>NJDD01001174.1:10728-57094 GCA_002245505.1 Calephelis nemesis | reverse complement strand
ACGGTGTTAGTGATGATAAGCCTATGCTCGCCTTTTACGAGCTGCCTGGCAAGAAAGGCAGATGGTCTATTCTGCAAAGGAGCCCGGACCAACACGGGGAAAATGTGTAATGTACGAAGTACCTTAAAATTTTGAATTTAATCGAAACTGTGACAGATATCGAAATCCACGTTCGGATTTAGCGATGAAATGAGGAGTTCGACCATTAATAGGAATACACAAATTAAGATCAAAAGATAGCCCCATTGTATTGATTGGTTTTTTTCCTTATATTTCTGAACTATCTGTCCAATTAAATGCCGCGAAAGAGGGCGCAGACGTAAGAGAATGTTAACAAGCTGCTTGTTAAAATTTTTATATTATTATATAATCGTTCCAGTGACCCTTTAACTTGACGTTTCATTAAACTTTTAATTCTATGAGTAATAGTTGATTTCTTGTTGGTGAATACAGTTTTGATAGGTTATGGGGTTTGTTTTCAAGTATTCACAAAGGTAATAATGTCAAAACCTTATGCTCCTTTCTTCTCCCATTCTCTACAAGACTATCTTTGTGAGAAAATATGTTTCTCGGAAAAAAAAGATTTCTGTAGGTACTAATATTCTAAAGAGGACAGATTTGAGTTTTCGTTTGTTTGAAATGAATAGGTTCCAAAAATACTGGACCGATTCCAAAAATATTTTCACATTTATCCCTAAATGACATAGGTTTTATTTCATCAAAATTGGTGCAGTAGAAGTCAAGTTACGCCGGCGAAGCTGCGTGAAGTTGCTAGTGTTCATATAAAATTTAATTGTAGTAATGAAAAATAAATTTAATAATCTATTCATTCATATCAAATTCATATTATTCATGTCAAATAAATATTAAAGGAATGATATTCGTATCATATAAATTCATATTATTCATTCATTGATATTCATTTGAAATCTTAACTCGATTATATTTTCACAATAAAAAGGAAAGCTTTGTGCGAATATTAATATAGAACCAAAGGATATGTTTTTTTATGTGAGAGGTTAGCGGACAAGCACATTTCTCCCCTGATAGTAAGAGACCGTTGTCTATAAACATCCTAGGTGTTACAGGTGCGTCGGTGGCCGACACATAATTTTCATTATTATTAGTAAATATATTGTTAGTAATAATATGAATATCTATTTTTTTATTTAAAATAATTATGTTTTAAACAAAAAAATAGATATTCGTCTGCTATACATAATATAATACCTAGACAATTGGATAAAAATCATATCTTGTACATCACGCTTATCGTTAGAGTCGAATAGTATGTCTCTTGGCATATTTTTTTAACGGATTAAGATCGCCTGTCATACCAAACCGTAATCTTTGACGACAAAATCGCTATAAATGTTTATTTGTTAGTTTTAAGTGTTAATTGATTTGATCTTAATTTAAACGCTCATCAACAAATGGATTTGTTTTTTGCTGAACACTCTGTCAGACGTAACGAAACGTCAAATAAATCTAAAGTTACCGCTATTTTAATATCAATTGACATCTGGCAATAAAATGTTTTATGTTAAAAGCATTTGCTAAAATGTTGGCAGGAAGTTTTTTGTTGTTTTAGAATACATAGTCAGTTTTGGCGCTATCCAGAGAAAAGATGGTTGAAGTTTTTTCATAGTTATTGAATTTCGGGTTTATATTGAGTGAAATTAATTTTGGTGGCATTTTGACACGTGCTCAAATGAAATAATCATGAAGAAATTAGCATATGCGTGTCTTTCATTTCATTCATTTGCATGCCTACTATTTGGTAAAATAGGATTAAGAGCTTGTTTAGTATTTAAGATCCTCCTTACCCTATTTGCGCAAATAAATGTTATTATTATTATTTCCTCGTTGCCGCCAAATCTCACTTCAAGAGCTTGAGCAATGGGGCCACCGCTCTACCCAAGACCCTGAAATGACTTTTTTACGACTTATGACTAATTATAATTGAATACCGATGTTGGTAATTTTGATGCAAATTTCTACTTGACTAATGGCGAAATACTAAAGTGAATGCCAAAACCTAAATAAAAAAAGAATATGTCGTTTAAGTATATAGTATGTATCAAATTAATGTATTATTTTTCATATTAGTTGTACAGTTTGTGATGTAGTGAGTAAAATGGTTAGGGATTTATACATTTCATAGACGATTACGATTATGGTTGCGCCAATTCATTCGTTGTTGCAGTCGCTCGCTAGCAGGTGCGTTGTGCGCGCGCGTGCGTCCGCCATTTTGCATCAGCTGATTAGGCGCCAATATTTCACTCGCACTTCGTTTCACGCAGAGTTCGTTCAATTGACATTTTTGTGTGTAGTGCAAAAGTAATGAAGATGACAGTAAATCGAATAAGGGTCGTTGTTCTTGGTAGCGCAAGAAGCGGCAAATCTGGTGAGTTGTATTTTATTTTAAATATTACTTACCTCAATTTCCTAAGAATTAATAACACATATTGCAATATATTTTAACACAAATTTGATATTAAACTGAGCTCTCCATACGCCTCTTTAGTATTTAATACATAATTCCGCAATCAAATAAATCTTAATTGAAAAGTGTTTTGGAAACATTGCCTTGATATTTATTAATTTTATTATATGCTTAGCTATCACTGTTCAATTTTATAAATTAATGTTTCATACCGCAGCATTTATTAGTTTTTTGGTAAACACACATTGAATCTATAAAATAACAAAAAAAAAATAAAATTTGTCATTATTATAATAAAAAGAATAATATTGTATTGAGGGATAATTCTTCGTAAGTACATGTTGATTTTATAAAAACATATAAAACATACCTATATCTACCTATTATTATTTATGTTTTATAAACGCACATACGCGTATATACCTACCTACCTATACGCACAGCCATAGTGTAGCTTTTTATGAGTAGAGGTTTTATGTATACCTAGTTGTTACAAAGTACGAACTTTTATTTTTTTATTTGTGTTTCTGTTAAAAACCAGTAACGGTATTATCAGTAGGCGTTAGATAAATTTTATTGTGGCTATATACCTAGTCTGGTCGATTCCATGAAACAAATCGTCAAGTAAATAAGATAACACATAAAGTTGTTTGTTGTGACTCTTGCACAATATGCAGTGTGTATATAGGTATACCTACATAGGTACCTACCTACGTTACAGACGTTCCTTATTGCTACATTAATCCTATTAATATTATAAATGCGAAAGTTGGTCTGTTTATTTGTTACACATTTGATACCTACTCCTTCACGCAAAAAGTGCTGAACCTATTTTCATGAAATTTGGTACACACATAGAGAGCAACTTGGACGGACAAAAAGGATAGTTTTTATCCCGAATAAATGTTTCGTTAAGCCACGTGGGCAACAGCTAGTTATTCATAATATTGTTCTAAGTATGCCTCAAAAAGTTGTCTGCACATCGAAGAAACTCCGTAAAAGTTGGGCCCTACTTATCCCAGAAACCCTTTGGGGCCCTAACAATATATTTGTTATTCTTGTTTGTCGCACTACCGTAAAAAACTGGAGGATTAGTTAATTTAGTTGATCATATGATTTCATATTTTTGAAGGATTTAAAAAAAATAATAATAATTTAAAATTTATCGTAATCGTTGTAATAAGTAGTAGCAGTAACAGTTTCAGTTAAAAAATATTGTAACGCTATGCGCGCAAAGCCGCGGACGAAGACTAGCTATTAATTGAAATCTGACTAATCACAAATATATTTTTCGATGTTTCTTTTTATGTTGCGAAAGTATAAGTTTCATCATCCGGATATAAATAACTGATAAAGGCTTATCTCATACATTAAAATTAACATCACTTTTCTAGATTTCGTGACTCCATTCTGATAGTAAAAATATTTAATAACTTATAACATTTTCACAATAAAAAAACGTACTTGTAGAGATTTTATGAAAGCTGGGTACCTAATCACATTTCTTTTGTTTCAAATCTATAACGAAAAGGCAAATGGCATAAAGCAACAAAATCCATTCACAGTACCCCTCCAATATACAATTACAATTAAACTTTATAAACCGATATTTTTTTTTTACCTAATATTACTATTTGCCCGGTATTTTTATCAACTTCAAACTTTTGGAACGAAATTTACTACAAATAAACATGCATGAATACTTTAAGATTAAAATAAGTAGGTGTATATAAAATAAAACTGAAATTAAAATCATCTGAAAGTAATTTTATAATTAACAGTTATTAAAATTTAATTGAATAACATGTGAAGTTGAAGGTGACAGTGACAAAACAGTTTTAACTAGTGTAGAAGTCAGGTGTTAATCTAATGTATTGTAATTTTTTTCTGAGACATTAAAGATTATGATTACCTATTTAGGTACCTACTTCAAAAATACTGTCACCGCGGTATTGACTGAGGCAGATTTTTAAAAGCTTACACATTATATCTAAGTAAATATTAGTAGGTATTACCTACCTATTTTGTAATTTGTTTTGTTTGAGGCTCCTGCCTTATTATTTTTTTAATTGGCCCAAAAGTTGGCTGGTAGTTGATGAAGTCGGTAAGGCGTTAAAGGCGTTAAGCTCGCCATTTTTTAACATGTAAAATTAGAAAGGTAAACAAAAACCTAATAAATCTCCTAACTAGGTAATTAGGTAATCTATTTTACTAAAGTTATGGTAATGAGTTCTCGATTGTAATGCTGTAAACATTGCAGCTTATGGTAAATGTGTGGCTAGCAGCTGGAAAAAAATATTCATCATCGCAATAATTCACCTAGAATTATTAGGTACGTATAAAATATGGAGTATGAAACACAACTATACAAAATATATCTATATAAATATCTTCATTAGTAAATAAATAAATAGTTTATTTAAGTAATCAATCCTTATGCTAGTTATAGTTCAGATTTCATAGTGTTTTTTATAAAGTTATCTTTCAAGTAACAATAGCGTTAATACATAATGGTTTACGAGTAAAATATTCATCAATAAAGCTTCAGCCATAACGTCAGTCCTTGCCATTGACGTATTCTGGTTCGGAGGATAAGCTTGCCAGTAAACTTACTTTTGCTGGAAGCCTAACATTCCGGCATAAGGTTGGCAACGCACCATTACAACCTTTGGTGTTTCTAGGCGGCGTGAATTTCTTGCCATCTGGAAATCCGTTTGCTTGTTTGCTTTGTAATATCATAAAAAGTAAAAATAAAAAAATCACGTAATTACAAAAATGGAGCGACAAATAAATTTATTTTACTCACCTAACTAAAATTGACCACAATACTCAATCGAGTCCTAACACCACAACCACATGACAGCAACGCCCCTATAACAACTATGGTGTCTATAGACCACAGTAGTATCTTACTATGAGAAGAGCCGAGAGTAGCTCACTGACTTATTTCATTAAAAACTTTTGATTACACATTGTTTAATTTGTCTCTGACAATTCCAAAGGTACACGCTCGGTGAACCTGACCATTTATGACGTTCGAGTTCAATTCCAGATAGAGACATTACGTATATGTTTTAAGTCCTTCTGAAGTACCAAGTATCGAGTGCCAAGTTGCACAAACCTAGTACCTACACATGCCTAGCTTTCTTCACATGTATTATTTCATACAAACACGCCGGATTCAGAGACAGCCAACACTTCTTTTGGATAACACGATAGCAAGCATTTAATTGTCTTTATTTCCGGATCTGAGTGCAGGGCAAGTATCTTTTTTTTATGACATTACAAGCACACGGATTTGCTTATGGTAAGAAATTTCAGCCGCCTAGAGACACCAAAGGTGGTGATGGTGCGTTGCCAACCTGATGATGGTGCGTTGCCAACCTGAGGCCGGGATGTTAGGCCTTGAGCAAAAGTAAGTTTACCGGCAACCTTAGCCTCCGAACTGGAACACGTCTTGACGTTATGACGGCAGGAATAGGTAAGGCGGTGGTACCAATCCGGGCGAGTCGCTGCGAAACTCTACCACCTAGTCAGATGTCACGGTGTTAGTGACAGTATCTATTGCAAAATTAATTTTATTAATACCTTTTCAAATATTTGCACACCATAAGTTGGTGGAATATGTTGCCTAAATAATTTTGTGCCATCTTCTTTAAACTCTTATTCTGAGAATAAATATTTTTCATTTTATTTGATTTCTATGTATCGTTGTCTAACACCTTACAATACAAACATAAAATTTGCTTACTTTGGGATTAGATCAATGTATGAACTTTATTTTGTTATATATCTGAGCGATTTCGTCATGAAATGTCACCATAGGTTTCCCGGCTCCTCCATACCTAAGTCCGTACCTATACCTATCCACATTCGCTTAGTATGTATATTAGTTTTGTCGATCTTTCAGTTGATCAGTTGTGTCATTCTTTTCACAAGACCAACCAACGGAGCACGCCCTTTCTTATATTTATACCAACTTTTTTCTTTTAATACTCTCTCTGGTCTTAGTGTTGCGAATGCGGCCGTTGTTACGCCACAGATTTTTGTAGCTCGTCAATTTCTACCGCATTTCTACGTTTGTGCTTTTTCTGATAAACCCAACTCTTCCTTCCCTAAATTTTCGTTGGAATAAGCACGAAAATATAAAAGCGATTATATCGCTCGGGCTAATAGCTTCACTTTGAAATACTCGTAGTTTTCTCAACGTCCTATTCACAGTATTCCCTAC
Organism: Calephelis nemesis; assembly: GCA_002245505.1. NCBI lineage: Eukaryota > Metazoa > Arthropoda > Insecta > Lepidoptera > Riodinidae > Calephelis > Calephelis nemesis. The sequence continues at coordinate 50,417 of NJDD01001174.1, read as the reverse complement.
ATATACTTTGTTTTCTACATCCCTGCTAAAAGTATTTATCAGACATCTAACTTCATTATTTATATCTGCATTTCTGGATCTTGGTATTACATTTATTACGATATGTTTATTTGGATTTGTATCGTAGACTAACACCAATAATATAAACGATTACTTTAAGATTTCATTCATTCGCGTAATTTATCCAGAAATAGTTATTACCTTGTTTTCGTTCCCCTATATACATATACATTTCCGTATTAGATATACTATGATAATCTATTTCACGGGAGATATGGTAACGAGTTCGCGGTTATTTAGATATAAATATGAGTAATGGTCACGTAAACATTAGCAGCTCTGTTTATGGTGGGTATGTGGCGAGCGGCTGGAACCATCATTAATCATACAGTAATAGTTCACTGTAACTCGTGTTTATAACCAGTTGGAAATGAAATTATAGACTACAGTTACAAACGTATCGGTATCTATATCGCGGTATTAGGAAATGCTCTTATAAATTATTCAAATTCTTTTATACCAGAGGAGATAAATGATTTCACCTCAGAATTGAACTGTTGAGCTTACAAAGATCCGCCCGTCGTTCTTCGTATGCCGATACCTTGCTAAACTTCAGAAACAAACCGCTCTTATTTTAAAATAAAATCAAGTAAAAGTAAGAAAAAGTGGTTTGATGTGTAATATATGATATTATAATAGCTACAAACTAAAATATTTAAAAAATAGAACCGACTTAAATCGTACGAACTCACAAACAGGAAATAAAGGGTAGGATGAAAAGAATAATGAATGTGGAAAAGGCTAGGCAGATTAGCAGTAACCCTGAAACTTGGTATGTACTCGATAATCTCTGAAAACCATGCAAAGAACTTGGTTTGAATATATACTTAAGATTAAATTCACGGTACAACAATATTCGTGTCAACAGATCTAGCAGGCTTTTTGGTTTGACGAAAGTCCTAGCGCTTACAGATTCTGATTTTCTTTCCATTGTTCTTTCTGCATTATTTCCTTTCAAGGTGCAGAATTATCAAAATCAATTATTAATTAACTACAAAGCTTAATTGCTAAAATCGCGCGTAGGCTGTCACTTGATGAAGAGTTTTATAATTTATCTCCGAAGATCTTTATCAGATCCTTACGTGTTATAGGCACTTTAAAAAATACCTTTTCAATCCAAAAAGGAAAACTTCCTCTTAATATTTTACTCCTTTCTCTTAATATTTTTTGGGAAAATCGTGAACATAGAGACATACAAGGAAACAAGCATATACACATACTTATACCTATATACATTCATAAACACATACATGTACATACTTGCATACACATAGAGAACCTCCGTTTTGAAGTCCTTAAAATCGTGGTGTATTGCAATTTTTTTTAATTGATCTGTAGGACAAACCACATAAATGTCTACTGTTAGTGAATAATCACAAAATTAGAAATGTTCAATTATCCCCGACAAAATCTATCCGTATTTACCAAAGGGCTATCTCCATCACGTCAGCTTTCAAACTCGCATCAAGTCGGTTCTTTCGTTTAGGTTTCAATGCGACAGACACACTTACACACAGACATGTCAAACGTATAAAAACCCTCATTTTCTGTTGGAGATTAAAAAAGCGGATTTCCATAATTACAAAGAGCAATAGTTGTAAGATATGCCAAAATTACTACAAGGTCTGACGTTTATGCTGACTAAATTGATAAAATGGCGGATTCTTGGTCTAATTGTCTCAAATAGTTGGCACCTTTCATATTTTAACGTACGTGATGTAGGTACTAATGTCTCCAAGTAACATTTATTACTAACTAGCTGTTTCGGCGAACTTCGTTCCGCCCGTTCAGTTTGTATGGGAAAAATTAAAATGTCGTTTTTCCTAGTTTCCTCACTTTTGCTTGCTTACGTAGGATAGAATGTACCTCATATCCTTCTCTCGCTTCTAAGCTACCTCTCCATCAATTTTCAGCCTAATCGGTTTAACTATCACGACTGATTCATCTTTCATAATATTTTTTTTTGTTTTTATTGTTTTTAAGGTGTATTCAGCTATTCGGGGCGATGACAAATCCAACGAATCAAAAACCATGAAAATTGGTCCAGCAGATCTCGATTTATAAGTGTTGTAACAAACCCAACTTTGTTTTATATATACACCCTGATTTTTTAATCACCATCCAAATTTTAATATGTTGGACCTTAAGTGAAAATAATTAAATACTTGTTTTTTCTTTTAGTATCCCTCAATACTAAAATATTAAGATTTGACATCGCAAAGTCGTCTACAAAGTACCGTACCTACGCGCTGAGTGCTCTGACATGCTAGATAGCTACCTGCTAGATACCTATTTTTTTTCATAAATGGACTTATTTATAGATACTTTATGCCTAGAAAAAAATTGGATGGTGATAAAAAAATCTTGCTGTATATATGTAGATTACGATTTTTCATGTTTGCGCCTCCTTTTTAATATTGGAAGGCAAAGAAGCAGACGGATTTCCTAATGATAGGAAATTCGCGCCTCCTAGAAACACCATAGATGGTAATGGTGCGTTAACAACTTGAGACCGGGATGAGGCATAATCTCGAGTTATACTAAATTTACCGGTAACCGTATCCTCCGAATCACGTCAACGGCAAGCACTGACGATATGGTGGTAGGAATAGGTAAGGCGGTGGTACCAATTCGGATAAACTCGCTGCGAAACTCTACCACCTAGTCAGATGTAATGTTAGTGACGGTAAGTCTATGCACGCCTTTTACAAGCTGCCTTGCAGGAAAGTAGATGGTCTATTCTGCAAAGGAGGTCAGACAAACATATACATTATTTTTATTGTTGTTGTTAAGGAGATGTGCTTATTCGCGGGCCTCTAAAATAAAAAAAAAAACAAAGTTTTCTGTCCCAGTATAAAATATACATGGAAGTAACATCCAACCAAATAAGTATCTTCACGCCCATATCCCCGTAGAGGTAGGCAGAGGCACAACCAGGGCACCCACGATCAGTCGAAGACACTAAGTCCCACAATGTGATAGGTGACAAGCCTATCGCCAACCGGGCACATTTCCAATCCCGAGCAACGTTTTTTTTATTAGAAAATTAAAAAAATCCAATTTTCTTTTTGTTGCCCTACCCGGGGTTCGAACTCGGGACCTCAAGCAGTCAAGTCCAACAACTGAACCGTTAGACCACAGAGGCGACTCCCGAGTAACCAAATAACGCACGACGTAATAAAAGGCGACCAAATAAGTACTGAACGTTAAACTAAAACAGTCTTTTTATATTTAGTTTCAAAACCCTGATGATGCTGTAAAAAGTGAAACCGGTTGGCTATAGAGTAACATAAAGTATTAAATAAAGTGTCTAGTGGAAAAGTACAAGCGTTTACCTAAAAAAGTGTGTATGCAATGGAATTCAAGTGCCGACAATAACAACTCTATAATTCTCCAATTCCTTACACTCCGAAACAAAATGTATTGGAATCTATATTCCAATAGATTTTAGAGAAACAAAATGTATTGGAATCTATATTCCAATAGATTTTGTTTCGGAGTGTACCTATTTATTAATTACGTTTTTAGTTAATGGTATCGCAAAGGAGAAATTGGAATACAATTTACGCGTAAATACACGCATGAGTCATCTAAACAAGAGCTACTTTAGAAAAAAGAAAACACGATAACATTTACCATATGTTATTGTATTGTAGACTACTGACCGATTTCCAATATCTAAATAGGATCGGCGAACATAAATGAGAAAGATTACCGAGAAATTGGATTACTAGTGCGAAATACGCACTCATATCGCAACATTAACACTGAGATAACACTCTTATGTCGCATTATTGTAAATTATTGCTCTATTATCCCCAAAATCTAAATATATTATAACCCGGTAAAACATAGAAAATACAAACTTTTGTATATACAGGGTTACTTTGTTACTTATTTACGGTTATTTTACCGGCCAAATTTTAGTGTTAGCGGTAAAGGATTAAATGGTTATGCATTTTAAATGTTATTGCCAAATTGCAATATATATTTTTATAAACATTTATTTGTCACAGTCTGCAAAAACGCTTCATTTGTTGTCGTGTTATGTCGCACCTAGTATGAGTCATGACGTCACTAGCCTACGAATATAACATGCGTCTTGTACTTTGCGTTATATGAAAATGTTTAAATTGATTTTTTTCAAGTTTTTAATTACTTCGTAGATCGAAAGTGTTCGCTTGTTTCTCAAAATTTAGCTAATACTTTTAACGTCACCCTGTATATCTTGCTTTTAATACTTATAAGGAGACAATAAAAAGCCGTATGACTACTTTTTCATGGAAAAGGTTTCAATTATTAATCTTGAAATAGTATTTATTATTTTTTATGCCATTGCATAATTTTGTATGGATAAGTGACCGCCTCATTGACTTCTGCTCCTTACTACGCACGACTGACGAGGCTGGGCTACGATATCCGGCTGGGACAGGCATTTGTGTGATGCATATAGGCTACATTCTATTCAATTTCTACGTACATATGTATATTAATTAAATACCTATTTAAGTAGGTACTACCACATATTTTATTAATTGACATAATTTGCTAGTACTCATCTCTTAAGTACAAATTGTTTTTTTGTTTATAGCCCGGTGAAGTTGTTAGCATCATTTTAGTCATTTAAAAAAAAGTTTTTGTAAAAAAAGTATCTTCACGCCCATTTCCTGGAAGAGGTAGGCAGAGGCACAACCAGGGCACCCACGACTAACCTAAGATACTAAGTCCCACAATGTAATAGGTGGCAAGCCTATCGCCAACGGGCACATAATATCCTATCCCGAGCAACATTTTTTTTATTAGAATATTGGAAAAACCCAATTTTCTTTTTGTTGCCCGACCCGGGATTCGAACCCGGGACCTCATGCAGTCAAGTCCAACAACTGAATCGCTAGATCACAGAGGCAAAAGTTTTTGTAGCTTATGAAATGTTGAAAGAGTATATAATATTTATAATCGACTCATTTTAGACTGCACTTATTCATATACCTATATGAAATTTAAAAAATGTTTTTGTTTACTTTTTGGTTACATCCATCACTTGAGAATTTTGGGCTAATGCGTTTTTTCCTATGCCTCTGGCGTAATAAGCCGACGTCCAGTCAACACGAATGTTGAAGAACATTAGCACTTTTTTTCTTTATTTGCTTTCACTAATGTTTCTGGTTTGTCTTGAGAATTTTCGGATATCAATCTCTGACTTGTTGGCCTGCCAAAAAATTGGTAATGAATCTTACAGTAAAAACAAACAAATGCTAGTTGGAATGCGATTTGAACTTGCAATGTTAAAATAATACCTATACTGTTAAATCTATTTCTGTAAGTGTAATTATTTCCTAATGCTAAATTTAGCTGTAATGTGCCTGCTGCTGTAAATGTAATCTATAATATACAGTGATTGCCGTTAGTAGCAGGTAGATATAGATTAAGCTATTTGAATTTATTGAGTATTAATACTAATGGTCTGAGGTCTAGCGGTCCAGCGTCGGACTTAACTTCTTGCGGCCCCGGGTTCAATTCCCGGGTCGGGCAACAAAATAGAAAAAATATATATTTTCTATTAAAAAATAGCGTTGCCTGCGATTGAACGTGTGCACGGTTGGCGATAGGCAACACCTATCATATAGTGGGACTTAGTGTCTTCGGCTAGTCGTTGGTACCTTCCTACATCTGCCTCCTTCCTCGGGGATATGGGCGTGAAGATACTCAATTCATTGAATAATAAAACTTACCCCGTAAGAGACTTTTCGTGAAGATATATGTATAATATATGATCTCGTGTTACTACAGTTTTGTTTACAATAAAGAAATAATTAAAAAAATACTGTGATTGTAGACATAAATAAATCTTTGATGCTAATGTTCTATACAGCACACTATAATAAACAGTGTTATTTTCAAGTTCTGTTACTTCTTACAGGTAAATATTTTATTTCTGTGATGTTAGTTGTAAACCAGCAGAAGTACCTAATCGTCTTCCATTTCTGTCAATTAAAATCTATTGAAATTAAATTAAAGTCGACATCATTTCCTCTCCTCGGTGTTATAAAATTTTGTCTACTAATAGCTAACTCAAACTACAGTTTTAACAAACTTTTAGAAAATGTTGAAGTTTCCAAGACAATTATTTTTCTAAAACAGGATTTTTTATGTATTTCACTTTTGTAGGCTAGAACATCCGTAACCCATGGATACATACCCATCTATAACATTTTTCAGTATGTGCGTTAAAAACCTTATATTTTTTATTTTTTCTGACAATATGACACAAGGAATTATTGACCAATCTAGTAGAGCTTTTGTTATATGATGAACCGGCCAGGAAGCCAGTAGGTCACCTGATGGAATGTGGTTAGGGTTGCCCGTGGACATCCGCCACAAAAGGTGAACTAGCGAGGAGTTGCCGACGATTGATCCGCCTTTTAAAATATGTCCTATGTCATATTATACACAAAAATATCATATTATACACAAAAAACTGATTCAGGAAGTGGTTTCCAGAATTCCAGAACTCCACGTGTCGTGGTAATATTTACAGAACCTTTGACTGCAGCGAGTGGTATGGTGGAAAAAGGTTATTGTAGGTATCAGGTACTTCACACAACACTCCTCATTGACCACGTGGTCGCAAAACTCTTATCACAAACAAACCAAGGCTCGACTCTTACCAGTAGTTTGATAGGAAAACAGTGAGTTTATATTCTTCAAACAAGAAAAGAAAAGATTATGGGTTAATATAAAAATTACTTACGAGTATTTATTAATTAAAAAGTATTTATTAATAAATTTATAAAAATAATACAATTTCGTCGTTAAATAATAAAAAATACGAATAGTTTTCGATATTGCTTTGTTATACCACATGTTATTCAAGATAACATTTTCAAACGATTTCTAAACAAAAGTTAAGTTGATTAGGTAACAATCATCTAATAAACAAGCCAGGTGATAAAAAAAATAATGTTTATCATTTAGCCATAAAAATTGCAAAACCTTAGAAAGTGAAAACAATAATTTCGCGAAAGCTAATAGGTGAAATTGATTTATCGTAGTAACTTCCAGGTATCTTTTTGGAAACACTAAACACAAAGATAAAACGACTTGAGAGGTAAGGTTAGGTAATATAATGGTAGTAGGAGGTTCCAGGAAACAAAAAGTGTAGTAAATCGAGTGTCATAGGAATAAAACAAGGTCAAATGACGTTACATTTTTAGCAGTGGGATTAACATCTAAATAAATCAAAATTACTTGATCATCACAAGCACATCAGATATTGATAGCGTACTTGACTAATGTGTGTTCGATTACAGAAATGTGTCAATCCGATCTGCGGATTGCCGTAGTGGCTTATGAAAACAGCCGTCTTGTTTTTTTTACCAAGTTTCTATCGCTCCCACTTCAAATAGTCATATAAATTAAAATATGTGTCTATTACCAAGTGAACAATCCATTTTACCTTAATCTGCCTAGTTTAAGTATATTTAGGAAAGAGGTGCTTAACCATAGTACGAGGTGTTTATGACATAATCTGGATTCATTTCAATTCACGTTCTAAATCTCATCTTGGTCTCTCCTACTATACTGGAAGGAGAACATTTAATTGTTTGTTATTATCTCTATTCAAATTAATTTTGAAGTCAAAATGAAAGTTTACGTAATATAGCATTAATTAACATTTGACATTTGTAAAACATTTTCACATTAGGAAAATTTGTAATGATTCCAGATTATTTATGTAAATTACTTTACTTAATTAGTTACATAATTTTACTTATCTGAATGATTAAGTGATCAAGTTATGTAGATCAGGTTTGTAGCATATAAGTGTTTCGAAGCTTTATTTATTTCAAAGATTCAGTTGAGATAGCAATTGTTAAAGTTGTCAAAAAACCTAAATAAATAAATATCTGTACAAATTATACAAATATCAATATTTTAACACCGAAATTTTAACGTTTGTAACAAAATTAAGTTTTAATGCATGAAATTATACCAATACGTGCCTCTGCCTAACTCTTTTAGGCAGAGGCACAACTAGCCGAAGGCAATAAGTCCCACAACGGGATAAAAGGTAAGACTATCGCAACGGGGCTCATATCCGTTCCCGGGCAACGTTATTTTTATTAGAAAATTGAAAATTAAAGTACACACTTTGCATTCTCGTTTTGTTGCCCGACCAGGTAATTGAACCCTCAACCTCAAGAAGTCAAGTCCGATGCTGGACCGCTAGACCTCGAAGGCTTGTATATATTATAACTATATCAATAATGATATGACTGTATAAATAACTGTATTGAGGCCCGTGTTCGATTGCCGGGTCGAGCAACAAAAAGAAAAACGTGTTTTGTCTAATTTTGTCATAACAAAATTTGCTCGGGTTTGGATGTGTGGCTGGTTGGCGATAGGCTTGCCACCTATCCCACTTTGGGACTTAGTGTCTTCGGCTATTCGTGGTGTTGCGCCTCTGCCTACCTCTTCGGGGATATTGGCATTAAGATACTTAAATAATTTTGACTACTTTGTAAATTTTCGTAACGGAGTTCTCGCCAAGAATGTATATCCATTTCCTAGAACGGACGAACTGCAAGCGTTACGAAAGCTAAACAACAACATTGAAGAATCGGGACCAACTTAATAACTCAAACTTACAATAACAGCTCTGTTGTCCCAGTTTAATGTTAATAAAGCATTTGGAATATCAAATTAATGTGATACTATAGAATTAACCGCCCCGGCTTTGCACAGCTTTGCATCAAAATCTGTTGCGTAGTTTAAAAGATTTAAGCATACAAAGAGACATAGGGACAGAGAAAGCGATTTTGATTTTGTTAGTTCCTCATACCTAGAATTAAAATTCAATTTTTTAAGTAAACCTTCAATTGTGGGCTGGGGTATTTGTGGAAAGGAACTAAGGTAAGGTAAAAACTATTTTGAGGTTTGTATTATCAGTTTTTTTTTAAACTGTATAGTTTACCCGAGGGAAACTTCCAAAATAATAAAATGTCCCCCTTCCCCCCTATAAATTCTAAAATAGGAAAAAATAAAGCTAGAAAAATAAATCAGGTACCTACACTGCCATACAAACTCCTGCCGAAAAAAAATTTTTAATAAACCTCTACCACAGTACATGAACTGAAAGAAATTTTATATTAAGTCTGTTACTTGCTGCTACGGAACCCTTAATTTTGGCGGCTCCGACTCGCACTTGGCCTTGACTTGATGTAAAAGTCTAAAACAGCAGGAAAAAAACAAATGCTTATCTTGTGATGAATGAATAAATATTTTGATCAAAAAGTGTTACAATGTTTGACAACGCACAAGATTGTTACAAAATAACTTATAGCCACAAACTAGAGGTCAATACCTTTAATAGCCATGACACAATAAAGTTGTATTATACAACTGGTAGCAGTTCCAGTTAATACATTATGAATTCAAATGGGCTGCAAATCAGGCCACGTAATGTACAGGACATAAAACTCTTAGGCCCTCCACACACATGCGAAATTCCGTTACGGTATCCCGTTTCGAAATTTCGAAAAACGAATACCTTTAACAAACATATTATTTACAGATTCTTTTGAATTACGAACAAAAACAATTTGGAATGTATGTGGTAGCTCCATGTAATTCGCTGCGTTCGGGTTTTTTAAAAATGGAATTCCGTAACAAAACTTCGAGTGTGTGTAGCGGGCCTTAGAACGCGTTTCGGGATCGTAGATTGAGAACGTTTAAATGCCAGTTGCAGTTATATTTATAGAGCCACAACCGCATGCCACTCAGAGACGGAGTGAGTCACCCGGTCAAACGTCTGCTGGGGCAGCCGCCTTCATTACTCACATGTGCCTACACAAAGTTTTTCAAAGATATTTCTGCTGCAACGATGCAACTAAAAACCATACTTAAAATAAATTTCTATTCAACACTTTTCTTAAAACTTAGCGAATAATGTTGAAAAAATGCTTAGCTAAAACAATATGCGGTATGAAATGTTGAGTCTAATTTTGCTCACATCAAAAAGTGAATTATTTTTGTAACATGTACATACATATCTTCACGCCAAGTCTTTTACCAGGTAGGCATAGGTACATACATACTAACGATACATAAACGAGTGACAACATTATTTTTGTCTCTGATAACAGAGCTAGTTGTATATGTTTTACTGTATTTAAACATATTTTTCTTAGAAATTGTTAATTAATAAAAGTTACTTGACATTTCTAGAAAAGAATTTTCACCCCCATGTCCCCGAAAGGGTTGGCAGAGGCACAACCATGAGTAGCCGAAGATACTAAGTCCTACAACGGGCTAGGTGGCAAACCTATCACCAACCATATCCAATATCACATATCCAATTCCGGAAAATGTTATTTTTATTAAAATAAATAAAAAGTGTTTATTTTAATTTTTTTGTTGCCCGACCCGGGATCGAACCTAGGGACTCAAGAAGTCAAGTCTGACGTCGGACCGCTAGACAACAGAAGCGATTTTAGAATTGACTTAAAATTTGTTACAATTCAATAAATTGATAAGATAAGATTGGAAGATTGTATATTTTACCGATACCACTTAGTAATAGCTTTGTATAATCTGACCTCGATTTATACAACATTGGTAAACAGTACTAGTTTCCAATTGAAAAATGGGGATCTGCCCAGTGAGATAATATGAGGAAATATTGTTAGAGGTTACCGTTCTAGGACGCTATTAAGAAGTTTTTTATATCTTACAGCTATGCGGATATTGACTCCAGCCTATCTGATGGAAAGCGCTTAATTGATGGATGGTATAGCATTAAACTGGAAAATATTTCTTACGTTTGATTTTTTTAAGCAGCAACAAATGCTTAAAGAAACAACTCATTTATATATACAAATATAGTATTTGTTGGGAACATAGTTTTGATAGATATGCAAAGTTGTACAAATAATATAGTGCATTATATTACACACAAGAACTAAATTATGTCAAAAGATTCTCTGGAACCGGCTCTACAACCGGCCGAACAAATCTCTGTTTGTTTGAAGAAGGTAAAGAATGCCAGTCTGAAAAAGGTCAGCAAGGAACGCGAGATATGATATTCGATACTCTGCCTACCTCACAAGGGATTTGGCTTGAAGATATGTAAATGTATGTATGTTACACTCTTCAATGCACAAGTTGTTGTTGATACAATTTGGCATTTTATAATAATTTTGCAATAAATTTGTGTCGCAAATAAACTTACATATTTGGATTAAGCAAAAACATATTTTTTTAAACAGTAAATTTTATTTTTTAATCTCGTATTCTTGACTTGATAATTTATTTCGTTATCCAATTTTTTGGTTGTTATCCATTATTTTGTTAATGATGAAACGTACATGAAACGGGATAAGAAATACGCTCTACAAATATTTTATTGATAATAGGACATAAGTAACTTAAACGCCTCTATGGTCTAGCGGTCCGGGTGTTGGACTTGACTCCATGAGGTCTCGGGTTCGAATCCCGGGTCGGCCAACAAAAAGAAAATTGGATTTTTCCAATTTTCTAATAAAAAATGTTGGTCGAGATTGGAAATATGCCCGGTTGGCGATAGGCTTGCCACCTATCACATTATATGACTTAGTGTCTTCGGCTAGTCGTGGGTTCCCTGGTTGTCCCTATGCCTACCTCTTCGGGAATATGAGCGTGAAGATACTTAAGTAACTTTAACGGTACTTTTTGTGACGTTTGTATCTCGTCATTTTTATAGCCATTTAGCTTCGCCATTTAGAGATTAAATGATGGCCCATATTCGACATGTGATTTAAATCGAGTGACTCAGAGCTTATTATATTTTTAATTTAAAAAACTATCATTGATATCAAAATGGTCAGTCCAGTCATCATTCATTGAATTCTTCATCATGATAACACAAATACGCATCCATTAAAAAGTAATTACTACTCTTGGTGCAATTTAGTATTAATCGCCTAGAACATCAATAGCTTTGACATGTGTTTGATATTTAATGGCGATGACTTTTCTAGATTTTCAGGTCACGTTATTGTTTAGGTACAAATCACTGTCATAAGCTTGATGAAATTCATAACAGTGGATCGAAATCCACGGAGAAAGTTACATGAGGTTTTTTGCAACATAATAGAACTTTTGTTAGTAATTGGCAAGTACCTACCCTAAAATTACTAACAATGCACTGAATTATTGTTTTTTTTTATGATATTGTTAGGCAAACAAGCAGGCGGATGGTAAAATATTCACTCCGCCTAGAGACACCAAAGGTGGTAATGGTGCGTTGCCAACCTGAGGCCTCGAGCAAAAGTAAGTTTGCCGGCTACCTTACCCTCTGAACCGGAACATGTAATGAAGTTATGGCGGCAGGAATAGGTAAGGTAGCCAATCCGGGCGAGTCGCGGCAAAACTCTACCACCTAGTCTGATGTCACGGTGTTAGTGACGATAAGTCTATGCTCGCCTTTTACGAGCTGCCTGGCAGGAAGGCAGATAGTCTATTCAGCATAGCAGCCCCTACCAACACGGGAGAAATTAATTATTATTATTAATTAAAACCCGGGGAACTAGAAAAAAGTTAATTAAAACTGTTGAAGAACAAGAAAACCCCTTGCGTAAGAAAAAATATCTTAAAGACCAATCCAATGATTCTGTTACCTAAAAATTTATTTATAAAAAATGTCTACCGAATCTGATTTCCTATTCAACGATCAACCAATCGTAATTAATATTAATCTTCAGCTACCGTATTCAGTCAACATATTCACTTAAATTCGCCTTGTTCCACGGGACCGTTATAGACCTCGTTACCGCTATCATTCCACTATGTTCTGGGAATTAATGCAATGATCTTCCTATCCTCCCTTGTGCGTAAAGTGATACACCGTTTCCATGACTATCAGCATTGAATTGCTTATGAGGCACCTAGTAAACCTTTCGACAGTGACAGATGCACCAATTCCCATCTAGCTGTTTAATCTTACCTTGTTACCTTCAATACATACATTTGGACTTTCTATAAGACTTTTTTTTACATTTGGTCGATGTATTAGTGCTCTTGACTGACAAGCTTAACACAAGCCTAAAATTTCTTAATTTGATTTTAGATAATTTGTCAAGTTTGTTATTACTTTATTTTTTAACGTAGGTATTCAATGTTATTTTTTATATTAATATTAAATGTGTCGGCTAAACCTAGAAAGTTAGTTTTTATTTCTTGATTCGTTATTAGCGTTTCGATAAATATCACCGATTAGCTATTTCTGTCACCATAACATTAATTTTTACGAATGTTTTCCGGTCTGGACTTAAACTTGGAAATGAACCTTAATATCGTAATTACTAGCTCTAGTGTTATTTGTCTTCTAATATTAAACAAATAATCATAGAAGATTATTCATAAACATTTGTTTTTTTTTAATGTTCAAAAAATTGAATAAAAATATCGAAAGTGACTGTGAATTATTAACTTGAATGATTCCATAGACGTTTCTTTTATCTTTTGTTATGGAACACTAATAAACGTAAATGTTATTTTAAAAAACTTACAGAAAAGTTTCAATGATACCTTTTCACCTCAGTTGAGGTATGTAACTTTTAAAATATACTTTAAATGGTACAAAATAAAGGTTGTTTTACAATTTATTCACATTTCATTAATCATTATTAATTTGTTCACACGTTATCTCAAGAGTAATGTTCGTGCGGTTACCTTGAACTGTTCGTTATCAGAAGTGAAAGTGATCGTTATTTTAATTTTTGTGTAGCTTACATTTAAAATTACTTTTTATTAAATTTTAAAGTCTAATGTTTTTTTATTTTACGTCCTATATGCATTTACTGTAAGTTTATTGTTGCTTAAAATGTTACTTTTAAATGTTTTTAAGTCATTAGTTGACTACGAATTGACATTCAAGTTACCTGGCAAAGTTCTGTCTTTTCTCGGTTTTTTTCTAGTCGTTTGAAAAAACTTATCCAGCACTAGTTCCCCCGTGATGGTCAGGGTGAAGGGTGTGTAGAATAGATCACATTTTGCCTGGTTGATAAGCAGTTTATAAGAGGCGAGCAAAGCTTAAATGGGTCACTAAAAACAGTAGCACTTTTAATAGAGTGTCGTATTGTAATTCGTCCGAGTAGGCCTTAACTCCTCCTGCCGCCATAATGACAGTATCGACTTCCGGTCCGTAGGCTAGTGTTGCCGGTAGATTTGCACAATTGTCCTAATACCTAGGCCATAAGACAGCGACGCATTTAGAGCTTCTATGGTGTCTTGAGGCCACGGTTATCATATACCACCAGGAGAGACGTGTGCTTGTTGTGTAAGATCGTGTGGAAGTGTATTAAAGACTATATATAATGTCAACTTAGGTCTTGGAGTATTTTAGTCCATACCTATTTATTAATGAGGCTGTTAAAGTATTAACTAACAAAGTTCATTGTGAGTTTTAAAGTTATTCGTTTTTTTTTTAAATAATGTTATTTTTTTTAAGTTATACTTCTTTTGGCGCGTTAGGAAAAAATGATGAGGGTAAATTTTTACGATGCGCGCGCACACCGTCACGAAAAACCGACATGATGAAGTTAGCTATAGATAACATTTTAGTTTTTTAAAAAAAGGTACCAACAAAGTAAAAGTAAGGACATCTACGTATGTTTGCGTGAGAACTGACAACTGTATTCACAGTATTTCTTTATTTCTATGGTTTGTGTCATTTTGTCTACAAATGTAAAATAAGGCAAAAGATAACATTTTTAAAAAGATTTTTATCTTATTACGCCGAAGAAGTACAACTTATAACGCGTGTACATAAGTACACACACATATTTTTTTTAAATGTAAGTATAAATTGCGACTATTAACATTGATTTTATTGTTAAACTTTTGCCACGCGCCAAAAGCTTTTACTTAATTAGTATTATCACTTCGTAAAGAAGATCTTAATTTAACTATTATAAGTATTATATTTTTTATTTTTTAATGAATCATCTTACTATATATATTTTTATTCAATCAAATTTTTAAGATTAAGATTTTTCTCCTATTTCATAAAAATGGTTGTAATTAGCTAACATTATAACGATCCGCAGTGCTGTATTTTTACGGCCAATATTAATAATCAATCCTAATCCAAAACTCGCTGTCCAAGATTGATATTTTGATCCATTTTTATGTTATCGCTTGCCAGTAACATATCTGTGGACCGGATAAGTATGGCAATTAGGTATGGGATAGGCCGGCGGATACGCAGCTATCCAGATTGCTTGAAATCCATTAGATTGAGATACATTAATAACATTGGCCGTTAAGAAATTAGTACATTCTATCCTAACAAATCACCCATGGATAGATAGACTTATTTGCATGCAATAGTACTGTTTCGATATAAGAACAAAATGTTATTGACACATTGTTATCGCTAGTGTTGGGACACTAGGCTTTTAACACATTTAACTTGCATTTGTTAACTAACCTACTGCTATCGAATGAACTGTCAATTAAAGTTTGCAAAACAGATTCGTTGTATACTTTAACTGATAAGTAAGCAGGGTAGTGGTTAGTATCTACTTTTGATATGAAAATTTACAAAGCTTTATACGGTTTACTTAATTAAGTATCTTTTGCCTTACTTATATCTATGGTAATGACGGACAATGATAGTATTTGGGATAGAATTGGAATGACAGTGACAGTATTTGCGAGTGTTTTTACAGTAGTGTTAGGCAAACTAGTGAATTTCCTGATCATAAGAAATATATGCAAACTATAGACTTGATCAAAAATGTATATAAGTTTGGTAACTGTACCAGTAAGCTTCTTATATTGTAACGGCTTAAAAATGGAAGATATGAATTTAATCATACTTATATCTAATTTTATAAACTGAAAGCATAGTTAAATATGAGTAAAGTATGCAGTTTCTTTCTATTATAACATAAATTGAAGTTTTTGATTAATTTTCATTAAATGTTGTTGATGTATTTTATGTTTTCGGAAGGTTACTTTTCATTCATACTTGCGCAATATGCGCTAGTCTTTAAATAATATTAGTAATTAATTAATTTTCCCGTATTGCTCTGGGCTCCTTTGCAGAATAGAACTGCATGCCTTCCTGCCAGGCAGCATAGGCGAGCATAGGCTAACCGTCAATAGCACCGTGACATACTCCTAGGTGGTAGAGTTTCGCAGCGACTCGCCCGGATTGGTATCGCCGCCTTACTTATTCCTGCCGCCTTAATGTTAGTGCTTGACGTTGACTTGTTCCAATTCGAAGGGTAAGGTAGCCGGTAAACTTACTTTTGCGCGACGCCTAACATCCCGGCCTCAGGTTGACAACGCATAATTACCACCTTTGGTGTCTCTAGGCGGCTTGAATTTCTTACCATCAGGGAATCTGTCTGCTTGTTTGTCTTTTTATTTGTTTATATAAAAAAATATCGTCTAATTAGGCAGTTGTGATATTTTCCCAGTTTTTGAACATGACGATGAGAGAAATTGCAATTTTATGAAATTGTAATTCGTGTATTGAATAGATTTTATAACGAAGATGTTCACTTGTTTGTTCTCTTTTTTTGTAGTGTGAAATAATCATGGAATAACAAAATAAATTTACTTAACATCATGAATATTTAATTAATTCAAAATTGTCGTCCTTATCAATTAGGTCATTCCCGTCTAGAGACAGACATGGTTTTATCATGTTCTATGTTTTTCCGCATTTCAAATTAGGTACTGCTTTTTTTATGATATCGGAAGGCAAACAAGCAGACGGATTTCCTGATGGTAAGAAATTCACGTCGCCTAGAGACACCAAAGGTGGTAATGGTGCGTTGCCAACCTGAGGCCGAGATATTAGGCTTCGAGCAAAAGTAGGTTTACCGGATACCTTACCCTCCGAACTGGAACACGTAATGACGTTATGGCGGCAGGAATAGGTAAGGCGGTGGCACCAATCCGGATGAGTTGCTGCGAAACTCTACCACCTGTTTAGATGTAACGATGTTAGTGATGGTAAGCCTGTGCTCGCCTTTTACGAGTTGTCTGGCAGAAATGCAGATGGCCTATTCTGCAAAGAAGCCCGGACTAACACGGGGTATAATAGTCTAATTAGGCAGTTGTGATATTTTCCCAGTATTCGAACATGACGATGAGAAAGGTTTAAATTTTAAAAATTGTAATTTGTGTAATGAATAGGTTTTATTTCTAGATGTTCACCTGTTTTTTTTATAGTATGAAATAATAATAGACTTACAAAATAAATCTTAATATCACAAAAATTTAATTAACGCAAACTCGTCTTTTTCATTATCATTATCTATTAGGTCATTCCCGTCTAGAGTCTCTTAGTCATCCTATTAATATTATAAATGCGAAAGTTTGTATGTGTGGATGTATGGATGTTTGTTACTCTTTCACGCAAAAACTACAAAGCCGATTACGATGAAATTTGGTATGTAGGTAGCTGAAGACCCAGAATAACATATAGGCTACTTTTTATCCCGGAGTTCCCGCGGGATTGGGACTTACGCGGGTGAAACCGCGGGGCGCAGCTAGTGTTCTATATTTTTCCGCCTTTAAACTTACTGCTTAATTTATTTACCTCAAGTTCGTGTGTTGGCAAGCTATACTCATCATTTAAAAGCCCCTTGAGTTTTGTAAATTGATTTAATTATTGAGGATATGATGGACTACTTATAAAAACTCTCTCTAGATGAATTTGAAAATTGATTTTGGAGATATTAATGATTATTGCTATGGTGATATTAATTAGTCAAATATTATAGAGATTGATTCGTTAGCAATCCGAGCATTAGTTTGTTTAGCCCTTTGTTCGCTTTCCCTCTAATTGATGCTTGTAGTTATAAATTTATTCAAGAATACTACTTTTGTAACACCTAACGATTAATTGCTAATTGCTGCTTTCTCTGTTTCTGTGGGACAAGGGCTTTAATCAGTGAAGATAAAATGTAAAACAAGGGATAATCAACATATTTGATTGTTTCTGTGTTTCCATTAAGAGGCTCGTTGTTTTGGTTTTCATTATTTGTCTCTTTTGTTACAGCTGTGGTGGTTCGTTATCTTACCAAGAGATATATTGGCGAATATAGTTCAACTGGCGGTAAGTTTTCAGCATTATCTTACACTAGTTTTAACAGCGGCTTTTGTGTTTGAAATATTTTTTTTATGACATTGGAAGGCAAACAAGCAGACGGATTTCCTGATGGTTAGAAATTTCCGCCGCCTAGAGACACCAAAGGTGGTAATGGTGCGTTGCCAACCAGAGGCCGGGATGCTAGGCCTCGAAGAAAAGTCAGTTTACCGGCTACCTTATCCTCCGAACCGGAACACGTCATGACGTTATGGCGGCAGGAATAGGTAAGGCGGTGGTACCAATCCGGGTGAGTCGCTGCGAAACTTTACCACCTAGTCAGATGTTATGGTGTTAGTGACGGGAAGCCTATGCTCGCCTTTTACGAGCTGCCTGGCACAGGAAGGCAGATGGTCTATTCTACAAAGGAGCCCGGACCAACACGGGGTGAATTTATCTTTACCACGTGATGCCATTAAGTTGTTAAAGTTTCTATGTTCGTCTTCAAAGTTGAATATACTTCTGTGATAGTTTTAAAAATTTAGGTTCAACTCTAAATGAAAATAGAACATCCATACGAAATTCGACCCACTTTTATTGCGGTTGGGGGGAAAAAAAATGCAAATCCTTAAAAAGAAATATGTATTCAAAACTTTTACTTGAAATCAAAACTTATTGGCATGATATTTTTTTAATATATGTATACTCGTATTGTGCTAAAGTTATAAATTATATATGATTAAGTTAAGCCGGGTTTGAAACTAGTGTCTATTTTCATAATTAACTAGTTAATACCGCCTTCTATTTCTTATAATTAATCCATGTTACCAAATCATAGACTATTTATTATCAATATTATAGATGCAAACGTATGTTTATTTGATCTTCTTTCACGATGCAACAAAACGATATTAAGGTGTAATTTTTGTGTGTGGAGATAGATGAAATGTTGGAGAGTGATAAAGGCTTGTTTTTATCTCGATATCTAACGAGTTGACTTAGAGCTGACAATTATTAGTAGGTACTTATTAATTACGTAGTTAATCTATTATTAGTACATAAAAGTATCTTCTCGCCCATATCCCGAAGAGGTAGGCAGAGGCACAACCAGGGCAACCACGACTAGCCGAAGACATTGACTCCCACAATGTGTTAGGTTAATCTATATTTTAAATGTGATAGGTGGCAAGCCAACCGGGCACATATCCAATCCCGAGCAACATTTTTTTTATTAGAAAATTGGAAAAACACTTTTTTTTGCCCGACCCGGGATTCAAACCCGTGGCCTCGTGCAGTCTAGTATTAGTATTATAACATTAATTATAAAACATAGCCAATTGACTAGCTACTGATTGTTTCCTGTTTTTTTATTATTTTTTTTTAAATTTAATAAGATAAAATTGCAACAAACCTGACCCCAATTTTATTACAACGTCATCTAGGTACAAAAAATATGCATTGAATATAACTAAAAACCGCCTTGAACATCTTAATTATCTAAAATTGGATTCTATGCTCATAGAAATTAACGAAGTACACAAAAACATACGTACGACATGATATTTTGTTATTTACCGTCGGTTATTAACACGAAATGAAAAACCTTATGAATATTGATGTTTTCATACACCCATGGAAACACATAAATAATCAAAGTTGTTGGCAATCCTATAGACAAATTGGACACATTTTAAATATCAAACTAATTTCATCAACAGTTAAATACTAATAAATTGAAACGTCTTACAAATTTAATTGGACAATCATATCGTTACTTTATTTTCTGAGATACGACCTACTTAAATGACCATTTTGTGTATTAAAAATAATTGGTATTGCCGATGCGTAATTATAACTTAAATTTATAAGTATTTTGTAGAATTTATATATTTAAAGACACTATTTTTTAACTTAATGAATGTCATTCGCATTCGATTGCTAATGTAGATGGATGTAGGGTACCCAGGGAGAAAAGGGTTGACATTCCACCATCAAATCGCTCGGGTGATATCCGAATGTCCAATATGTCCAAATTACTAGGTGGTAGAGTTTAGCAGCGACTCGCCCGGATTGGTACCACCGCCTTACCTATTCCTGTCGCCATAACGTCATGACGTGTTCCGGTTCGGAGGGTAAGGTAGCCGGTAAACTTACTTTTGCTCGAGGCCTAACATCCCGGCCCCAGGTTGGCAACGCACCATTACCACCTTTGGTGTCTCTAGGCGGCGTGAATTTCTTGCCATCAGGAAATCCGTCTGCTTGTTTGCCTTTCAATATCATAAAAAAAAAGTCTCCAAAACCGCCATCTTTGTAAGAAAAGGATAACGAAAATGTAGGAAGCTTGTCAGGTTTACCTGGACTGTGAGATTTGGCACTCAATACCTCCTGCCTAGCCCGTAAGGGACTTGGCCTGAAGATATGTATGTATCTGTATGAATGAATTTGCAAGTCTAAAGAGTACCCTTCCCACCGTACCGGAACATGACGCTGTCACTATGAAGGCAGGAACAGGTAATAAGGCTTCTTGACGGTTAACAAAGTTGACCTTGGAGGAACCTATGTTTCCACCTCCGATTACTATTAAATTTGGATTAAATTTGCGGTCGAGATTGATGCAAGTTAATGCTTACAACCAACGTCCTACCTTAAAGTATATGGTTTGGGAGTTCAAGCAATCCTTCTTGTCCTTCCTCCGACAATTTTATTGCTCGCCAGGGTAATAATCGAGTCATTTGGATTATTATTACTTTAGCAGTATTGGATCGAATCCTGTAACAAATGGCCCAGATTGTTACCGCTACCTACCTAATCTTTTCTGACTAATATAATATAAATGCTTGCAATTGTCGTATTCCGATAGTGTGGACGGTGACCAGGGCCGTCTCAGATTATGCTGGGACCTTTGGGCACATAAAAACTTGGAGTCCTTTTGGAATATAAAGAAATCAAACTTGACCATTTTTTTGCTATGATTTTTTTGGATAATAAATTAAACTATTTTATCACAGTAGATATGTCATTAATAAGTACCTACCTATGCTGCTGTTTTTTATAGTTACGACATTAGTTTCTTTCGGGATTTTTGTTGAGCAAAATCTTCTATTAAATCCTTAAACTCAATTTTCTGAAGACTGTCACTTGTGTCACTGCCCATAGTTATTGACAAATTACTTAGTCGTTCTTAAGCTGCGAAATCGATCGCTCCCGAATTAGGGCAAGATATTTAAAGGTTACAAGTAAGTGAAATGGTCGATCCTTCGAGGCCCTCTGAGTATAGCGGCTCTGGGCACTGGCCCCGTGTGCCCTTAGGTATGGTATGGACGGTATTGACGGTATCTATTTTATGCTAAAGTCTTACCATTGCGGCTTCAGTTTGGCAGCGCTCTGTAAACGTCTTAGATATTTATACGACAGTTATTTCTTACTACAATATAATGCTGCTAGATTTATGTTATTAAATATCTATGCAATTACTTTTTTGTGCTATGTACGTCTTTGCACAGCAGTTAATGTATTATTTGATTAATAATATTTATAAAAAAACATCATTGTATGATAATATTGACAGTAATATTACAGTAATTATCTACATACAAAACATTAGGAACTGGTTTTGCCTTAGATATTTTCAGCGTGGGTCGATGTTTGTTTTGTAACCAACAATACATATTAATGCAACCCATACATGGTCATCGTAAAGCACTGCCCACGTGTTTACTTAAAGCTAATAAAAATATTAACTGGTGTGAGTTATTATTTAGTTTGATTTAGTAATTGATTACTGGTTTGGTTATGATATAACAAGCCAATGACCGCGCCTACATCACTATTTTACGGCATTAAACAGTGAAAAACCAGTTTTTTAAATATTTCTAGAGAACTGAGATTTCAGTCTTTCCTACAAAAATGAAGACACAATAAAACTTCTGGTCTAAAATTATAGCCCTCAATAAATGTCTAGCAAAAGAAGAATGTCGTTTTCCTGAACGCGTAAATCTATGAAGCTCCCATAACCTTATCGAAAATAATCGTCCCATCTGACCCTCAAATGGCTGAGAATCGAATGTCATACAGTGTTTGGCAAAACACGTGTTCAGCAGGTGTTTAATTTTTATATTGTAGTAAGACGGTTAGCACTTTCATTATTTTGAAATCAGATCAACCAGCCGTTAAGTTTTGCATTTTAGACAATTCAAATATAATTTTTATTACCCTGGGAATATGTAAATATGTGTAGGGATGGGAAATCGTGCTTAGGGATAAAAGCTCTATGAATAACACCAGTAGGAGTTAAAATATATTTTCGTTAGTAATGACGTTACAAATAGGTAGGAAGATCGATTACAGGTAGAGAACTTTAGTTGGGCCGTATCGGATCTATAAATATTACATACTCCTAAGTTGATATGCAGTCACATTGCATTGCATTTTCTAAAAAAATATAGTTGGTACTAGGTCATTTTCTTCATAAATAAATTCATTTTTGTTATAACTGGCATATTGGCGACAGGTATGCTTACATTTTACCACAAGTAGTCTAAACGCTAAGAACCTATTTAATCTATGCTTGCCTATTACTAGCTACCAAATACGAAACTCGATTTTAGTTCCAAAATTCGAAGAATTTAGATCGTATTCAATACACAGACTCAACTATTTGACAACTTTATACTATACACCTGATGATTACAAAGAACATTGGAGAGTGACAAATATAATAAGATGGTATCAATTGCCAAGCGTTGAGTGCCAATGTTTTATTTGCGACATTGGCAAGCCGTCCGGAGGGAGCCGTGAGGTTGCGAGAGGCCGGCGCCACCGGACGTTGACTTCAACTGATAAGTTTTATGTTTTATGTGCAACTAAACCTCTGTTACATTTTTCGCTATGAATATATAGACAAAGTAAAAGATTACTACTTTATACTTACACAAACATATTCTATGTAATAACATATTCTATGTTTGTGTCTTATGCAAAAATAATAACGCCATCTATCGACCAGTTCTAAAAATTATTTATTTTCTGTAATATTTTTTTGATGTACAAGAAGTCAAACAAAGAGACAGATTTCATAACTGTGACAATTACACGTTCTTTAGGCGTTTAGGTATCGTTGTCCTAAAGATCATGTCGCCAAGCTGTATCCGAGGTCTTGCGCATTTTTGGTCACCTAGTTTTTTGGCCAACTCTCCCTACATTTCTTGAGGTAGGAAAAGGTAGGACGTAATGTAAAAAAACGTTGCGGAATAATTTCACATAGTTAATATTACAATATCACAATACAAAATTTACATTTTTCAAATACATTTTTAAAATACAGGCATTTGTGTGATGAACATTTAGATGTCTGCATTTTCGGGTCTGGGTGATTATTAAATTTATTCTATTATCTATTTAAGTATTTCTATGTATTAGTATCGTTGACTAACACCCATAACACAAGCATATAATTTGCTTACTTTGGGGTTAGATTCAATTTGTGTAAGTTGTCCAGTGATAAATTAAAAATAGAGATTATAAGGTCGGTACTTTGGGGAATTGAATTTCATATTTGAAAAGTGTAATTACAAATAAATAAACCAAATATTACTCTTAGCATAGACTGTACTGTGTGTGTAGAAGGATATTCTAAATTTTAATCATAACATTGGCAAGCCATCCAAAGGGAGCAGTAAGGTTGCGAAAGGCCGGCGCCACCGGCCGTTGACACTAACTGATAAGCTTTATGTTCAGTGGCAGGTCCGTTAGATACTCTTTTTGCTATGAATAAAATAATAAATAAATAATAACTGTGTAAATATTAATTTCGCTAATATTATTACGAGTATTAATACCAACGCCACTTGTTGAGGTGTCCACAGAGGATACCAAAATTATGCATTCATTACATAAACATTTAACCATAACTAGCGCATTAAAACTGTAAGAACCCGACTTCAGTTTAGCTATTAAGTCGTCTAAGTATCTACACAAAATTAAGTAATAAATCGACTAACGTAAATAAAAAAAAAAACTGGAAAATGTTCTGACCTCCTATTTGTTTTCGAAATTGGTTAAAAACACTAAGCAACCTTTCAACAAAATTTGCCTATTAGAAGTAGGTAGAGGAAAAGCAAAGGAAGCCTATTAATAACTAAATTTTGCCCACGGTCACGCCCGCGTGTTGACATAAACCTGTTTAGATATGGAACAAATAGCAGCCTTTCCCACTTTTCAGCCTCCTATCATCTATGAAAAACATATCTATTTTATTTGTTTATATTATGGGATAAAACAGCGAACAAGCATCAGACTCTCGTAATGGCAAGAGACAACCATGGCATAGAGACAGCACAGGCTATAGGTATGTTCTCTGGTCATGGTGTAGGCCTGAGCCTATTATGCAAATCTACTACACATTCACAACATCGCTTGACTGGACTTCGCGACGTGAAGGACAAACAAACAAACACATTTTCATATTTGTAATATTGAGTAGGAATGCATGCTATGGTAATCATTCGGTGTAGGACTATATTGTCCAGTGATTATTTCAAACTCTTACTAACTCTTATTTATTTTTAGTTGATTTAGTAATATTTTTAAAAGTACCTAAAGAATGTTGCGTGAATGATATTGACCTTCAAATATTAGCGCGGAAAGAGAAACTGATATTAAAAATAGATTAATATCATCGGTTTCATTTTTAGTTTATACACTAATACCGTAGCTAATAGTGCTAGATATGATTTGTTTCTTTAACAATTTCATTTTTTTGGTATTCTAAAGTTTTTGGTTAAGCAATAACAATCAGAAAACTGGTACATAGAAAATGTTTAAAGCTAAAATTTGTTTCTGAAACTTGCTGAAATAACAATTCGCTTTTTGTATTGTACAAATAATTATATCGTCAACTAGCTGCGCCCCGCGGTTTCACCCGCGTAAGTCCTAATCCCGCGGGAATTCCGGGATGAAAAGTAGCCTATATGTTATTCTGGGTCTTCAGCTACCTACATACCAAATTTCATCGTAATCGGCTTTGTAGTTTTTGCGTGAAAGAGTAACAAACATCCATACATCCATACATACAAACTTTCGCATTTATAATATAATAGGATAAGTTTTATACACATCAATACATATGTTCACGTTAAGTCCCTTGAGAGATAGACGGAGAATATTGAATTCCAAATCCTATGTTTTTTAGCTTTCATTATTATATTATATTTAAAAAAAAGGTGTAGCACTGGTCTTTATGAGACAGCAAATAAAAAACTAAAACAATAATTTTGTTGCAGATTTCTTGTACCAGCATCGAGTTTCATTTGATGGTGTATCGTCTGAAGTGGAGGTTTTGGATACTTGTGGCTGTGCTGTAAGTATAATTTTATTGTCTTCACGACTAAACAAAGCAGGTTAGGTCATTAAGATAGACTGATTTTCATAATGTATGATTCCACAGACCTAAAACTTAATTGCAAAAAGCTGTATGAGCCGGACACCAGGTGGCTAATTTTTAGCGAAAAATTGTACATATGTGCAAACACTTTTCTTGGACTTAAGCGCCAACAAGCAAAATATTCTTCTGTAGGAGTCAACTTACTTTTAAAAAGACCTTAAGATTGTTCCTGACTTGTTCCTCCCAACAAAAGGTCTCAAACCATTGAGCTTATATCGAATCCTAATAAATAAAGAAAGAAAACAAATATATTTATTTGCGGAATATGCGTGTTGTTTAAGTTGTTACAAAAGTTTTCCAACATATTCTACCACAACGTGATGTGCAAAAATATAAAAATAATATATGTATATTATTTAGTTATGTACATAATGTTTATATAACATCAACAATACCACCTTTGTATCTAGGCGACGTGAATTTCTTACCATGAGAAAATCAGTCTGCTTGTTTGCCTTCCAATATCATAAAAAAAATATAACACAGATAATTAGTCTTACACTGGTGGTAGAGAGCTGTGAAGTTACTTGCTCTGGTAGGGAAGAATCACCTTTCCTATTTCTGCCTTTTCAAATGATACTGTCATATTCCGATCCAGAGGGTTTCGTAGTCAGTAGACTGGTACAATAAGCTTGACATCCCGGTCAGAGCACTTCGACTCTCTTTTGACATTTATGGTACCCTTAGGCTACGACCTCTTACCATCAGGAGAGTAGTACTATTGTTCGTTATCCTAAGACATGAAGAAAACACCAAATTGTAATTATTGCCATGAGATAGCGGAGACTGGCAATGCCTGTTCTCTACAATTACAAGGCCTCAAGTTCTTAAGCTGATAAGTCCCAAGAGCATCAAAGAGTTCCGGAACACTGTCGGCCTTGCGGGACGAATCACACAAGAGATTTAATCACAATAGATCTATGTCGGAGTGATCCACTGGGAATCTAAACTCGTAGTCTTAATCGTAACAACGATATTATCATGAGAGTTTCTTGAGCCTGTCATACTTGTTTGATATTAGTTAAAAAGTAAAAGTATAATATGTTATTCTAAACACAGTAATTCTAGCAACTAATTTGGCCGCCAAGCGTTGACCTTGAACTTGTACGAGATCATAAATTCATTGGGCATTCCACAGATGAAAACATATTTTGATGAGGAAAATGCTTTAAGAAATATTAGCAAAGAAAAATGACACACAGCTCTATTGATAGAAAGCATATTTTGGTGTTTAGAATGTAAGTAGGTATACCTATTACGCTGAAAGTAGCCTATTCAATCTTATTTTGAGAAATTAGCCGAAGTATGTACCGGCATAACATCAGTGCTTATTATTGTTATGATCTTGCAATCTACCTATTGGCTGGTACAGTCTCAGCCTTAAGGTGGTAACGCGCTATTTAAATTTTTGGTGTTCATAGAAGGCTTGTTTTTCTTGAAAATGCGGCCATTTTATGGAAATGGTACAATGAAAATCAGCCAACCTACTGAAAAGTGCAAAAGAAGCCTTTCTTCTTAGGAGTCTGTTCATTATTTCCATGGACATCCGTAAATGTTACAGCTTACGCCAGTAGGGTTACTCTTAAATCCATGTAAATTGATAGCTGAAATCGTGTCTTTTTATAACACTCGAACACATTATTAGCAGATTATTTACATTTAATATAAACAATTCATATCTATATACTAATAAGTGATGCCAAAACTTTAGACCAGTTTTTACGAAAATTGCGCGGACGCAGGAGCATAAAATTTGGCACACTTATAGTTTATGTGTAGGAGAAGTGCAGAACGCTAATATTTTTCAATAATAATGCTTATAAAGTACATTAAATCAATAAATATAACATTACCCACACTACCATGCATTTGACACACACAAACAAATATATTGACGATAGCGATAAAAGATCACAGATGGCGCACTAAAAAGTTTGGATACAAAGTAGTTGGTCTTAAGAAATGAAGATGGCGTTCTTATCAAAAATATATTAAAATTTATTATGGTCCAATTTCGACCAACGGGCGACCACAGTATTAATAATTCGCCAATATCTTAAATGACATATTCGATTCCAATTTGTATAAAATCGAGATTCTAAATTAACCCTACAGAGCTACAGTCCATACCCATAGAATGGTAAACAAAAAAATCAACGACTTTTTTGTATTATAAAAAAATATCTAATGAAGCTATTTTGTCCCAGAAACGTGGGTGTCTCGCAGAACATCTCCGGTGGGGTGACGCGTTTGCTGTGGTATATTCGGTGTGCGATCGCCGGTCGTTTTTGGCAGCTGCTGAGCTGTTGGCGCTGTTGGAGCGGACGAGGCTACCCGGCTGCGCTGCCGTTACCTTGCTGGGAAACAAAAGGGACTTAGAACACGCAAGGTAAGGGTTAAAGTGTTATATCACTTCCGACACCAAATTTTATGTAAAATCTGGACAAAATACACAAACTGATCTTATTTAAAAGTAAGCAAATTACTTACGTTGTATATAGGAGGTTGTAATAAAAAAAAATGTGTGTGTACTTATGTACACGCGTTAGAAGTTATACTTCTTCGGCGTAATTACATATAATTATATAATTAATATTTAAAAATAATATAATTTATAATTCGGCGTATATTTTTTTAAAATTTTATCTTTTGCCTTATTTTACATTTGTAGACAAAATGACACTAACCATAGAAAAAAGATATTTAATACATTAAAAGTTTTATAATAATGCATTATTTCGTTAAATAAAGTTTATTTAATATTTAATAAAAACTTAAATGTTATCTATAGCTAACTTCATCATGTCGGTTTTTCGTGACGGTGTGCGCGCGCATCGTAAAAATTTACCCTCATCATTTTTTCCTAACGTGCCAAAAGAAGTAACACTTCAAAAACAGAAAATTAAATAAAATAATACACATATCGGTGACTTGCAGTTAGCTCGCGGATTTGTCACAGAGTAGTTACTATTTTCATACAAACTTTCATCCCCTATAATACAGACCTTTGGACCTTTAGGGTTGATTTTTGCAATATATCACATATCAAATTACATCAAAATTGGATATTTTTTTATGATATTTGAAGGCAAACAAGCAGACGGATTTCCTGATAAAAAGAAATTCACGCCGCCTAGAGACCGAAAGGTGATAATGGTGTGTTACCAACATGAGGTCGGGATGTTAGGTCATGACGTTTGGCGGCAGGAATATAGGATTTGTGGTTTAGCCGTGAAAGAGCAATAAACAAACGGGCTTCATAATATTTATTCGCATTTATAATATGGATTTTGCTATGCTGTCTGTCATTGTACTTGGATGCTCTTATTTTAAAATCTTCCATAAGTTATCTTTTTTATTTTTAAATCAACCGAAGTAAGAAATCAATAATAAAAAAAATATAGAAAAATAAACTGTTTTCCATAAATTTAAGAGTCGTGATTTTTAACATATATACTCTGTTAGTTAAATATATTTTTTAATCACATTACAACAAAAATGTGAAATGCTTCAGTGGCGCCACCTTAACGCAATGTTGTTAATTAACAACATTCCCTAGTAATTGTGTTACATTCTTCGGGCGCTTCGATATGAGTTTCTAACAGGATCCTCTTTATCCAAGTATTTTTTGAGTAATTAGATGACAGAGACAGCGTATTGCGAAGTATCACTTTCAAAAAATAGAAATTATGTTTTGTGTTTCTAACTTGTTGTTGCTAAAAATCTACTAAACTACTATTGGGTTCTTTATTCATAGAAATTGTGTACTATTAATAACTGCGGTACTCCCAGCACTCAAACCACAACCGAAGGTCGTAGCCTAGTTACAAATTTATTGAGAATAAAACTATCAAGCACGTAAAGTTTTAAAATGAGCAATAAAACTTTTTAAAAAAAGACGAAAAAAGGAATAATATCGTATTTTTGTATACTATCTACTTCAGTTTTATTCCTTCAAATTGATTTCGGGTTGAAGCTTATCTACTAGGTGTACTTTTTGTTGTTTATTGGCGAGAAGTTAACAGTTTACCTCCGGTGTGGTAAAGCAATTTTTTTATGATATTATAAAGCTAACAAGCAGACGGATATCCTGATGGTAAGAAATTCACGCCGCCTAGAGACACCAAAGGTGATAATTGTGCGTTGTCAACCTAAGGCCCCGGCCTTGTTAGGCCTCGAGCAAAAGTGAGTTTACCGGCTACCTTACCCTCCAAACCGGAACACGTCATGACGTTATGGCAGCAGTAATAGTTAAGGCGGGGGTACCAATCCGGCTGAGCCGCTGCAAACTCTACAGCTAGTCAGATGTCACGGTGCTAGTGACGGTAAACCTATCTGTCAGGAAGGCAGATAGTCTATTCCGTAAAGGAGCCCGGACCAACTCGGTATAAGTAAGAAAATGATGGCAGAAAATACTTACTTCGAAAATAATATATTCTGAGGATATGTTAAGCTAAAACCGCCAAGTCTCTTCGATACGACAGATATTATCTAGTGTCAAGTGAGTCTAAAGTTCTACAGACCTTACTAGCTTCCTCCATATCTCCTTTTTTTCATGCAAAAATACCTGTTCCAGAAGCTCTTGACACCACTCTCGGTCACAGCGATTTTTATGTGACTACAAATTATTACTACATAACTAAAAATAATTGGTATTTTTTTTGCATTGTAATATTTATAAACTTTAATATCCTTAGAAATTGTACTCGTATTTAACATAATATAAATATTTCCATGCTTGGTCGCAGATATCTGATTCAGTTTAGAACATCGTGATAGATATTATCATGTAGTGTATCGCCACTGCTTCAGTGAAATATGCTTTATGATTAAATCTTAAAAGTGAAACTTCTTTCTGCATTTTGCAATATGGGACCTTAACATTATTTAAGTTAAAGCTTGTGACAAATTACAACATTTGTCTTAACGACATTTTGTATGTTCTTTAAATTAAGATTTATCGATATATCGGCAAACGTAACGTGCGCGAAGTCACTTCTCAGATCAAAAAGTTTCATATCTCATGAAAAATAAATCTATTTATTATTACGTGATGCCGCCAAAACTTTGGACCTCTTTACGAAAATTGCGAGGAAGGAGGAGCATAAAGTTTGGCACACTTATAGTTTATATGTAGGAGAAGAGCAGACCTCTAATTTTTTTCAATAATAATGCTTATAAAGTACATTAAATAAATAAAATATTACCCACACTACCATGCATTTGACACACACAAACAAATATATTGATGCTAACGTTAAAAAGTTTGAAAATAAAGTAGTTGGTCTTGAAAAATGAAGATGACAATCTTATCGACATGTTCTTAAAATTTATTATGGTCGACTTTCGATCAACGGGCGACCACTAGTAAATATAAATATTCCTGGACCAGTTACATAAATTGAATTAAGCCCTGAAGTATGCAAATTATATGCTTATGTTATGGGTATTAGTCAAAGATTTTAATACATAGAAATACTTAAATAGATACTAGAATAAATATAATAAACACCCAAACCAGAAGTGTTATAGAATAGTGTAACGTTTAGTGATTTTTAATAAGATTTTTACTTGGAAAGTAGCGATAATAATATAAAAAATAAGAATATGTAATAACGTTTTACAAATGGCTCTTCAGTTCCAATTTTGACCATTGAACAGAAAAGTTTTTGGCGCTCTACGAGCACGGACAAAAAGTTGTGACAACTGACAGGTCAATTAACAAGCCGATGACATGTATGACAGATAGAGCCCACAGATATAAATAAACGTAACATCAACGACATGTTAACATCCTACAAGATAGGTAAATGTGCCGATTTGTAAAATTAGCGTGTTTCCAACACCTTTTAATACAAATAAAACAAACAACTAACATGAAACAAGTAGTTCATCCGGTGTTGTGTTCTAGTGTTGGTCCCGGCTCCATTGTAGAATAGTCCATATGCCTTTCTGCCAGGCAGCTCGTAAAAGTCGAGCATAGGCTTGCCGTCACTAACACCGTGACATCTGAATAGGTGGTAGAGTTTTGCAGCGACTAACCCGGATTGGTACCACCGCCTTACCTATTCCTGCCGCCATAACGTCATGACGTGTTCCGGTTCAGTAGGTAAAGCAGCCGGTAAACTTACTTTTAGTCAAGGCTTAACATCCCGGCCTCAGGTTGGCAACGCACCATTACCACCTTTGGTGTCTCTAGGCAGTGGGAATTTCTTACCATCAGATCTTGTACGATGTTAACATACATCCTACAAGATAGGTAAATGTGATGATTTGTTTAATTGATATGTTTCCAACACCTTTAAATACAAATAAAACAAACAACTAACATGAAACAAGTAGTTTATTGGTCAAAAGTACGAGCGCTACAAAACCTTTTAACATCTTGACCAATGGGACGCCTTTAAACACTAAAAGCTGAATTTTCTCCAAAGTACCCGGAAGATAAACAGTAAATGTAATAAAATATTTCTCTTTTAAATAGAGTTGTGAAGACGGAAGAGGGACAAGAAATGTCGTTGCGGTTTGGTTGTCAGTTTTACGAGGTGTCGGCAGCCGAGTCGTGCGCAGGCGCAGCGCTAGCTTTTCACGCGCTTCTGCGAGAAGCTCGCTCTCTAGCCTTATTATTACCCACACCTCGCCGCAAACTCGCCGCCTACTCTGTTTCTAAGGTAAACTTTACATTATATTACGTGGCCTGCTGAGATGCAATCTGTTTTTATACAAATGTATGAGCGGCTTAATGTAGCTACTACATTCCTTTAGACCACACTTCGTGGTCGAGTAATTTTGTTTGAATGAGGTAGAATATGATTATTTGTATGATTGCTGTATGGTACAGTGTGCGTGGTCTTGTTGGGTAAAAAGAAAGAAAAAATACACTTTTATACACATATATTAGTAAGTTACTATAGCCAGTACATTCCTTTAGACCAACACTTCGTGGTTGAGAAATATGATTGTTTGTATGTTTTTTGCTTGGCACAATGAGTGCGTTGAGAGTCCATCAAATCTTCAAAGAACTTGAAATAGTCTTTTTTTGTTTAAATGACAAACAATATGAATATTTTGAAATACATATCTTCACGTGTAATATATCCCTGAAGATGTAGGCAAGTAAAACCAGAACACCAACGATTGGCCAAAGGTACTTTAGACCTACAATGATATCGCGTCATGCCATATGTGGTAAACCTAAAAAAAATGAGAAAACAATCACTTGAATTGTTTGACCTGGGTGTCGAACCCTAGACGTCGTGTAGTCAACGCCAACAGCGAGCCAAACCACAGAGCACAGAGGGTATGGAGTGATAGTAAATTATTCACAGGTATATTGTATATCTTTATATATATAATTCTTGTGTTCGTGTGTTTATCACTGAACTCCTCCCAGACGAGGATTTGATGAAATTTTTAGTGTGTGTTCAAGGGGATTCTAGAATGGTATAGAATCACTATTTGGTCTCTTGGAAAATGTTTTTTTTTTAATAATAAGTATTCGTTGATTTTCGAATGATTCACATTGGGTCCGACAGACTGCGCTACTATCGAAGCATTAATGTCAAGGGATACGAAGTTTGCTGGGTCTGCTAGTAGGTATATAATATTAATATTGATTATTATTTGTCAACAGGTAATCGGCACTATCCTCGGCCTAAGCAACAAAAGCGTCAGGAAGAAACGACCATCGCTCAGCATATGATCCGTCTCGCTTATTTTATTATCTGGTCTTGTTCACTCCATGGAGGAGTCTGTTATCTTTCTGCTGCTGTAGAAGGCTTTGTTTAAGATGGAGATTCAGAGGTCATGGGTTATGACGCTGGAAATGAGGAATGGATAATGGAACACGAAAGTACTGTTACTTACGTCTACTTCGCTCGAAGTTTGTCGAGTTTTTGTTAATAGTGCATATATTTATTATACGATCGAAAGTTTATGCAAATGTAGGTTTTTTACAAAAATATAATTAATTTTGTAAAAATGAAAAAAACTAATGTATTGAAACAGCTTATGATTTTTTACTAATGAATTTTAAAGAAATGATGTTAGTATTTTTAACGTTGCTCGTTTTAGAGTAATATTTTTATATCATAAGCTCAAAATAATCTGTTAGTTCCTGTGCCTATCCAAAAATGGAAATGTATATTGACCGCCTCATTGATCGAGTGGCATGCGTACACGCCTAAGTACACCGATTAACCGCGAGGCACGGGTTCGATTCCCGACGGGGCCAGACATTTGTGTGATGAATATTAAGATGTCTGCATTTTCCGGGTCTGGGTGTTTGTTAAATTTATTCTAGTATCTATTTAAGTATTTCTATGTATCAGAATCGTTGACTACCACCCATAACACAAGCATATAATTTGCTTACTTTGGGGTTAGATTCAATTTGTGTAACTTGTCTAGGGATATTTATTTATAAAATATACTGTTTTCTTTGTGACAAGTTTAACTGTATCATGAAGCCTAACATTGAATTTGTTGGATTCTGATTTAATAAACTATAACATTTTAAATTAATAAAACTTTCATAAAGGCTGAGAAATCTTGATGCTAATAAAACCCGCTCACAAAGGAAAACGGAAATCGAGTAACTTTATTCTAAGAACTATCTAATACATCATTTACTATTAATTTCACATGTAATGTCTATAATGATTGATATTTATTGAGGAAGAACGTATTTAAAAATCTATATATATTTCACATGTCCTTAAACTATATTATTTGTACTGTGTTTATTATTTTATTAATAATATTGTAGTATTATTATAAAGTTCAAATTTTAAAATATCAGTTTTAAGTTAACTTTGATATGCCTTTATTATAAATGAAATATATATCAAATATTTATAATATCTACTTAATATTACTACTAAGTATTTTGTGAAGATGGGAAAAAATACATTCCCAATCGGCCAGCTATGAGGTCCAATTCAGAAGAAGTAGGTGAAGAAACAATTTTGGTTCTCGTGACGATAAGTATTCTTATAACCCATCTGCAAAAATGTGTTATGTATTGTGCACATACATTTGTATCGATGTTTTTATGTGTATTGTGCACATACATTTTTATGTGCGCAAGATCCTATTCTTTCAGTTCACACCTTCGAATTTGTCAGATTGTTTTTGTAATATTGAGGTATAGTGAGATTCCTCTCAAGTACTCATTTAGCCTTGGATGTAAGAAAATAGAACATGTGTCTGGATATCACTGTTTGGAAAGAATATTTTTTTTAATAACACCTATCTGAATATGGAATTAAACAGCTGTTCATTAGAGTTTTAAAAAGACAAATGAGTGTAAAACGGGCTTAGTACGGTTTGAGTTTTTTTGACAATGCACTCGTTCTCAAAGTTAACGCGTCACTATTTTAAATGTTTTAACTTTCGGCAACTACGATTTCGGATTATACATTTTTGTAATCTGTAGTTTACAAACTTTCCTGAACTGCACCACAAACTTCTTAACTTCATAATCCAATATTTCTTTTTATTTGAACGTGAGTGATATTTAAAACCCAATTCCATATAGTTAATCTTATTTACATAGAGCATATTTTCCCTTTTATGCTTTCCCTATCAACTAAGTTTTTTTGCAGTACGAATTTTGATGTTTATTTCTACACATGGAAGTTATGAAATAGTACAAATAGGACCGTCTACATTTACGAACAATATATGTATTATAATGCAATGTGTAATGTCATAGTGTAAACTAAATTTACAAAGTCATGTACCCTTAAAATCAATTCCATGACATGATATTTGTAATTAATCTAGAGGTTCGTAAATCATATTTTTTCTATTTTCAGTACAAGGTTCTTTCACTATATACGTAGGTATTTTAAAAAACAAATTTTATTAAACAGTTACTAAACGTAAGCATTAAGTAGATTTAATTGTCTCTTTATTTTTATAGTTTTCTAAAACGTCACTTAGCTTAAATGAAACAACAGAAAACATGAAAAAGTGTGTGAAGGAATAAGCACCAGCGTTCTTAAAAAAAGCAGCTAGAGATGTAAAATCTGAGACTTAAAGATTATTAATTTATTTAAAAAAAATTGTTTTGTAATTCCTGAATTATTGCAATATAAGCTCGACAGAAAAAATAGAAACGCTGAATAAAACATATTACAACACAATACTATATACTATTTTTATCAAAATACAAAGAATTACTAAAACGCCAAAAAAAAAACGACCAACATGGTTTCAATGACATTTTTTTTTGTTACATGCCCAGTGAATGTTACATGTGTAGAAATATTCATTAAGTTCTTATTTTGTAGAAACTTATTTGTTTGGTTTACAACATAGATAAACTTAAAAAATATATGTAATATGAAATCCAAACATATACTGGCTGTTTTAGGTTAAGTTTAACCCACCTTGTAAATTAAGTTAAATATAAGACTGCTTTTAAAGAGCAATAAGTTTATAGGAACATGTGCCTCGTGATTTATAAATTGCTTATTTAGAAATTTATAAATAAATATACAATATTTACTTTTTGTTTTATTTTGTTTCCGGAAAAGATTATATTTAACTACCGGCCCGCCTCGGTTTTGCAAGGCTATAAACCTTCCTCTTCCATCACTTTATCTATTAAAAAAACGCATCAAAATCCGTTGCGTAGTTTTAAATGTTTAAGCATACAAAGTTTTGTAAACTCAATTATTTTGTTTTATACTATGTAGTGATTGAAAAGACAGTGCTCGTCAACCTTTTGCCCACCAAACACACAATGGTGACTATTCTGTTTATCTCTATCTATTAGTAACAAAAAGAAAGAGACGGGACATTTTTTCATGATACGAAATCTACCATTAAAATCCCTGCAAGTTACGATGTTTTTACTAATTTGAAGCATATCAAAATGTCTCTCTGTGTTTCAATTTAATTCAAAGAAAAGCAAAATAAATTTCGACGACTGAATACAGAATAGACACACGTGTAAGAATGCGTTAATACACAGAATATGGTATGTTGCCCCTCTAAATTTGAACACAACAATAGCAAGCACTGAAAACTGAAAACGGAGAAAAAAAATACGTCAAAGTAGCGACGCTGTTTACTGTTCAATTTTATGTCAGTGTATACTTAGCGCTGCTGATGTTTGACCTTTTACATTTACAAAGTATTATTTAAGGGTCAGATTCTGCGATGCTTCAAACGTTTAACAGCGACATATACTTATTATAACGTATTTTAAGAAATCAGGACTTACCCACTTCGAGGACTAGATGACTGGTAACATTTTTTGCGATGACTCGCCGAGATTGCCATATTGCATAACCTATTTGCCGCCGTAATCATTAAGTTTCAGTTCTGTGGGTTAGAAAACTTGTAAAGTGTGAACAGTAAAAAAGAAGTTTACTATATCCTATCGCTGATATTGCTAATTAAAATGTATCTTCACGTCCATATCCCCGAAGAGGTAGGCAAAGGCACAACCAGGGCACCCACGACTACCCGAAGACACTAAGTCCCACAATGTGATAGGTGCCAACCGGGCACATATCCAATCCCGAGCAACGTTTTTTTAATTAGAAAATTGGAAAAACCCAATTTTATATTTATTGCCCGACCCGGGATTCGAACCCGGGACCTCATGCAGTCAATTCCAACAACTGAACCGCTAGACCACATAGGCGACAAATTTATTCCTAATTATATGGTTATAATACTATAAAAAATGTTTTCTTATTTGATAGTAGCTGTTGCTCACGGTTCACAAAAACATTGTTTCAGGATAAAAACTATCCTATGTGTCAATCAAGTTACCCTGTATGTGTGTACCAAATTTCATGGAAATCGGTTTAGCAGTTTTTGCGTGAAGTAGTAACAAACAGACAAATAAAATAAAGACATTTATAATACGAGTATTAATAGGATTTATGCTTGTCAAGTAAGCTGCTGATCTATTATTTTAAGGAATTCGGCACCTTAAAGTTAGCCCTTCAATTTGCTTTAGCTTGAGACAAGTGGAAAAGATTGGCTCTCTAAACCTAGAAGCCCTCTTTCTTCTTCTTTTTTTCAAAGAGGGCTTCTCTTTCTAGATAAAAACCCATCTTTAGACAAGAAGAGACAACCACGGCATCCACGATATTCCAAAAATACACTTTCACAATATGATAGTTGGTAAATCGTAATTGGGGACTTATCCACTGTAGACAACGTCATTTTACTAAAAATTTTGAGTTGGAGTCGAACTCGAGACCTCTTGTAGTCAACGTCAATACCGGACCACTAGATCATATTTTATGCTTTCTGTTTAAATCAAGGCTTGAAACCGGTACGAAAAATACAGGTTCTATACCGGTATTTAGCGGTTCTTGCCATTTCGATACCTGGATACCGGTTCCAAAGTGGGTACCGGTACTTCGTATACCGGTACTGACCCGATACAGGTATCTAACAAGTACCGGTATTAATACCGATAAAAACCGGTATCCAATAAAGGTACCCGTTAAATACAAGTGCGAAGTTGCCAATTTTCCTTTTTATGTATCGGTATTATTTTAATCTCTCATGAAGGAACAGAGATATCTTCGATTGAAGAAAAAATGATAAGTAATATGTTTTCTAGTACCGGTATTATTGTAGCAGTACCGGTATCAGAACCCTTAAAGCAACAGTACCGGTACTAAGTCTGGTACCGGTACAAACAGTACAGGTAACGCCTTGGTATCGCTACTTATATACGCTACCTATATCGCTACCTATACGCTACTTCAAGGTCATTAATACCGGTTCCTAAAAATACCGGTATTTCAAGCCCTGGTTTAAATATTGCACCAGTTGTTGTTCCATGTCTCTGTATCAACCACAATTTGTTTTCCGTTTCGATGCATACTGTTGGTGGTTTCAGTACCGGCTGTATCTTACAAGCTTGTTCTGAGACAGCCACTATAATTCCAGCAGAATCAACGTGGGCTGTGCCTTTGCTGGCTAAACAAAGCCCTTGGTGATCGGCAACTAAACATCCTTTAAATTGCATTGAGAACGTTAAAAACAAATGTAAATATTCAATAGTGAAAGGGAGCATCATACGTCTCATTGCTCCAAATGTCAGTTCACCTGCTCTCGGTGCATCCTGCTCTTACTAACGAGGCTTTGGCGAATGATGTAATCAAATATCCGCCACGATTCGGTTCAACCTGCATAACACTAGTCAGGTATTAGCTATTCGACTTTTATAACAATAAATTAATTTAAATATCGAAGCTTACAGTTTAACAATAAATAAACAACCTGTTAAATAATTTAAATTTAATTAAAGTTAATATTATGTCAAATATCGAAGCTTATAGATTAAAAATACATAAATATTATGTAAAATAACTTTGACTCAATTATAATAAATATCATGTGAAATAACGAAGCTTATAGCTTAATAAAAATAAATGATTTTGAATTATTTAAAATAAATTGTTATTGTTTTATTTTCAAAGAATAAAATATATGGGTGTGATTGGTAACAAAAGCATGGACGACCATGATTGAGCTCCATTAATTTTAGGTACAATATTAAACCTGCCTGGAAGAGATCGCTGTTTTGGAGTTAAGGCCATGCCGCCTTTTTGTATCATACAGTTTTTAAATTTTTAGTTTATTCTTTTATGTATTTGTTTGGTGAATAAAAAATAGTTATTCTCTTTTATATATAATATATTATATATAAAATCAAAATATTGCCAAAGCCTGTTCGATTTGTTGATTTAAGGCGTCACATAAAACAAACACTATATAATGTGAGAGCCGTACAGCCGTAGCTTATAGACACCACCGATGTTACAGGTGCGTCACTGTCCTCTTGTCAGAATGTTAGGCCTATTGTGTATGTCCGGTGGCCCTACCATCCGGACCAGAACCTTTTTTCTAGGTTCGAACCGAACGTTCCGGTTGGGAGGGTAAGGTAGCTTGTAAACTGACTTTTGCTCGAGGCCTAACATCCCGGCCTCAGGTTGGCAACGCACAATTAGCACAAAAGGGTGTCTCTAGGCCGTGTGAATTTCTTACCGTCAAGAAATCCGTCTGCTTGTTTGCTTTCCATTATCATAAAAAAGAACTTGACAGAGTCATTATGGCGGTAGG
>NJDD01001174.1:0-10710 GCA_002245505.1 Calephelis nemesis | reverse complement strand
GAGAAGGTCCTATATCCCTACCCGGTCAAGTTGGTAAACAGCTACCTGACAGAGAGGCACGTGGTCTATTCTACTTAGTGGGCCCGGATCAACACGAGAAAAACTCTAACGACAACGTTTATTGGGCTGTTTTATGCTGGAAACGGTAAAGTAAAAAAATCCATAATTAAATAAATACAGAATTCAAAACCGTTTTGTTTGTTCATCTTTCAAGATGGAAAAAAGATTTGCTTATGAAGATAGTAGGGAGGCTGGAATGATAAAAACTACATTTTATCTCGATATCTAAATAGGTCTTAACATAAGAACTAAAAAACTTCAAGACGCTAGTGTAACTGTAGTTTTTTTTAATAAACAAGGTTAAACGATTTGTATATTAAAATAGAAACTAAAAATGCAACCTTGACATATTTTATATATAATGTTATATTAAATGACTTTCTTTTAAATGCTAGACAGGTTTACAGAGACCGAGGCTTTTAACACTTGTTACTCTGCGCCAAAACCTCAGAGGACGTGGTGTAACGATATGTATTTTGTAATTTTTTTCACCCTTGAAAAAATAGGACTAGATCAGAGAAAACATAATAAGTGTAAGCGATGAGGTACTAAACCAATTATGATAAAACAGATAAACAACAAAAATTGTGTTTTTTTTAATTTTCTAAAAAAATTGTTGCTCGGGATTGGATGTGTCCGGTTGGCGATAGGCTTGCCACCTATCACATTGAGGAACTCATTGTCTTCGTCTAGTCGTGGATGCCCTGGTTGTGCCTCTGCCTACTTCTTCGGTAATATGGGCGTGAAGATACTTATGGATCAGATGTATGATTCTGCCATTCATTAATGTTTTATCGTATTGGAAAACAATCAGCAATATTTCTGGTAGCGAATACAAATAGCCTAAAGACTAAACATATTAATGGGTTATATTCCCTGGTGCGTCGCTAATCTAAGGTTCGTATGTCGAGCCTGTTGCGCATGTGAGATCACCGATTGCTAAACCCTTAGCTATGGTATTCGAGCGCTGT
The DNA here is from genome assembly GCA_002245505.1 of Calephelis nemesis. Lineage (NCBI taxonomy): Eukaryota > Metazoa > Arthropoda > Insecta > Lepidoptera > Riodinidae > Calephelis > Calephelis nemesis. The sequence continues at coordinate 9,679 of NJDD01001174.1, read as the reverse complement.
CAGCGGTGCACCCTACGGTTCTGTTTACGGCGATTCTGTTAAATAATTTTACATTATATGGTGGTAAGGAACAAAAATATACGTTTCAAAAAGTAGCCTTTAAATTTTCTTTAAAACGTCATTGCTATTTTTTTGTAAATTTTAAAATACGAAAAAATTAATGTTGTCACCGTTTGTACCAGTCTATATTTTATGCCGTATATAAGCGCCATTACAACTTATTTCAAGTTGGCTTCCAGTTTGCAAAGTGAGATAACAGAGAGACATGAATTTCTTTTTCCTGTTTCAGAAATAGCAATGCTTTTTCAACTTGTTAATTACAAGATATCTCTCACTGAGTTATTAAGAACCGATGACTAATGGAGGGATATACATCATTTCAATAGATAGTACATTAATTAACTCTGTCTACATTCAAGGCTACAATTCATTAAATAAATTTCTATTTCATTACAAGCGCTATTTTTATTACAAGTATTTAAGAGGGAAAGTGGAATATCTTGTTTCCGATATATTCTCATACGATTTATTTGCACGTTTATTAGATAAAAACAACTCACTTATCATCACTGGTAAGCGTCTCCCCCACTGAGATAGCAGAGATATGAATCTCTTAATTCACTTGCAGCTATAAAGTGAAACGCTTGCATTAAGTCTCTTATAATTTCTTATGAATAACGACCAAGTACTAAATAGGGATTGCGTTTTTAAGGGGACGTACTAAAATCGATAACATAATCAGTTTTTTTATATTATAACAAGATAAACAAGCAGACAAAATGTTAAAGGTGCATTGGTAGTGCTTCGGCTATGACCATGGCCATATAGACAAAAAAAGAAAGACGAGCCTAACCCTAGTGGGCCTCAATCACATAGTTTAACGGAATAATAAAACAATATTGATTCCTTTATTACATGTGCTAGTGATGGACGATAGGTTTATTACAAACTTACATTACGTTAAACATTTTTGAAATCTGGTTTTTAATATCTGCAACGCATCACTAGGATTTCGTATCGCAGGAGCAAGTCTTGCTATAAAATAAGATAATAAAGAAAATACGTTTTCAAGTATTCCTATAACTCATATCGATCGATTAGATGTTAATCTCATAAGTATTACATCGAAGACATGCTTAACAATAAACACATACCTTCCTAGTATGTCTGAAACCCTATTGACATAGTTGTGGTAGAACTGTTACAAAATTTCACTTCTTGGTTAAGTCTTCTTAATTATAACATTTAAACTACACACTATTTGCTTACCAACATACTTGGTGAAATTAGCAACATGTTTATGGAAAGAAAAATAGCCATAATTAAAACTCGGCTTTACCCCGTTAAAAACTGATTCATGCTCTTACTTAACACAGCTCATGTTTCAATAGTAAGGTCCCATAAATTATATTAAAGGTTTATAACTTGCAATCAGGGCAAAACTTCTATAGATATTAAAGTAGACATGCGATAAGGGAGTTTTCAGACATACTAATTACATGAGCATTTATAGAAATATAAACACATTGTATTAAATAAAGTCAACAAATGCATTAGTATATAAGAACTTGATAATTAAGTGTAAAAATTTGATTTTAAATTAATTAGAACAGTAATAAAAATTAAGAAGAAAATATTAGTAAGTAATCATAGAAAATACCAAAATGTTGAAATATTACTATAGTAAATTACTGAGGAGATATTTTGGAGGGGTTAATGTAAATTAAAAAAAATCATAATTTTTTCATGTTTAGTAAATATTTTGTAGTTACTTATTATTATAACTAATTTTATAAATCTACAAGGATTATCGGGATTCCGGTTTTGGTTTCTTGCTTTGATTATCCTAAGTTTTTATCTTTAACACAAGAAATGTGTAAGTTACGGTAATTACACCCCACAAAGCATAAAAAGACTGATTTCAAATTTAGGGAACTAATTAGGGACAAACATCGGCTCAACTAGCAGAAGGATAAATATAGATCCACTGTTTATTCATAACGTTGCAAACGAGAGACTGTACGATTGTACAAACTGTTGCAAAAATTTTAACAATGACAAGTTTGTTTAAGTTGACAAAGAGCAATTAGGTTTATGATGATTACGAGAGGGCATGTCTATTTAATTTTTCATAAAAATCTTTGTAATGAGTACATTTGGATAAATCATTTGCATTTACCAGTATGAATGTGCTCACTTCTGACCTTACCCAACTGAACATCTTTGAACATCGTAACTTTCTTTACGGATTCAACAATTGACTAAGTAATGAAATTATGAAACTTACAAGAATTTATTATTTCATACAGTATTAAGTCTGCAGAACTTTATAAGGGTCTTGTGTAATTTCTTAGTAATGTAATTCGATTAATAATAACAGTAAGCACGATATTACTGAGGAATATTTTGAACATTCGGTATATTGTAGAGGGGACACAAAACAGATCATATATTCAAAGCACGATCTTTTTTAAAGTCATAGACTCTCCTGGTGGTTAGAGATATTATAGATACCCTGTAATCCTGTGACCGGGATGATAGGCATTGTTGAAGTTTATCGGCTACCCTAACCTTTGGATTGGAAGCTTGGCAAATAAAGATGTAAGGGTAACAACTTTTAAGTAACAAACATTCCTTTTGCTATCTGCTGGCTTTCTTTTTTTGAGTATCCCTCAGTTCCCTTAAGGATTATATGACAACTGCTTTCCTATCAAGCAGTTATGCGACGACTCGTCCAGATTAGCACCACGTTTTACGTTTGCTGCCATTATAACGTCAGTGCCCACTTCTGTCATGTTCCGATACGAGAGGCAGGGTAGCTGGTTAAATTTTTATGGCTTTATTTTCTCGTTTTAGGTTGGTATTGTAACATGCTTTTTTTGGTACCTTTTTTGGTAACAAACTTGTAATTTTTGCTAATAGGAAATTCTGATTGTTTTCCTTCCAATGCAAAAAAAGCAGTTGACCTTTCTTATGGTGTGCCTGCTTAAATACCTACATATCTTATGGGGTCCAGGTGTTAGACGTCCGTGTTAGGCAACAAAAAGAAAATTTGGATTTTCTAATAAAAAAACGTTGCACGTTATTGGACCGGTTGGCGATAGGCTTGCCACATATCACATTGTGGAACTTAGTTTCTTTAGCTAGTCGTTTGTACCCTGGTTGTTCCTCTGCCTACCTCTTCAGAGATTTGGGCGTGACTATACCTGTCTTATGAAGAGCCAGACTATTATTTTAATTTTATGGCTGAGGTGTTGGAACAGTTTTGTAAGTCCACACTACAATCCGTACCGGAACATGTCATTGTCATTTTGTTGGCAGGAATAGGTAAAGCGATAGAACTCAAGTTGCTGCAAAGCACACTACTACTAGTGGAATATCCGTAATATTTTCCCCGTATTGGTCCGGGCTCCTTTGCAGAATAGACCATCTGCCTTTCTTGTCAGGCAGCTCGTAAAAGGTGAGCATAGGCTTATCATCACTAACACCGTGACATCTGAGTAGGTGGTAGAGTTTCGCAGCGATTCGCCCGGATTGGTACCACCGCCTTACCTATTCCAGCCGCCACAACGTCATGACGTGTTCCGTTTCGGAGGGTAAGGTAGCCGGTAAACTTACTTTTGCTCGAGGCCTAACATCTTAACCTCAAGTTGGCAACGCACCATTACCATCTTTGGTGTCTCTAGGCGGCGTGAATTTCTTACCATCAGGGAATCCGTCTGCTTGTTTGCCTTCCTATAACATAAAAAAAAATCATGGAATGACGTAATAATCATACTTCATAAATAAAGAATGTATTCATCAACATTAGGGCAGTTTTCCACGAACGTACCAGATTTGATATTTGCCATCGTCGGCGCTTGGTAAAACTTCCAAATATTTATATTTTTTAATGAAAAAACACTTGTATTGTTTTACGTATCACTTATAATTTATTATTTTATAAATAGCCTACCGGTTTCGCTTATGACAGCATCATAAGGGCATCAGTATCTTAAACTCGCTTAAAGTCGCCTCTGTGGTCGAGCGGTCCGGGTGTTGGACTTGACTGCATGAGGTCTCGGGTTCGAATCCCGGCTCGGCCAACAAAAAGAAAATTTGATTTTTCCAATTTTCTAATTAAAAAAATGTTGGTCGAGATTGGAAACGTGCCCGGTTGGCGATAGGCTTGCCACCTATCACATTATGGGACTTAGTATCTTCAGCTAGTCGTGGGTGCCCTGGTTGTGCCTCTACCTACCTCTTCGGTAACTACTACATTCGCCCATTGTACTGTATTATCTTTATGTGTCTGTGTTAACGTTTTTATGTGTACAATAAAGATATTAATGTATATTATTAAACTAAGTTCTAGACCTGTTTTTTCATTTAAAAATATGAACATCAGTACCGTTTTATATCATATGTGGGTAGTTGTAATTACCGGCTCGTTCTTTCACGTCTATTCCTGACAAGTACTGAAAAGGGACGCATTTATCACATCCGTGCAACCTACATTGATGTAAGCGAGACGTTGGATGAATGTAGCTAATTTAAATCCTTAGCGTTGAAATCTAGTGGGTGGTACGCCATCAATCCGGTAACTTGAATAGATAAGTTTGCAACGAAATGGTCATTAAACGTAATCTATTTGAAATTTAATACCTTACGAGGATATGCGATGTGTCAAAATTGACGTTTATACAGTTCATTTCGTGCTCTTGGTAGGTTTAGAAATTTTGAAACGTTTTCGTCAAGTTGTGGCCTAATATTTAGAGATTTCTAAATATTTTATTGTGATTTTATACGTTGTTTACTTTGTTAGTAAGGTAGGAAATTTGTTCTGATGTCATGGTTACTTACAATCTATTTATGGCTAAATCTATAAACAATTGTTTTGCATATTTTTGAAAATATTAGATACATGCCACGTATGGATGTGGAATACTCATAGAAATAGGAATAGATAGGAATACTACAAAGGTTTGTTGTCACCTTTTGTCATTATCTACTCTATGCAATCAGGAACATGACCATAGACATATTTGAAACAGTGTAGAAACTAAGCCTAGTTGACCTCTTACTTACTTACACACCTTAGACGTAGCAGTCAATGTATTATACCGATTAGAAAGTATTTAAGCAGTTTCCATACTGTTTCATATTTTTACTGTGACATGGGAATGAACAGCAATTTCGCTAGAGTAGTTTTGATACATTCTTTTTAATTTGGAAATTATGTTTTTTGTAAGGAAAATGTTTTTAACTTACTTACCTACATATAGTGATGGAATGACTAGACAGTTAGGTAATTGAGATAAATCCTGGTTTTGATTCCAAACTCTGCATGGCTGGCAGGGCGTAATTGATTAAACATTCTAAAGTTCAAAGAAAACGTTATCAATCATACTTTGTATAATGCAAAGCTAATTAGCTTACTTAGCTACTTTGGACAAATATTTAAAGTTAGCCCATTTTCTTCATAGTGCAAACCTAATCAAAACTGGTGAAGCTGTTTCAGCAGAATATTTAATAACATCCAAAAATCTGACAAATTTATAAGAACTTGAAAAAAGGTACCTAGATTTTGAAAACGATTCAACTGCATGTAAACTTTTTACTGATATATACAATAAACTTACAGATACAGCTCTTTTACGATTTTGTAACAGCGATATATATACACAAACGGCTTTTTAAATACATCTGTATCTGAAGACTAACGATGTCATTAAGGTAAATTATGTTCGTTTAATAGTCTCAAAACTATATTATATTATAGATTTTACTCCTTTTTCTTTTCGTTTCATATCCATAAACTATTAAATATTTCTGATATATAAACTTACATATTGGTATATTTTATTGCTTTATATTATAACTACCTACAAGAAGTATAACACTAAGGTGATCCTAGGCAGTCGATACCACCCTTACATAGAAGTCTTTTAAAATAGTGTTTCCAGGGACAACGTAGATTACTTCGAGAAAAAGTGAATGGGCTTCTTCTAGCTCCATCGCCTCTTTAAAAAAAGAAAGAAATCATTTATTAACAGAGTAAAACTTACCACACATCAATAAAAATAAAAAATAAAACTAGAAATCTAATCTAACTCAAAACATAAGGAACTTAAATAATTTACAAAAAAGACAGTAAGATATAGAGACAGGGTGTAGTAACATGATTTTGCCAGTAAGGAAAAGCTCAGTGTTTATTGAAGCTTAATTTACCTCAACACTGGTTTTCTAATTTCCCCGTCTGACAAATACAGCCAACAGTAGCTGGCAACACAAAAGTAATACACTATTCCTCTGTATATGTCAATTATGCTGTAACAACAACACTTCTCATCAGACGAAATGTGTATCAGTGTGCTGTGAAAAAGAAGCATAATATACAATTGTTTTTAGTAATAAATAAATAAATATCCCTGGACAAGTCACACAAATTGAATCTAACCCCAAAGTAAGCAAATTATGTGCTTGTATTATGGGTGTTAGTCAACGATTCTACTACATAGAAATACTTAAATAGATACCAGAATAAATTTGATAAACACTCAGACCCGGAAAATGCAGACATCTAAATTTTCATCGCACCTGCCCTGCCCCCGTCGGGAATCGAACCCGAGCCTCGCGGTTAGTAGGAGTAGTTAGGCGTGTACGCTAGCCACTCGACTAACGAGGTTGTCAAAATTCTTAATGGAAGTTAGTAATAAATTTAAACAATTTTTTTTTAATTTCTTAAAATATGGATTTCAAGTAAAACCCAAGTTTTTCATTTGAAAGCAGTCATGGATTAGCATAATTTATACAAAATGAATGTAGGTACATTACAAACCACTAGACATCCTGTCTGTAAGCAAAAATCTTTCCATCCGTTTGGAATTCGAGATATATTTAGCCAGACAAAGAATCAAGTCTGGTAATTTTAATATAACCCGAGGGTGTCTTTAGTAAAACGGTCAGATGTTAGATATTTTGTTTGTTTCAATAAAAGAAATAAATAAAGATTATTTTACTCGAAATGTTTTTATTGTTTTGGTGTCAGACACTAACCTATATATTAATACATGATGCCAAAACTTAGTACTACTTTTTACGAAAATTGCGCGGACGCAGGAACATAAACTTTGGCACACTTATAGTTTATGTGTAGGAGAAGTGCAGAACGCTAATATTTTTCACGAGATGGCGCATTAAAAGTTTGGAAACAAAATAGTTGGTATTGAGAAATGAAGATGGCGTTCTTATCAACAAGATATTAAAATTTATTATGGTCGAATTTTGACCAACGGGCGACCACTTGTAATAATAAATGATTGAATTAAAAATAATTGAATGTGCATTATCTCTTTAGAAGTCATATTAGTTTGATCAAGGGCGAACAAAAAGTTGTCAAGTTATGCCTAATTAAAAAAACCCACATTAATTCGGGTCCTCATTGAAGAATGTCCTCAGTCCTCATCTACTACTCTGGAAGTTCGTAAGGGGGCTAGCAAAAGGTTAAATGGGTCAGTATTGATAACACCACTGGTAGTAGAGTGCTGTGTACCTACTTGCCCGGAAAGGGATCTATCGCCTAACCTATTCCTGCCGCTATAGTGACAGTTTCATGTTCCGGTCCGGAGGACAGGATAGCTGCTAGACTTACATATTATGCCTAAAACCGCGGCCATAGTGTACCGACGAACCTATAAAATTTACGGTGTCTATAGGCCATCGGTTATCTCTTACTATCAGAGGAGCCACGTGCTTGTTCGCTGTATTTGCCATTAAACAATACCTACTTAAATTATTATATTAAAATTAAAATAGGTCCAAAAAGATACTGCTTTCAAACAAAAAAAAATTGTAATTGGTTTATCTGTAAAATTTCGCGTTACAGATGTATTAGGTCGGAATGGGAACCTGCATTATTTTTTAAAGTCATTTATAAATGGCTGACGCCAAATTTAGACAAAGAACTATTGGCAGCTAACAAAATACAATCTCAAGTATCCCCTTTTATGAATCTAAAAACGTAGCCATGTATTTATGGATGTAATTGGAAGATCTAGACCAAAACCCTATTCAGATCATTTTCCTCCATCAATTTGGCAGTTATATCTCGTTCAGAAACAGAGCCAATTAATCCTCATCACTCAGTTATGATTTGTTCACATAAATCACTCGGGATCTGGAGCGCATGGTATGAGAAGGTTAAAATAACACTTAACCGATGTTTAAACTGTCTTCTACTATTGCGTTCTCGATTGTATTTTCGTGTTTGTTTCATGGTTATGTCTGAATGTTTTGTTGTTTTTTTTAACTACATTACATAATTTTGTTATGCGCAGTTTTTTAAGCTATTAGTTAAGTCACAAAACTTAACTAAAAACAAAATAGCCCGAAAAATGTTTGCTAGATCCCATGGTACAAGATACGAGTTGACCGGAGCATAGGTTGTTACCACAAAAACTCGCGTGACTCCTAGCTTAATACGGACCCAGAGCAGTCTCGGACCAACCAGACCATACTCTTTCAGGCCTGAGGCTAAGCGAGACGATAAAATGATACCTACTCCAGCGCTTGCGTGATCGCTCTGTGATACACTAGACCAGAGAGCAAACCTGCCACCGGGGAGATCAAAAGTATCACTACCTTTCGCTAAGTCTCCGTTACACACTTACTGTGTCCAGGCATCTCTCATCCATTACATCAATCAATTTATTAATCTTCGCTTCCATTCCCCCTCTCTCATACCACGTGACTGTTTGACACTCTCCACTCCTCGATTTGCCTGCACGGGCCTGGCGTGATGGGTGGCGGCCCCCATCGCCGCATCTGCCTCTTTTCGTACCGACGAGGGCGGATCGGTACGCGTCGCCTCCAGGGAACGCCCTAACCCGCTCTGTGGTCTACTTTTTCGGGCCAGAATAGCAGTCCAATGGACTGGCAGGGATTGCGACGTGCTCGCTTCTGGCCAATGACCCCTTAAAACATGAAAAATAAAATGACAAAAGACGTCACTTTGCGAGGAGCACAGGTAATTTGTACGGTTTGTACCAATCTTCGACAAATCATTATTTCATAATATTAAATGTAAGTTGGTTCATACTATTAAATGAGCTCATAATATTAAATATCTTAAATGTTTTCGGAGCAAATTATCACCAAAGAAAGTTTATTGAAATAATATACAAGAAATATAAAAAAGTTGTGATTTTGTAATTTAAAAACGTATTAAACGGTATTATTGAAGATTATTTATGAATATTACAAGATAACGAAGTTATAAAATATAAATATAACATAACATAATTACTTAAAGCCATAAGCGCTCAGTAACAATAGCATCTTTGTTACCGTTGTCAAACCAATATTTTACCAACATAAAATCTACGGATTGTACCTATCCAAGTTCATAATATTATATCTCTATATAGGTATATTTTCGCAGCAAATTATCGTCAAAGAAAGTTTGTTGAAATGATATACAAAAAAAAGTTGTAATTTCGTAACATAAAAACGTATTAAATGGCATAAGGCAAGATTATTTATATTACAAGATAACAAAGTTATAAAATATGAACATAACTTTAATTACTTAACGATTATTGCTTTCCAGACTTCCCATCGAAAATAACTGTTTTCTTTAACAAACCGTAAACCAAAATTGGCAAATTATCCTAGCCATTTCGCATTCATCACGGCATGC
>NJDD01001172.1:0-23734 GCA_002245505.1 Calephelis nemesis | reverse complement strand
ATCTTATTCCTCATTGAAGATATCCTTTGTTGCCCGTGTTACTACCAATGTTACTACCAGTAGTAAGATGGGTAATTTTTTTCCGTTTTGACTACTGCAGTTGTAAGTTGTTAGAATGAAAATGTTGTGTTACCCGTCTTACTACTACCCAATTGTAGATGTTACATGGGTAACTTGGTAGCAAAGCTGTTGTAAGCAAAGAAATATTAAATTGTGTGTGTTACTATCTTAAAAATAAACATTGTCCATCTTCAAGACATAATTTAAGAACTTAGAATAATAGCTTAAGAATCAAGTTGTATACAAAGTGATTAATTACCTGGGATATGATTGATAGAGAGATGAAAAACAAAGGAAGGAATCATTTATAAGAACTTTTATTTCATTTTTAAAATTTCTAACTTAATTACGAGTATTAATAAAATGAATACTACTCGTATTTATTTCGAAATGACAAACATTAATGTATTTTAAATTATTACAAGGTTTAAGGGCAACTAAGAAAACGGAAATAGTTGCTATTACCAGTGGAAGTTAAGCGTATTTTGGGGAAAATCAAGATGCAAATATCATGACTTTATTGTTTACCAAGTTACCCATGTAACAACTACAATTGGGTAGTAGTAAGACGAGTAACACAATATTTTCATTCTAAGAACTTACAAGTGCAGTAGTAATAACGGCAAATAATTTACCCGTGTAACAACTATAGTCACTTGGTAGTAAGATGGGCAATTTAGTATTTCCCTTCTTACAACTGCAGTAGTAAAAACGGAAAAAAAATTACCCATCTTACTAGTGGTAGTACCATTGGTAGTAACACGGGCAACAAATGGAAGATATCTTCTATCTGTTTTTAAGGAATATAGCTTATCTGTTAAGTTATGCCTTTTCTGTTAATTAATCGAACACTTTAGTAATTAAAACAAACGGATGTTAATTTCATATATGATTTGGTTCTTATGTGGTTTTGTAAATGTTGTATTCGAAATGTGTATTACATCTTAAACAATAACTAATACACAATTCCTTGTAGTTGTCGTGATAAGTATTGATAATTATTATTATGAAATTTCATTAAGTTTCGTGTATAGATTATACATTATGTAGTTTTTACTTGCAGTAATAATGCCATTTTACTTAAACCATATCTTGAATATACTAACGGGAATGATACCACAGCAAAATGTTCCCGGGCTACAGCGGGTCGCTTCACGGCAGTGCGTGGCATGCGGCGCGCCCGCCGACGCCTTCTGCGCCAGGTGCGGCCTCGTGCCCTACTGTGGGATGCAGTGCCAGAGGACTGACTGGGTGAACCGGCATCGCTCCGTCTGTCATAACTTAGCGAGGTAAATTGTGTGTTTATTATTTCAATTGAAACATAAAATATTAATTTGTTTGTAATGCATCGTATTATTTGGAAGAACATCTGTATTTTTAGTGATTTCCCTGGAATACCATCGTCCGATGTAGACTTATTGGCAAATAGGCGGTTCACCAATAGCGGAGACATCGATTAACAAAAATAAAAAATAGAAGTCGGACATTCTATAACCTCCTTTTATCTAAGTCGTTTAATAAACTGAATGTCAACATAAAAACACAACCTTACCGTGATATCTCACTAGGTGGTAGAGTTTCGTACCGACTCGCCCGGAGTGGTACCACCGCCTTACCTATTCCTGCTACTATAACGTCAGTGTTTACCGTTGACTTGTTCAGGTTCGGAGGATAAGGTAGCCGGTATATCTACTTATTTTTGCTCGAGGTCTAACATCCGGGACTCAGGTTGGCAACGCACCATTACCGCCTTTGGTGTCTAGGCGGCGTGAATTTCTTACCATCAGGAAATTCTCTGCTTGTTTGCATTCCAATACCATAATAAAATACTGCTCTTAAACTAGCTTTAGTAAGACCTTGGTCTCTTTTCTCTATCAAAATGATTGTTATTCGTATTTGTTTTAAACAGGCCTAAAATATGTTACTCTGCTTAAATTTTATGAAAAGGTTACAATTGGCATTTGGAAATTTATGAAATAATTATTTTAGGTTTAACGAAGAATTAGAAGTAAAACCAAAACAAATCGAGATGTGAGTATGTTATACTGCTACCAAATTCTACGGTACTGCTGATTTACTTAGTATTGTACTAATTTTGTCATGTAAGCTTGTGTTTTCGGAAATGACTCTTTCCTAGTTCAATATTAATTTAAACAACTTACCTTTTAGATGGATCTAAAATAATAATGGGCTGGGGCTGAGATCTTAAGTGTATACTATTTTCCTACATTTCGTCCGCCATTATTGGAATATTAATATTAATGTCTATACTATATACTGAATATTAATATCTGACTGACTGACATTAGTAATTTCTATTTTTCTTTTTCTTTCTTAACTATGCTAGTTACTCCAATAAAAAGTCTTTTTATCCAATTTTTTCGGAGTCGTTTCCGAATAATTAGTATGTATTTACATTTATTAAAAAAAGGTTCTCGTAGATTAGATAAGTTTTGATTAACCACTGATGTCGTAGAATTGTAGAATGTTCAATCATTTATTTGGGTACATAATATTTAAGATTTTTAATATATATATGTATTGGGTATTATAGATATTCTTCGCGTTCAGGTACTTCATAAAGATATTATTTGTTTCGTTAATATGAACGAAAGATTAACGAAACAAACTTGTAGGGGCAAGATAAACGTTCATGTCACGAGCACGTGTCTTGTTATATATTATTTTAGAGCACATGTATAGTATTTGACCGCCTCGTTGGTCGAGTGGCTAGCGTACTCGCCTAACTGCATCGGCGAACCGCAAGGCTTGGGTTCGATTCCTAACGGGGGCAGGCATTTGTGTGATGAACATTTAGATGTCTGCATTTCCGGGTCTGGGTGTTTATTAAATATATTCTGGTATCTATTTAAGTATTTCTATGTTATTACATATCGTATCGTTGACTAACACCCATAACACAACTATATAATTTGCTTACTTTGGGGTTAGATTCAATTTGTGTAAGTTGTCCAGGGATATTTATTTATTATTTATACTATCTAATATGAAAGACTTGTATGTGGTACATGTGAATGCTCGGTATGGTTATGATCGATAAATTTAATATTCATTTATTAAAATATATATATCTGTACAGTGGGTACTCATTGCATTAGGTAGTAGATACAACTTTTACTATTAATTTATTACATTAGTTTCGAAGTTTTAATAATAGTAATATATTATCCTTATTTCACGTTAATTTACAAGAGGCACCTTTGACGCGTCTATACAATAAAAAAATTACCGCCGGATCGGATCGCGGCCTCACAATGAGAAGATCCGACAAGAAACTCAGCGGGCTTGTCTTTTTTTTTTAGCATAAATGGGTAAAGACAAAAAAATCAATGTTCTTTGTTTGGGGGTTGCAAGAAACGTTACATGATTACACGAAGAAAGCGTCCGCTCACGCGTAAGTTAGTATGAAACTAGTCGCACACGCCCTGTACTTTCCAATGTCAATATGCCAGCTGGCACACGTTCCGTGAAATCCTGGGAGGCTGAGGGTTAAAGGCGTACATTATACAGAAATTGTTTTTGTCAGTTGTGTCATCATGCATTATATATATAATTGTGTGCTTGCTTTGCAGTGTGCCGCCTCCGAAACCTTTACGCCAACCACATATGCAGCCGAGTCGAGAGCCGACGAAGGACGACGACACGGCGTTTGATCCTAAGGTATTTCCTCATGCTGGTGCCGTTAATAATACTGGCCTACTGATTACTTGGTATGGAGCTCGTAAGAAGCCAGAACTCATTTATGCTTAACGTCACCGACAAACCGATTCTCAGGTTCGATTCAAACCGAGCCAGCCATTTGTGTGGTGATCGTAAATATACAGGGATTAATTGAAAGCACCGTCCAATTTTTAAAATATGAAAGTAAAGGTTAAAACTAAGTGAGTTTTAAATATTGTTGTCAAATTGTAATATTTACTTGTATAAAGATTCATTTCAAATAGTGCGTGAAAAGACTTTGATTGCAGTTTGCATATTATAGTTAGATTAATGAACTACCGACGGCGCGGCGGCCTTTGGTGTAAAAAGAATTCTTATAATTTGTCTGGTTTTGTTGATTTAAAATGCCCCCTTAATGTACAAGTTCGTGCCTCGTAGCCAATTGGAAACGCAAATTTGAGGTTGCGAGTGACGCTCAGGCGATGCGACAAAACTCGCTTTGTAAAAAAAATGGTGAAGATGCGCCTACGTACGTATACGTACTTTACTACTATCAAAATCAGCCAATTTACAGCAGGAGATCATTGCAGCTTGGTTAGCATTAAACTTAAATAAATAGCATAAATTAAACTGATACTGTCACAGTTTTGTAATCTAAAAAATACGGAAATTACTCTTTCAGAAATCACAGCACGGGGGACTTAAAGCTAATAAAGTCCAATCTTCAAGAAATTCTAACCAACCAAGGCGGCCTGTGAAAAATGACAATAATTTTGGTAATAATTTTAGCTACTTCTATTTCAATTATCAACCTTAAGTCTTTGATTGACAATTTACGATAACCTTACAACCGTAGGGGCAAAATTAAGTAGGGTGTCAAGCAGTGTTTACTTGTGAATATTGTCTCTGCAGTTTTATGTAGTTGTGTTGTGACACCGAAAAAGTTAAGCGCAGTAGAACTCCTAAAACAGACTCCCAACCTTTTCATTAAATTAAAATTCAGTTAAAAAATTGTAAGATTATAGCCGTCTTTCCACAGAAAATATAAACACTTGTTGAACACATGTTTTGCTAAGTTCTGTGTTCAATTGGATTTTCCGCTAATAACATGCTGCCACAACATTCCCGTGTAGCTTGTTATTGGTTGGATGTCAATTTTAGACAGCTTTTAGTTAAACAGGTGTCTAATTTTTTGTAGTAAGGCGCCATAGGTAATGACTAGTTAAAGAACTGCAAGTTAGCATATGTTTAGACCCAGCGGTTTAGCTGAACCGAAACCGAGCTGAAAAACCTGAAGCTAAATTTTATCTGACCAAATTATTTGTCGAAATCCATTTAAATTAATTTATTGTAAACTTGACTCACTCTAGAGCTAGCAAGTAAATAAATTCCAAATAAAATTCATTAAATTATTTCAATAATTTTAAAATCAAATGCATGCTGCATGTGGTGAAGCCAAGAACCATCTTGACCATGTCAGCTTTCAAACAAAAAAAACACATCAATCTCTGCATCCATTGAAATCATTAGTGTGGTTGGTATGTTTTTCAGATTCGAAGCCTGCCACAGATTACCAAGAATCGAAACCCAACGACAGATTCAACAAAAATAAGAAGAGCACTCCCGATGACACAAGTAACAATGCACCAGATACGACCAGCCCAGGAACCAGTGGGACACAAAATATGAGGAAGCGGGAAACGACTGGTTTCAAAGTCAAACCAGATGTGTCCAAGCCAGACATGGTGAAGTCAGGAATGGGAAGTTCGGACATACATATGACAAATGCGTCCAACCCAGAAAATAAGACATCGAAGCAACTGGGTATTGTAAGTGACGTTACGCCAGCTCGCAAAATGACTCCTAAAATGTAAGTTTTTTATTTTAATTTTAGAACTATTCCAAACTCAAAATTTATTGATATGAATATTATAGATTTCGCACTCAAGTACATATATTTTCATATAATATTAAAGCCAAATAAGCGGATGGATTTCTAGATGGTAAGAAAGAAATGTTATATTTTCATATAATATTAAAACCAAATAAGCGGATGGATTTCTAGATGGTAAGAAAGAAATGTTACCTTCATCTTATAAAGATGGTTTTCAATCGGAAACTTTGAGACCTTTTCTATTCCTTACCGCTCTTTCCGTTCCTGCGCCATAATGACTGTCGATTTCTGGTCTGGAACACTTCTGGTACATAACCAGTCTGGTAGACATGCAAAATAAGCTTTCTATCCCGGCCTCAGAATGATGACTTGTCTGTGATATCTGGTGTCTATGCCACGGTTTGTATCTTACCATCAGGATATCCGTGTGCTTGTTCTTTGAGTTCTCACATAGAAAAAACTCCGTTATATACATACGGAATAATTCTATACAAAAGCAATTGAAATGCAATTTCGGACGGAGAATATAACACATCTATGGATGTATCACAAACGTAAGTAATTTTCACATACGGAATTGAAGCAGATATGTATGGGAGATAAATCATTTTAATTTTTGGGGGACCTAATTCTTCTAAAATGTTTGTCGAAATTATTTCGAACATCGAAATTATTTAATCGCCTCTAACAAAAAGAAAATTTGGTTTTTCCAACTTTATAATTCGGGTAGGCGTAGGTGCCTTAGTTGTGCCTCTGCCTGCCTGTTCGTGGATATAGGCGTGAAGATACTACCTATATCGAACATATAAGTGGGAGAAAATTAATAATTAAGATCAATATTGACTTTCAGTATAAATACTGCTGAGCTAATGGCGTCAAGTTATCGCCATGTTATTCCTACTTATCTTTTGCGCCTACTTCTGTTTTGTCCTTCATGTGATAAATCATTTTCATATTGCAGGTACTTCGTAGAAACGCTGTCCATTGGTGATGTGTTGATGTTGTCTGTGGAAGGCACTGCAAAGGACTGCAACAGCAAACGTCCTGGGCACATATGTTTGTCACTACACGAAAAAGGCGAGGCGGACTATCAGAAGTTGTGCGAAGATTACACCGTGGATTGTAGTGCGCTTACAGAAACTTACACGTGAGTTAGTTTTAATATTTAACGGAGATCAAACAAACGAGGAGGTTCTCAATTCGGCCGATACATTTTTGGAACGAAGTTCCTTACGGCAGGCTCAGAGGAGATAGGGAGTTTGCTGCACGACCGAAATGAAAAAATGTTATAGTAAAAACCGTACAAAAAACCGTGGAAAAAACCATTAAATGAGACGTGTGCAGTCGCGACAATTGCTGCGCAACCGAACTGAAAAAAATGTGATAGTAAAAACCGTAAGAATGTGGAATAAAATCGATTGCATGCGCAAACCGTAGATTTTAAAACGACCTCAGTGCATGCCGCTAACAGCTGTCGCCGGAGGGTTCGGACGCTATATTTATTTAGTGAGATTTGACTGTTACAAGGAAACATACGATACCCTCATATCTTTGTGATTGATTCACTTGTGCACTTTGACTAAATAAAATTTTACAAAACGGCAGCAAAATTTACCAATTTTTCTCATTAGTGGTAATTTTGTTGTGCACTTACTAAACTAATTTTTAGTTGATGCTGTCTTCTTTCAACGAAAGTAACAGACTTTTAGTGCTGTCAGATTAGTATACGACATTTCTATAGGTGTTCAACCTATACCCATTGACCTCTAAGTATATGGACATGAAATACCTACGAAAAAAGCCTGCCGTGGGCTACTAAATATGGCTGCCATTTTGACATTATAAGGCTGTCCAGAGAAAGTAGAGTACTGATATCGAGATATGATCTATTAGTGATAAGTTTAGGCAGATAGATAAGAATTATTATATACCTACCGAAAGAAATCGAAACTATTACCTTACTTACTTTGTTCTACTCAATTGGCTTAAACCTAAATAGGGAAATGTAATTAAATGAAATATTTGTTTACTTTTCGCGAGCACGTTTTTTTACATTGTGGCGTGTAAATATGTTAATTCTTTATATACGTTAACTCTTTATATTTATTACTAGATTCATTATCATTACAAAAAAAATGATCAGATTACATTCAAACCAATTTCTTTACTTATAAGTGAGCACTTGAAATATTTATTATTAAGCTAGACTGTGATTGATATTTTCAGGGGCAATGGTATACGTTCTTATCTTCTCCAAATATTATTTTCTGGGAACGTAAAATAAAATATCGACAAATGTAATGTATATCACTATAAAAATTGAACACTAAATATGGATTCTTGGCAAATATGAGAACTGTCATGACGTCACTTTAAATCGACGCCAAAATTAGCATAGACAAAAATGTCGTTATTTCTTTCGGCGTACATATTATGTACGCCGAACGAAATTATTAGCTATTAGCAACATTTGTTAAGAGGCAAAGAGATGTTGTTAAATTATATGTCGATTCCAACGGTATTTATACAAACTAATTTGCTCCAGAACATTGTTGCACTTCTTTATAAATTTCACAATTAAAAATGTCACAATTTGACATGTCCGAACTAGTTCCATCTCTTTTATTGTAGTTTTGTTTGAAAAAAATATAGCATCTAAAATAAGTTTAGTTTGAACAGCAGAATCACCACTAATATGCACACGAGATTAAACAAATTTTTACAAAAAACTGACCAACTTTTGGCACCAAATTTTGACGCCATTGACGTTGAAACTCGTCGTGACATTTATTGACTTCAGAAAAATATTTCAGACCAAACGCAGGCGACACGTTCTCGTTCAGTAACCCGGAAGATGGAGCTTACTACCGCGCCAGATGTCTCAACGCTACCACCGCAGCTTTGTTGGACAGCGGTAAATTGGCAACGTTCAAACCAGAACACTGCAAACGATTGACTGGCCAATACGAAAGTATTCCAGAGTTCTGTTGTCAGCTTGATGCTGGAGAGCTTCAGGTATAGGTTTATTGTTTTTATCTATTTGTTCTATTTGGACATCCGTATCAGCTTCTCGTTTCAAAACCTTGAAGGTTTTTAATGTTCTATAACACAATATCGTTTTTCACAACTGGCCGCATTCAATTTAGAAAACATCTAAATACTAACTATTACAAGAGCACAACAGACATTTATTTTATCTTGATCCTGGGAATCTTAAGTTACGGGCTTAATTGTTCGACTTATGTTATTGTCTATGGTAAGATCTTTAGTAAATAAGACCACATTGAAAGTGAGGACACTGAAAGATTTACTGGCAAGTATGAAAGTATGCCAGAGAGTTGCTTGCTTTCCATGGATAGAAAATCTTAAATGTTTTTATGTCTTAAGGATTTCAATAAATAAGTTAATTGCACTTGTGTTCTGCTGTAAGGTTCACGTTCAGATTACCTAATCTAAATGTTAAACATTAAGACAATAAAAAATAAAGTTTAGATAAAATAAGTCTTACCAATTACTCAATAATAGATCACCTTTAAATTCCAGGAAAAAATGCACGTTCTCGTAAGAAAACGCTAACTGTTTTAAATGCAAACATCTATCTGTTTGTTACGCTTTTACTGGTTAAACGTTGGACCGGTTTTAATGGAATTGGATATCTAAGCATATAGTTAAAGACCCCAGTAGTAGCCTACCTTTTTTTTTCAAAAGTCAATCCATCAAGGAATATGATGGGAATGAAAGTTTGAAAGTAATATTGATGTTGAGTAAAGCTCCTATCCGAAGTAACTACTTTAAAGTGACGAAATCGCAGGTAAACAAGTAATAATAATTAATAAAATGAATTTTATTGTAGCTCGGAGACAGCCTCAAATGTACTTTATTAGAAAAAATCGGTGACTGCTACAAGGTTGTACTCGAGAACGCTGTGTCAGGGGCCGCAGTCGGCAGCGGTCAGGTGTTTCGCTGGGTTCCCACTGTGGAGTACCCACAGATTCCGCTACCAGTAGGTATGTGTATTGATTTTTCTAAACTGTCCGAATAGTCTCAGGTCAACCGAACCTTGGCTTTTTTATCTTCTTAAATAAGAGACGGATAAAGTTTACATTTTTTCAGTTATCAAATTACGAATCTCAACCACTCTTAGATCAACTGAATCATTAACTGATACTTAGGTCACACTATAAGTTTTGCGTAACCTTAAAAAAAACTTGTTATGATCAAAATATTATTTTTATTGCTTTTCAAAGTAATATCCTTTACATTTTAAACATTTTTTGATGCAATCGAATCAGATTTTAAAACAGGAGTACCACAGATCTGAATGCATGTTTTCTACAAGCTGATAGAACGCCATCACTGCCTCTTCGGAGTTTGTAAAAGTAAAACCTCCTATCAAATCTTTGATTTAAAATACAGAAATCACAGGGTGTTAGGTCGGGGCTATGCGCAGGATGAGTGACGAGATGTACTTTTTCGGAAGCTGAAAATGACTGTTTTGTTGGCCGTGTGTGAAGAAGCGTTATCATGGTGCAGGAGAATGCGGCTTTTGGGTTATTTTTCGCGAACTTTTGTAACACCCTGGGTAAACAAATGGTAGAATACCACTCGGCATTAACACTCTTTTGATCTTCAAGTGGAATTGTACAGATGGGACCCATAGCTGAGAAAAAAAACGCTATAGTATTTTTACCAACGTTTCTCGCCAGTCTCACTTTTGTTGGCCTGTTCTCATTTTCAAATACCCATTCACAAATTGGATTTTTTTTCGGGTTCAAAACAATAAATCCATGTTTCGTCTCTTGTGACAATGTCATAAACAGCATTAGAAGGTCGTACTTTAGAATCATCTGTGAGCACGATTCCACGTAAGCCCGCTTCTGCTCCGCTGTCAGTTCATGAGGGATCCAACGACAACAAAGTTACCGAACTTTCAATTCTTTGTGTATTTTTTTTTAAATTGGCCCATACCAATCCCCAATAGTCCTCGAATTGTTTTGTAGGTAATCCTTAGTTTTCTTCATATTTAACCGCTTAACAGTAGCCACATTATTTTCGTTGACGGCACTTACAGGCCGCCCTTTATGAAATTCGTCATGTAAAGAAACTCGACCTCTCTCAAACTCAGCAAACAGAATTTTCGACCTAATTCCATTTTCGTTGCTGTGTGTTAAAAATACAAGTGACAAATTATTTCCCGCCAATTTTTTTTTATTACTAAGAAGGTTGCAACGTTGCAAAAATGCAAAACAAGTGAAGTGCAAAACTTTTATTGTGCTCCATGTATTCAAAAGAACTACCGTCACTAAGATGGTATTGAGTATTCACACAAATGTTGAATATGGCGTTCTTCTAAAGATTACGAAATAATTGTTTTGAATTCAGCATCCCCTAAATAATAGCGGATAAAAGAAATTTTTATGTATGATATTTATTTAAAGGTTATTATTTAAATTTTAGTGATACCAGAAATTCCGAGGCCGAATTTGATTAACAACGCTAAAGTATTATTGGTGGAAGCTAGTTCGTTAGATCGAATATTCCTGAGACCGGCAGATACAGAATCAATGATGAAGTATGATTCAATCTTACATGACGTTATTCAATACGGATTAAAGGGTTAGTTTTTTTCTACTAATTAATAAGTATTCTCACGCCTATATCCCCGAAGAGGTAGGCACCACGACTAGCCAAAGATATCAATGTAATAGGTGACAGGCCTTTCTCCACCCGGACACATAGTCAACGCCGTGGATCATTTTTATTAAAAAAAATTAAAACACGTTCCTTCCTTTTTTTGTTGCTCTAACCGGGACCTCGAAAAGTTATGCCCGAGTCCGTACATTAAAATTATCCCAGCTATAACAAACCAAAATATGTGCCCCGTTAGAGTTAGGCTTGGCACCTATCACATTGTGGGACTTAGTGTTTTCGGCTAGTCATGGGTGCCTTGGTTGTGCCTCTGCCTACCTGTTCGAGGATATGGGCTCTTCATTTATACAGGCGTCAATATACTATTTTAGTTAAACCTCAAATTTTCTCGCTTGTATTGATTAAAATATTTTATCATTATTTCAGCAACACCCTTAATGGAACCACCTAAAATGGGTGATTATGTGGTGGGGAAGTTCACGGATGGCAATAATTACCGAGCTCTGTGCAAACGGACCAGTGTCAAACTTAACAAGTACTTGTTGGAGTACGTCGAGTATGGTAAGACTTTTTTAGTTTTAATTATTGTCGCTTTTTAAATAAAATTTTGTTTTCTTTCAAAAACTATAGAAGATAGTCTTGTGCACGTGCTTGGACTTGGTCTTGGACACAGACACAGTGTATTTAAAGACCCTTATCACACAAATTAAAATCTTTAACTACAGGTAGGGATCATGCCAAAAGTCTAGTCCGTCGTAAAGTTGACAGTTCATACGAGGTCAATCCAAAAGTTCGTGGCCTAACCTACATGGAGCTATGACATCTTTTTAAATCTACCGTCATTTGTTAGTATGTGTCATATTGATTTATTGTGCGCAGTTTCATTCCGATACTGAACAATATAAATTTTCTGTGATAATTTGTTTAAAGCAATCTAGCGCAATTTTCAATAATGGAGAAAATTGAACACCGTGCAGTCATTAAGTACCTCAATAAAAAAGGCCTATCACCAAAAGACATCCATCAAGTTATGGTGAACACTTTGGGCGAGTCTGCTCCATCGTATTCCAGTGTCAAGAAGTGGGTAGCTGAGTTTAAGCGCGGTCGTGAGAGCATTAAAGATGATCCTAGTAGTGGAAGGCCTACATCCTCTACCACGAAAGAAAACATCGATAAAATTTGTGATCTCATACTTGGTGACCGACGTTTGACCATTGGTAAGATAGCTTAGATAACAAACATTAGTTATGGGTGGGTGCAACACATAATAACGGAAGAGTTGGGGTTCCATAAGGTTTCTGCTCGCTGGGTCCCGAAGTTGCTTTCAGCTGAACAAAAACGAGTTCGATATACAATTTCGCGAGACTGGAACTTTTTGAGACTGATCCCGAAGTCATTTTTTCTAGATTGGTTACCATGGATGAAAGCTGGGTTCACCACCATACTCCTGAATCAAAGCAACAATCCAAACAGTGGAAAAGATCAGACTCTCCTACACCGAAAAAGGCTAAGGTCGTTTTGTCGACTAACAAAGTCATGGCTTCTCTTTTTTGGGATGCAAAGAGCATTATTTTTGTAGATTATTTACTGAAAGGTCAAACTATAAATTCTAGTTATTTTTGTAACCTTTTACGAAGACTCCGGGAAGAAATAAAAGAAAAAAGGCCGGGAATGTTGCGTAAGAAAGTTTTGTTTCATTAAGACAGTGCACGTGTTCACACTTCGGTCGAAACAATGTCTATAATCAATGATTGTGGCTACGAATTGCTGCCCCACCCACCTTATTCGCCGGATTTAGCCCCCTCGGATTATCATTTATTTCCAAATTTAAAAAAACACTTGGGTGGCTCGAAATTTTCGATCAAAGATGAGGTGATAGTCGCAGTAAACGACTATTTCGCCGACCTTCCGGAATCTTTATTTTCGAGGGGATAAACAAGTTGCAGGTCAGGTGGAAGAAGTGTGTTGAGCTAGATGGAGACTATGACGAAAAATAAAAATAAATTTAGACCCACTTTTTTTTCATTTTCTTGGTCGGGCTTAGAACTTTTGGATTCACCCTTTGTATATTTCATTGTGCCAACATTTCATGGCTTGACATTGCTTAGTCTGAATATGTTTCTTTATTGAAATGAAGTTAAAATTATTTATTTGTGTAGGTACATAATGTTGTAAAAAATTTGTTACAAAATATTTAATTATAGCAAACAGAGACAACCACATTGAGTTATGCAAATATTTTATAATTTTATAATTACTATCTGATATACATATTATGCAATTTCGTAATAAAAAATATAATAAGATCAAGTTTTACCCTGTCTACCATAAGTACCTTTTGAAACCTATATTATCGGGTGAAAAAATACCGAAACAAAATTCATTGCAGCTTATTATATGTGGTATACTTAGTACAAAATTAAATAAATGAATACACCGTTTACCTGAAATACCTACTAGAGCTACCGTAAAAAACGTAATTTTTGGTAAATAAATATTATAACATTTCAAAAAGTGAAATGTGGGTGTACTACGAAACCTAGCATGCGTTGAACTCGGCGATACGGTGTACGCATACTAGCTCGCAAACTTACAGGCGTTGGTCCCGCTCCCCGCCTACGTCCTGCTGATACCTATTTTTTGCTACTCCTGAATTGCCTCGTATTCAGAACATTCAAACCGATCTCTGCCATCTTATCTTATCTTTGGGTAAAAAGAAGGCAGTCGAATATTGATTACGAAACCTTGTATTATTTATTTTACGTAGAAATTTGATTTGTAGGTAATATGGAGAAGGCAAGCCTACAGGAGATACATCCGTGTCCCCCCGAACTGTCCCCAGCTAAACAACCCACAGTCGTGTCTATGGCCGTGATGAAGATGGACGTGTCTGGGTTGACGCCCGCTGCTACAGAATATTTAGAGAAGCTGCGGGACGATTGTACTGAACTTGTATTAGTGAGTTATTAATGTTTTTTTGACAGAGTTAAAAAAACGAGGAGGTTGTCTTTTCTGCCGGTATATTTTTTACGTATGGACACCGATTTCTATGCGGTTTTTGAACCGATTTACGTAATTCTTTTTTTGTTATGTTATCCTATAAAAATTTGATTAACGTAGGCCCATTAGTTTTTTTTTAAACAACGACAATCTACTTTACGTATTCCAATCTATACGAATATTATGAGCACGAAAATCTGTTTTGATGTATGTTCCGCTTTTAATAAATCCGTCAATTTTAATGTTATAATTGACAAAACAGATATCGGTGTGTTTTTGTTGAGAGTGATTGTGGTGGAAGATGGGTAGGTCTGTTGGAATCGCCTGATACTTGGCACTCGATACTCGGCCTAAGGGGCTTGGCGTGGAAATATGTACGTATTAGGTGCATACTATTAATTTATTTTTTACTTTCAATTACTATAAGAAAATGTGATTTCAGACAATCCCTAATGGAGCCACCACAGCTGCCAGTGGGTCTGAGGTGGTATTGACAGTCGAGAAAAATAGAGAATGTGTCAACAAAAAGGTACTGGAAATGTGCATGCCTGAATGGAAGAAGCTTGAGAAACAAACTGGAAAGCCAGCAGGTCAAGTTTTTTTTTTGTTATAGATCGGGTAAACAGCTTGTTGAATATATAAATCTGTGTAAACTTCCAGTGCTTTATATAACTCTCATTTCAAAATCGTTACTCACCTTTCGTAAACTGTATTTTCATACTTATAATGAAATTTTCTCTACAGTCCCCGAGTCCGTGATGTTCTCGGAGTTGAAACATTTGGAGCTACCGACAGATGGTGGAGAGTTATGTGTGCTTGACGTTGAGATGCTGGAGAGCGGTAGTCTGTCCGTCTGTCCCGCCAACCACCCACACATCCAGTACATCATGAATACACTCACAGAACAGGTATGTAAATTAGACATGTAAAAAAATATTATTATAAGAAAACAATGTGTACAACAAAAAGACGACCAGGTATAGGTAAAAATCAAGGTAGATTATAGTGGAATTTCTGCTGAGCACCAACTAAACTTAAACTTTTTTGAAGTGTATGCTATCATTTTAATGAAACGAAAAGAGGGAAATTGGGACATTTTGTACATGTGCGATGAGTATGGACACTGGATATATCATCGCGTCACATTTTTACCCAAGTTTTCGGGGAATAGATTATAAATCTGTAGAAATATAATGTATCGGAGTGTACACACACATATAGCGCCAAACAAGAGTTGCTGGGCCCGATTTCGTTAAACTCATTTTAACAATAGACTATACAGTAGCTACTCAATCACTCACTACACTGTATACAAATATCACCTTACTCACGTACAAACAACGTATACCCATCTGTTACTAAACAAATTATCGTAAACTTTGGAATAAGTTCTTCTATGACAAAACTACATAAACACGTCACGGTATGCACGGTAGGTATCTATGCAAACTTCCCGAAGAGGGAAGTAGGGGGCTCCACCCCGCCCTTCAGCATGAGTGCCAACCAATCAATGTAGTCCCCGGATGGCCTACGACCCATACCCCTTATTACGACTGAATTAACAATTAAGATCTGTAAGCGTCTCTTTTTCATCATAAGATAGGAAGAGATATTTACCAGTGGCGACCTCCTCACTAGAAAGCACTAAGAACCGCGAGACGTACCTAAGGTATGTCCAACGCCAACTGTACGTTAACCAGTGGCGCGCGCTCCATATACGAAATTCTGCTTGTCCCATGCATTGTGTGTATTATACGCACTTAACATTTTAATTAAACTTATATTAGAGTCATAAACAAAAACGAATAATTAGTAAGTAAGTAAGTAAGTATCTTCACGCCCATATCCCCAAAAAGGTAGCCACAGGCACAACAAGAGCACCCACGACTAGCCAAAGATACTAAGTCCCACAATGTCAGTAGCAAGCCTATCGCCAAAACGAATAATAATATCCACGTTATCTATAAACCATTCAGGTAACTATTTTGTGCTCTTGTGGAGAGAAGCTGGAACTAACTGTGTTTAATTTTTAATTGTGTGCGTGTAACTTTACATGTCATTTAGACGAAAAAAATTATGAGTGAATAAGAGTACAGACGAAGAATTTCTGTTTGTGTGTGAGTTGGAAAAACGCAGTGCTTATATTGTTTAAACCGAAGTATACTGTTGCCAATTTATCATTTTTACTGGAATTAGCACCATTTCAATTAGTTTTAGTAGAAAACAATGTTTAAAAATGATGATAAAATATCATATCATAATGGATGTTGAGAATTTCAACTGAAAATACACCACTTAAGGGTTCATCCCTTGCCTAAGTACAAAGTCCTGAATACGCTATTGAAATAGTCATACTAACGTCCATTGTAATTGATCACAGCGAGCGGGATTTAATGAGTTGGCAATTACTGCAGTCAGACTTCAGAGACAAAATAATGATTGTGAATACTTTATTTTACGCTTTTACTTTACTTTTTGCAACTCAAATTTCTATGAACTAAACTCCTACATCTTGATTTGTTTTATAATTTTTTATTATTTTTGACGCAAGAAAAAAATCAAAGATTATAAGTATCTCTAAAAATACAGGACTTACGAATTTTTAAGTTCACTACTCAGAATAGGCAAATCTAGGTAAGAGACCCTTTGTTTATTTCTTTGTTATACCGGTGGTCGGCGGCTATTGTGTTTAATACTTGACGTGTACAATAAAGTGTAAAATAAAACAAAGTATGCCCGATTGCTTCTTTTAATTTAAATAAAAATATATAGAATCACCATTTATTGCACATTTTTCAAACTTTAGACACTTAACTATAATTCTGAACTAAACTAAATAATGTGGGTAGTTTTGACTTTTAGAATTAAATGGATCTGTGTTAGGCCGAGTACTTTTCAATCCCCCCATTGCGAATGTGGATGGATGAAGGTACCCGGGAAGACCTAGCTTGACATTTCGTGATCAAATCTCTCGGGTGTTATCTGAAGGTTGTGAATTGTTTTTGATTTGATTTTTGAAAGTTTCTAAATGCATCAGAGTAACTGGTGCACATATTTTTGAACTCTCAAAGTCACACTTGGCTTCTTGGTTTATTTCTATTTTTTTTTTTCAGATGGAAGAATATTGCAACAGTGAATTGGGTTCAGAGCCGTATTTGCCTAAACACGAGGAGATGTGCATCGCTAAGTTTCCGCCATGTGAGTTTTATCCTCCATTGTTGTAATTATTTAAAACAAATACGTAGAATGTATAAGTCATAATAAAATGGGTCCGAAATGTGAAATTACTTAAAATAATTTTTGATGCAACAAAAAAAAATTCATTGGCACACAGTGCAGGGACAAGATTTTAGTGACCCCCGTAAGTTATTCTCGGATATTAGCTACATTTAGTACTCCTTAATAAAGCAACCCATAGCTTAACCTCCTAATGGGTTTTCTACAGTATCGGAGAACTGATGTTATGACGGCAGAAAAGGGTAAAGATTATGCGGATTCCGACAGGTTGATGCAGAGGGTCTTGAACCGTTTAAATTTTGGATAGTTTTGTGGGTCTGTATAAAAGGTGTCGTTGTGTCCCCAGACCCGCAGTGGTTCCGCGCGGTGGTGTGCCAGCACTCGGCGGGCAGTAGCACGGCGCAGGTGTGTTACGTAGACTTCGGGAACCTCGGGGAGGTGCCCGTGGCGCAGCTGCGGCGGATCCCGCTCGAGTTCGTCAAGGGCGTGCCCGCCTTGGCCGCCCTCTTGGAGATTGACGGTATTCTTTTTACTAGTGGTCGAAATTAGACCATAATATATTTTAATATCTTGTTGTTGATGGCGTTCTTAACGCCATCTTCATTTCCCAAGACCAACTACTTTGTTTCCAAACTTTTTAGTGCGCCATCTGTGATCTTGTCGTTATCATCAATATATTTGTTTGTGTGTGTCAAATGCATGGTAGTGTGGGTAATGTTTTATTTATTCATTTGATGTACTTTATAAGCATTATTTTTGCAAAATATTAGCATTCTGCTATAAATTAAACATAAACACAAACTATATAAACATAACATACAATATAAGTGTACCCAATTTTATGCTCCTGCATCCGCGCAATTTTCGTATAAAGGTGTCCAAAGTTTTGGCGTCATGTATTAATATACTCTTACATGTCGGAAGGTCATGAGATAGTATACCTATTATCTAATATCTGTGGTCATGAGTATCGTCGGTGCAACGAAATGCGCAACCGCTTGTAACGTCGGAATGTAATGAACAAAGTATAGTTGTGATAATGTGCACTATTCGGTCAGCACTCACGTAAGAGGGGCGGGAACGGAGTTCCCCTTTTCCCTTCGGGGGTTTGGCGTTTGCATAAGCACTGATACCGTGACGTGTTACGTAGTGATGTCATAGTAGCAGGTCTACTCTAATGCTTACATTAGTTTGTTTGGTAACAAATGGGTGTTGTTTGTGCGTGAATGTAGTTATGTTTGTAAACAGTGTAGTGAGTAATTATTATGTTTATTATTATGAGGTTTACGATGTGGTTGTACGACTAGATCAGGGAGGTTACCATAAGCTCTTAAAACAGTCCTATTTCAACAATACTAATTGTCAGTCGAGATAGACAACCTTATGACGTATACCATAAAGTTGCTTATAAAGGCAGACATTTAGCAAGATGGAAATAATACTGCTTTAAGCGTTCATGGTAGGGCCCCTGGTGTTGCGGCTTTGTTTTGATATTTCTGAATGTTTCACTACCCTCAAATTGTGAGCGCTCGGCCTACTAGTCCCGTGGTTCCCGTTCGGCCCGTATATGTTTGATCATCTCTGACATTTAGATTATATTGAGACGAAAACAAGCAAACATAAGACATAACTTAAGGGTTTAATCCTTACGGGATTGATCTCCAATATCCAATCTCCAATTAGCTGTAGACCGGCATGCTAGACAAACTGCATCCTGTATTTCTAGAAAATCGGTCTGCTTAATTACCAGCAAGGCTTTGAACCGGTACGAAATGTACAGATTCTGTACCGGTATTTACCAGTTCTTGCCATTTCAATACCTGGATACCAGTTCCAAAGTGGGTACCGGTACTTCGTATACCGGTACCGACCCCATACCGGTATCTAACAAGTACTGATACTAAAACTGATAAAACCTGGTATCCAATTAAGTTACTCGTTAAAGAAACCGTTTTAACTCGTTTTAGGTATCGGTATTATTTAATCTCTCATGAAGGAATAGAGATATCTTCGACTGGAGAAAAAAATATACGTAATATATTTTCTTGTACCAGTATTATTGAACTAAAGTATCCGTCATGAGAAGCTGTAAATTATGTAAACAAACGTTCGGGAGTTAACAATATTTGGTTCAAAGGAAAAAATATTTTTTTAAATATTTAATTATAAATTTAATTAATTAATTATGTAAATATGTATACTAAATTACGTATATTTTACGTTTTTTGATTGGCAAATTGATTTCCTTAGATGTACTGGGTACTGTCACCTTTATACGTTAATACACAATAATAAATAACAATCACGATAAAATTAAGGCAACAATAACAAAGTGATAACGAAAAGATAACAAAATTAACAATAACAACCAAATCCGCGATTTTAACAAAGCAATGAAAAATTCGAAACTCGAATGACGCGTTTATTTCAAAATGGCAAACCGATGGTTTGCATTCCCGACGACCGTCGCGTCCCCGTACCAAGAAGCTTAGACGTCAGTCGTTAGATATGATCCGACTAATTTAAATAGGTTGTTACTTTCATATAACCCGTCTATATTTTTATTTCGATTGAATATGGTCAGTTCATTATTGTCTCGTAGTAAAAACAATTACTTGATAAAAGATGTTTGTTTACATAATTTACAGCTTCTCGTGACGGGTACTTTAGTACCGGTATAAAAACCCTTCAACCAATAGTTCCGGTGCGAAGTCTGGTACCGGTACAAACAGTACAGGTAACGCCTTGTTACCGGTTTTGCTCCAAGGTCATTACTACAGTTCCTTAAAATACCGGTATTTCAAGCCTTGATTACCTGTGAATACTGTAATATTGCCTGGATCCAAACATTAATATTGTCATGTCGCGGTTATTGTTCTAGCAATAGCTCAATAAGAGCCTCTACGTGAAGTCATATGTTTCAATTTTGCTTTTACACTTGGCTTTTTTAAGATAGTACTGTACGTAATTCTCATTACCTATTCTATGGTCCCAATAAATAAACACCTATAGATGTAAATATTTCCGGGCAAATTTCGCAAGTTAATCTAACTCTATAGTTAGCCGAAAAGATACTTATAATGTCAGTGTTAGTCAATGAACTATATTTTAACCGTAGGTTTAGCCTTATTACAACGTAATACAGAATATATTATAAATTATCTTACTCTTACGTTAGTCCTTGTTTATTAATAAGACGGTAAAAGTGAATAGGTTTCTTCAAAGTAGTTTAATCTATTTTCATTTATTTTTATGATATTGGTTTAGCGGTCCAGTTGTTGGACTTGACTGTACGAGGTCCTGGGATCGATTCCCGGGTTGGGCAATAAAGAGAATTAGGTTTTTCCAATTTTCTAATAAAAAAAATGTTGTTCGGGATTGGATATGTGCTCGTTTGGTGATAGGCTTGCCACCTATCATATTGTGGGACTTAATGTCTTCGGCTAGTCGTGGGTGCCCTGGTTGTACCTCTGCCTCTTTCTTCGAGAATATAGGCGTGAAGAAATTTATTAAATTTTGTAATGATATTGGAAGGCAAACAAGCAGGTGGATTTCTTGATGGTAGTAAATTCGAAAAGGGATACCAAATGTGATAATGGTGAGCTGCCAACCTGAGGCCGGAGGCTCGAGTTTTACGAGCTGCTTTGCAAGAAGGCAGATTGTCTATTCTGGAAAGGAGCCCGAAGCAACACGGGCCACCTTTGAGCCCAACATCACTCTTCATTGTGTTGGGTGTTTAAGGAATATGTTCATTACGAGCTAATATTTTTAACGTCGGAACAAACACAGTAAGGTTTAAACATTTACTTACGAATAAACCGGTACAAAGTCAAAAGTCCATACATAATTTATAAGCGCAATTCCGAACAAAAATCTTTAGACATCTCGCTCCATATAAAGATAAACTCGCATATTGACACAAATGAATCTTACTTATTTTCTCAAACAGCTAATGTAATTGATTTTTTTATCGATAATTATTTGTAATATCCGCATATTTCGGTTGATTAAGTTTCGAAAAATCACATTGTTTATGTCAGAGTTGAACCACACTTACGGGCCCAATAGGAGCCACCGGGCTTCACAACTTGACGGCGTAGGCTATTCCTCAATAGTAAGAAGAAAAACCTCTATAGTAAAAAACTCATAAATGTAAAAACAAATCTGTAACACCTTATCTATCTGATGCTTACAACCATATCGAAAAACTTATTATAACTTTACACAAAATAGTAGCTAATCAATCACTTACAACACATTACACATCATTACACACATACAAACATTGCCATACGTCTTGGAGTAAGTCTTCTATGACAAAACTACATAAACACGTCACGGTATGCGCAACTATGCAAACTCCCCGAAGTGGGAAGGAGGGAGCTCCACCCCGCCTTTCAGCATGAGTGCCAACCAATCAATGCAGTCCTCGGATGGCCCACGACCCATACCTCTTATTACGACTGAATTAACAATTAAGATCTGTAAGCGTCTCTTTGTCATCATAAGATATGGAGAGATAATTAGCTGTGGCGACCTCCTCACTAGAAAGCACTAAGAACCGCGAGACGTACCCAAGGCGTGTGTGTGTCTGCCGACATAAGGCTGGGCAAGAACTATATACTCGTAGCCGTGAGACGAGCTGTACTAGTAGTCAATAAGAAACGAGTCAATTGCCAGTGTCTGCCGACATATGGCTGCGCAAGAATTATATACTCGTAGCCGTGAGACGAGCTGTACTCGTAGCCAATAAGAAACGAGTTGATTGCCACCTGTTGCTCTCACGGCGCAACTGTATTCGCGGCTTCCCCACAAGCAGATCAATAAGAAACAAGTTACTGACGCACCTTTGCACCTGTGTCGCCAAATGTACTAATGACAACAATATCACAACTTTTCGACGTTACACTCGAATGCGTCACTCGCTGCACCAACGATACTCTTGACCACAGATATTAAAAAATACACCCGCTGATTAAATTCCGACATAAATATATTTATGTCTTGTATATATAATATATAAAAAAACACCATTAAGTGTGTTCGGTATCATATATTGCTTTTTTTCCAGATTTTCCAAAAAACGTTACTCATGAGATGTTAGCGCGCGCGGTCGAGTATATGAAGATAGATGAAGAAGGAAAGGGCGTACTCACTGTGACCTCCTGCAAGAAGGAAGGCGACGGACAATACATAGCCACTGCACCAGACCTGCTAAAGGCTATGAGAGGTTAAACTATTAAAACCAAGAAAACCGGCAGGAACTCTAAAAAAATGTTTTTAACAAAGTGTCTGCAATCTATTCATTATTTTTTTCTGGAATTTCTTCAAAAATAAGTACGGCTATTTTACTATTTTATACTTGTCGTTAATGCTTTATATATTTGTGACTAAAGGAATTACTTTTCAAATGATTTCGCTATAAGTTTTGGATATAGAGTATTTTTTTGACTACAAACTCTTGTGAACTTGGCTTTTGTTTTTATGTTTTGACTTATTTGTGTAGAGAACACCCACAAAGTACGTCACACAAATTTCATTTTACTGAAATGACTTTTTTGACTTTATCTCACATTTGCTGGAGATGTTTTTGTACTATGCAAACAATTTTGTTAAATTTTGATATGTCAGATATAGTTGTATGAAAACTCAATTTGGAAACAAATGACAGTGTTTCCTCAGCGAGATATTTGTCGACAAATGTAGAAAATATATGTTTTAATCGTAACGTTTAAGATATTATGTTATTAGATATAAGCTTTCTTTTTGTATGTTTTATATTTAATATATACTCATATATTTTGATATTGTAAACGCTAAATGTGTGTTCCGTCTCTTTCGGTGCGCACGCTAGAAGACAAGAAATAATAACTTTATAAAAGCAAGTCGAGGTAAAGCAAAATAGACATTGATTATGACTAGAGATGCCCCGAATATTCGTTTTGTATTCGGTATTCGGCACCTTTTGCACTATTCGTATTCGGCCGAATTATTCGGTATTGGTGCCGAAAATATTTTCGGTTCAAGTACTTACCTATTACTATTAACATTCTCTTGGTACGATACGGCATCCAACTAAAAGATTAAACTACCTATGTAAGATTTATGTTACCTAAAAAAGAGATAAAACTTCCTACCTTACTAGCTACCATTAATTTAAAAAAATATATATTATATCTATCTAGCCTAGGCCAGAAAAACCTAATAAGAATG
>NJDD01001171.1:153317-165715 GCA_002245505.1 Calephelis nemesis | reverse complement strand
ATGCTATAATCCGTACAAACTGTTAGTTGCTCATGTCAAGCGATACTAAGTTCGCCGGGTCGGCTAGTTTTATATTGTTTCCGAATTTCTCATTGCGTATCATGTTACGTAGTCAGACGTGATTCAGGCTGAAGGGTATATCTGATCCTATTGTAGGACAAACCTATCATCCAATCCACATTTGAGCACTAGAACAATGCACTGATCTCCTCGTATATAGTAAAGCTAACGTATGCATGTCTCAGTTTCAAGCTTGGATTGTGTATACATAGCGAATCAAGACAATCGCAAGAAGTTAAAGAAAGGATACTAAATATTTTTTATCTCGATTTTTGTGAATAAACTAACGATGATAATGTCATTTTTTATCGTTGTCATTCACATCACACATTATTTCATACTATACGAAAATAATTAGAATATGTGTAACTAGTGCACTCGCAACGATACATTTAATTGAAATAAATAAATATCCCTTGGTAGTTACACCAATTGAGTCAAATCCCAGGGTAAATAAAATTATATGCATAAGTTACGAGCGTTAGTTAACGATTTTAATACACAGAATTGCTTAAATACCAGAATAATTTAATAAACCGAAAATGTGGACATCTAAATATTCATCACATAAATGCCTGCCCCTTTTGGGGATCGAACCGGAACCTCGCTGTCGGCATTTTTAGGCATGTACACTAGCCTTTCGGCCAACGAGGCTGTGAAATGATTAAGCTATGAGCATTTTCAAATACATAATCAATAACGAATTAATGCGAGCAAAGGTTTTGTGAATAGCAGTTTTATTTATTCACGAATATAATAAAGGGCGATAGAAACTGGTTCAAAGGTTTTCTTTGTGTAAAGGGCTTGGAATGTAGCCACCTGGGAGGGTAAATCGGCTTGTACCTTCGAGATCAATGGGTTCAATATATTTAAAACACCTGTTACGATACACTGGGTACTTCATCTTTGGATTTGGGATTAGGGCGGGACCACACGAGCTTTGTTATGTAATATTACCCATACTTTATTCAACAACGGCAGTCACCGTTCACGTTGATTGAAATACAAAAAGATGCTTTATAAATCGGTATAATTGTCACATAGTACAAATATGAAACAGTATGGAAACTACCTACAAACATTAGAAACGGCACATTTACCCAAACGACATCGAGCATCGGCGAGACCTGTAAGCTGTTTTCACAGTGCAAGTAGCGTGTGCCAAATTTAAAGCGAGTGGTCAAATTGTCATTTGTTTTTGCGATATTTTTATAAATATTACGGGCTTATTCGTCTTTTGCTGGGATTAACTGACGCCATGATTTTACCTACTTATATTATTTTTAAACCATGTCATTTGCAATTCGATTAATTGTTTACTACAAAACAGTAAGTGCTAAAATAAAAAAAACATGACAACCCTTTAGCTTCAATGGAGTATTTAATCAACTAGGCTTAGTTTTATATATGTACTGTGTTATTTTTACTGTTTTATATTTGTACTGTGGTGTTAGTAAGATGTTCGTAAGCTATAGGTTTTATGTCCCGGATTAGAACTTCGACACATCTATGGTGTCTATAGTTACTATAGGTCACGATTATTTTTTTTACTACCAGAAGCGTCGTGTGCAAAGAAAAAATACGAGTTTAATTTTGTTTTTTAAACTCCGTTAAACACTTTTTTAAATTCGTTAAACAAAATAATTCGTTTGAAACGTACGCCTTGCTATGTGCTTGTTCACTGTCTTATCATATTAAAAAACTACATTATACAAAAAAATATACAATGTTTAATTTTTGTTTCTTTAAACTCCTTTAAACACCCTTTTAAATTCGTTAAATAAAATAATTCGTTCGAAATGTACGCTTTGTTATGTGCTTGTTCACTGTCTTATCATATTAAAAAACTACATTGTACAAAGAAAAAATGTGTTTAATTTTTGTTTTTTAAACTCCGTTAAACACTTTTTGAATTCGTTAAACAAAAGAATTCGTTTGAAGCGAATGCTTTGTTATTGAAACAGCCAACTATCAACGTTGCAGATTGGTTCTCAAATTAGAAACGGTAACGTGGGAATGCATTGGTTTTTTTTGTCAGTTGGCGAATATGCAATGGTTGGCCTCTACAAAAATAAGGATTAGCTGCCATTGCGATGCTGATAAATGGACTTACCTTAAAATCTAAATCTAGTTTAAGTAATATTGAACTTATCAGTCTGTAAACCGAACATAATATAAGTTCAGTCGAACTTTTTTTATAACATTTAAAACCAACATAATGATATTAGAAAACTCCACTCTCCATGAACACCAAAGATGTGAATGTTATCATCCTAGAGGCTGATATATATTAATTTCTATCCTCAGAGACGGTCTCCACTAGTATGTAGGTATACGACAACGGCGACCATATAACTTACCTTGGTAAAGTGTTGGTTCTAGTCAAGGTCAGTCAAAGCAGAATTCTACCACCTAAATATATTAACTGCTATGCTATTTCCCTGAAAGAAATGGTAATAGTGTAATTCTAATAGTTCTCTGGATTCCCATTGTTGGTCTGAGTCTCCGATGTAGAATAGTGGAATAGACCACTTACTTTCCTGCCAGGCCGCTCGTAAGACGCAAGCCAAGGTCAAATAGGTAGTTACCAAAAAGACCATTGGTAGTAAGGTGGTAGCGTGATGTACATCAACTTGTCCTGGTAAGGATCCATCGCTTTACATATTTCTGCCGCCATTACAGTGTCTTTTTCCGGTTCGGAGGGTAGGGTAGCCGGCAAACTTTCACAATATATTTTACATTTCGGCCACAAGACAACATCAATAGTGTATGGTCAACATCAAGTGGCTGTAGGTCACGGTTGTGTTACCATCAGGAAAGCGGTGTGATTGTTCTTTGCACATATGAAATTATATATAATTATTTACTTACTGGTTGTGCCTCTGACAAACTCTTTGGGTGCTATAGGGTGTTTCAATGAAATTTAGCACTCGATACTCTAGTCTCTACCTATCCCGCCAGGGACTTGGCGTGAAGATATTTAAGAAAATACTTTTTGTTTTCCTTGTATCTCCATAAACGGCTCTTTTATAAGTATAAGTTAATATCTGGAGTTTTAGCTTATTAACTACATATGTCGACAGGTGATCTTACAAGTGGGTATAAATTAAGATAAGACCAGATTGGAGAGGACGCCAGATGTTGGGACTAAACTCGGGACAGGGGCATCTGTTGGTTTAAATATAATTTATACGCAAGCCTCATCAAAAGGAATCTTATTTTTATAGGCTAATAGCTGTTTGTCTGCGTTTTCATCAGAGTACAGTTGTTTTAGTTTTTCGGCTTAGAATCTTCGGCTAGTCGTGGGTGCCCTGGTTGTACCTCTGCCTACCTCTTCGGGGATAAGGGCGTGAAGATACTTTTACATTCCTCTGTAGAGTAACTCTTGAATCGACATGCAATATTGGGAATTGGAATCGAGTACGTCAGTTTAGGTACTCTTGAACACAGTACTGGCGAATTCTTAACGTTTAATTTATAGTAGGTATACAATACATTATTTCATCGGATTCGTTGAATTCATTTGTAACTAAATATTAATAATTCGCTAGTGTGTTCAAAAGTATCTAAAATGACATATAAAATTCCAAATTCGAATGACATCCAGATTCAAGAGTAACCCTGGACTTTGGATTTTACTATTCTAAACTTGGATCTTTACAGACATTCATATCAAATTTCATGACAATTGGCTGGCTTGGCGGTATAGCAATGAAAGTGCAAAAGACAGACAGACTCTCGCATTTATGTTATTATATTAGTATGGAAAATATAATTCACTGAAAATTAAAATGAAACAGAGCACTATTTAAACATCATATACGGAACATCAAATCCTCCACCCAATAAGAGGGGTGTTATAAGTTTAACGTGTCTGTCTGACTGTGTGTGTCTGTCTGTGGCAAAATACCTCCCGAACGGATGCAGTGATTTCAATTTAGTTTTTTTGTATTAAAGGTAACTTGTGTGCGAGTGTTTTTAGACATGTTTGATGAAAATCGGTTGAGCCGTTTAAAAGTTGTGGTTAAATTAACCGATTTTTTTAATTTTTAAAGAGAAATTAAGTTTTTGTTTCAGGGTTTTTTTAATTTAATTTTAAATTATCATTTATAAACATAATATATTACAAACATTACGCCTATTCTGGTGGAGAGAGTGATCTATAGACCATGGCTATCTCTTACCACCAAAAAAGGCGTGTGCCTGTTCCATGACCATAAAAAAATGAGAAAATACAAAAAATTCTCACTCATGCAATAATTTCAGGAGAAATAATCAGATTTTATCTTTGCTGTCACCACCCGCCCTTTTTCATAACTTCATTTTCTCTTTTCAGCGTTCAATTTAAAATTCATAGTTAAAAAATTATCTTAATTAAAATCTGTCGAGCACCAAATTTTGCTGACACCGTGCATCATAACTTTCAGTGGAGCCATCCGTTTATATCTTCGTCAATCTTTTAAAACACCTGGCGTAGGTATGCGATGAGTAAGTACGTAGTAGTAAGTTTGTATAGTATTTTATATTGCTTGATTACTCCAATAGTAGTACAATCAGTCATCACCCTATGGTAGACTTAGGAGATTCTGTCCTTTTTTTACTGTTATAATGGCAGTGCTCGACAGTTATTGTGTAACAATTCGGATGCCACAAGACACAAACCCACCGCCAACCAGGCACTTATACAATCCCGGGCAACATAGCTTATATTTCCTGGGAATTGAACCCAGGACCTCATGAAGTCAAATTCAACACGTCTAGACCCACAGGTAAGGCGTTACGTTAATCGCAAAGTATCTGTTTAAATATTTATATGTAACGAATATTAGTCATACCTATATTACAAGCGTATACTCTGCTTTACATTTTGCGTTAGACTCATTTTTTGGAAATTGTCTAGAGATATTATACATATATAAATTCAACGTTACCAGTTACTGGTAGGCGATAGGTTGCCACTAATCACATTGTTAGACTTAGTATCTTCGCCCTGGGAGTGCCTCTGTCCACCTCTTCAATACGGGAATACGGGCGTAAAGATACCAGTTCATTTATTTATATTGTCAAATGTATGATGTGTATTTGACCGCCTCGTTGGTCGAGTGGCTAGCGTACTCGCCTAACTGCATCGACGAATCGCGAGGCTCGGGTTCGATTCCCGACGGGGGCAGGCATTTGTGTGATGAACATTTAGATGTCTGCATTTCCGGGTCTGGGTGTTTATTAAATTTATTCTGGTATCTATTTAAGTATTTCTATGTAATAGTATCGTTGACTAACACCCATAACACAAGCATATAATTTGCTTACTTTGGGGTTAGATTCAATTTGTGTGACTTGTCCAGAGAGATATCTAATAAAACAATGGTTGACTCCACAGGCGAGAGGAGACGTTACTAGAATCTCACGCTCCATTTTATATCCGCACATAAAACTCATGCCATCGCGACATAACATGACACAGTTCATAGTTCGCTATTTTGAAGCAGCTTATTTAAAAAGTTTCTTTCCTTTGTTTTGCTTCTTAATTTCGTTTATTTCCCTCGTTGTCGGGGCTCTTCCCCGTGTTGGTCCGGGCTCCTTTGTAGAATAGACCATCTGCCTTCCTGTGCCAGGCAGCTCGTAAAAGGCGAGCAAAGGCTTACGTCACGAACTCCGTGACATCTGATTAGGTGGTAGAGTTTCGCAGCGACTCACCCGGATTGGTACCACCGCCTTACCTATTCTTGCCGCCATAACGTCATGACGTGTTCCGGTTCGGAGAGTAAGGTAGCCGGTAAACTTACTTTTGCTCGAGGCCTAACATTCCGACCTCAGGTTGGCAACGCACCATTACCAGCTTTGGTGTCTCTAGGCGGCGTGAATTTCTTACCAATAGGAAATCCGTCTGCTTGTTTGCCTTCCTATAACATAAAAAAAAATCTGGTGATCATTTTTGAATGTTTTAAAGGGGGGTTGGTAATTCGTCTATATGTTTCGCGGTTAGCTCGGTCCGTAACGAATTTCGGTCGCTCTTTTTTTGAAAGGTAGGTCATCATTCAGGGATGGTCCTATATACATTTCATGAAGATCTGACTATACCCTATTTTTTTTAACAAACAAATACCAAAAATTGTTCTACAAAGCTATTAGTCCACGTAATCGACATAGAGTTCATTTCAACAAATCAGAACGCTTTGTGCTCATTGTCAAATTATAAAGGCGCGTTCTGATTGGTTGAAATGAACTTGGTACTCAATTGTTAAAATATATAGACTACAATAGTTTTTGAGTCATATTTATTAATGCTAATATGCTTTATATTTATTATTAAATTTCATGTATCCCGACTAGAAAATTGATGCTTCGTAAAGAATATTGAAACCGCAATCTATATATATAAAAGAAAGTGGTGTTACACTATTTATAACTCAAGAACGGCTACACCGATTAGGCTGAAAATTGGTAGGGAGGTAACTTAAAACCGGGAGAAGGACATAGGATACTTTTTATCCTCTTCAATTGTGAGGAAACTGGGAAAAACAACATTTTAATTTTTTCCATACAAACTAAACGGGCGGAACGAAGTTCGCGGGAACAGCTAGTGTGATAATAAAATTTGAGTAAGTTTTTTCAATTTTACTGCTCTTAATTATTCAATGACAATATACAACAGTTTATTGTAATGTAAATCCTTTAAGTACATTCCTAACCCAGTTCTTGCAGCGCCGTGTAGGGAAACCCTACATTAGTGCCGCCTCAGCGTGCGACCTACATAACTTGTAACAAATACGAAACTTGATATGTAAGAAAAGAAAGAAAAGAAAAGAAAATATATTTATTTGCGGAATATGTGTGTTAAGGTTGTTACAAAATTATTTAAGCTTTCCAACATATTCTACCACATTGTGGTGTGCAAATAATTTAATATTTTTATAAGTATAAAATAACTAATTATATACACGATGTTTTAATATTCATACGAACAAATAGTTTTATTCTTATTATAATTTGAGTTATAACTTACAAATAATTTTAAAATGATAATAAATTTAGCCCTGTCTACCGTAAACTACCACCGTTTCCAAACCTAGCCAGTCGGGAGAAGAAACGGCGAAACAAACTCCCTTGGCAGCCAGTAGTATAATCTATTGTCCTTGTAGTACCATCGTTTCCAAACATAGCCCGGTTTCTGAAATTATAATAAGTTATTATTATTATTATTACAAAATTTATATTATTTAAGCTTGTCTGCAAGAAAATCTTTAACACTATAATATGTCTTATCTAACAACAAGTCAAATAACTTCTTTTGAAATCTTTTTAATGGCAATGATTTAAGATTATCAGGAATCTGGTTGTATATACGAATGGACATGCAATATATATTAGTTTTGCAAATATTGAGTTTTTGGTTAGGCACATGGAGTTTCTCACTATTTCTAAAATGTGATAAACCTAAGACCTCAGCATTTGTTTGAAACAAATGATGATGTTTTTTTACAAATACACATACAGCCAAAATATATAAACAAGGTAATGGTAATATTTTAAGAGACTTAAAAAGTGGCTTGCATGAATGCAACTGATTAACACTACATATTGCTCTTATACACTTCTTTTGAACTCTGAAGATTCTAATTAGTTCTACAGAATTTCCCCAAATAGGAATACCATATTGCAAAACGGAAGAAACATACCCATGATAAGCTAAAAGAGATGCTTTTAAGCCTGACACTTCTCTTATTCGTCTTAACACATATATAAACCTATCAATTTTGTTACAAAGTGAATCAATATGCGACTTCCAATTACAAAATTTATCAATTTTTATTCCTAGGAAGTTGGTAAAATCTACATTCTCTATAGTAGTATTATTTAAAAAAACACTTAATTTTTTAGTCTCTCTATAGTGTGCTTGAAATTCAACTAATTTTGTGTAATATGCTCACTACAATAATTAAAACTTGGTGAAACTGCAGTTTGTTATTAATCTTAGCGAACCTGCAGCTTCTCGTCTCTCAAGCGTCTATTAAACTGAAACAGGTGATGAATAATAATGTATAGTTACTCCCAGATGGAGTAGCTTAAGCTTGATTTCCTACTACTCTGATGTCGTATCTAAATGCGAAAGAGTTTTAATTGTGAAACATTTTTAAAACAAAACTGTTGTATGCAAGCTATGTAATTTTTCGTATTTTTATTTTTTATTTTTTGTAGCACTTGCCCCGCTGTGCTTAGGATAAATTTCTATAAATTTTAAAGAAAGAAAAATTTCGCCCAGACAGGATTTGAACCTTTTGTCTCTAGCCGACGAATGCTCTAACCAATTGAGCTGCAAAGTACCCACCAAATGAGTTCATCATTACAGATGAATTCACATTTTAGAATGGCCATAACTTTCGTTTCTCGCATCGTATTTTTATTTTTTATTTTTTTTAGCACTTGCCCTGTGCTTGGGATACATTTCTATACATTTTAAAGAAAGAAAAAAATTCGCCCCAGACAGGATTGGTGAGTCTTGTTTGTTGATTTCGTCTCAAGCGTCGGCTTAAGACAAAAGGTTACAGGTTCAAATCCTGTCTGGGGCGAAATTTTTTCTTTAAAATTTATAGATATGTAATTTTTGTTTTGTTGACGCTTAGTATTTTGTTTACATCTAAGTTTCTAAAGGTTATTAAACAGCCGTCAAGACAATTGACGAACTTGTATTAGCTTTGGCCAAAAGCGTGGTAACGTATCAAAGCATGCAGCACTGGTTCTCAAGACCGATGACACACAGGTAGCAAATATCGGCCATCGACGTTATTCGTCCGCATGATCTACGCAAGAAGCCGACTTTAGTATAGTAGGGAATCAGACTTTATCGTGGAATGGTTTATTGATAGATAGTTTTTCTCGTGTTTGTCTGTTTCTCCTGTGTAGAAAGGCGAGCAAAGGTTAGATGGGTAATATGCAATCAACAAGATAACCACAGGTGTTAAGAGTGCCGTGCTGCAGCTGGTCCGGGTAAGGATAAACCGGCTTACCTACCTATTCTTTTCGCTATGACAGTCTTATGTTCCGGTCCAGTGGGTAGCGTAGTCGCTTGACTTGCACAGACGACCTAACACCTCGGCCATAACACAGCGATGCACCCATTACATTTATGATGTCTATAGGTTATGGTTATTTCTAATTATAAAGAGAACCGTTTGCTTGCTCGCTACGATGATGAAAGTAAATTCTTTATTTTAATAAAATACGGTAATTGCTCAAATAAGTCATTTAAAGGAAAATCCCAAAAAAAAATTGTAACTAAATAAATGTAACTAACTATTATAGTAACTAGGTAATTTTTTTTCCATAAAAAAATAAGAAAAACAGAAACGCCGAAAAGTTTCTTACGTCTTATCGGACCATTCTTCCAAACCAACAGTAAATTTTAAAATTATATTAACTAGCCACAAAAACGACATGTTTTTTCAATTACTTAATAATTAATGTTTTCTTTTTTGCCGCTGCTGGTATTTTAACACTAGTAATTATCTCACCTTTTTTTGAAAACTTCGATAGCAATTTGTATGCAATAAAGAGCTATTAATGGGCAATAGAACTAAATTTTCGTTAATTATTTACAAGAGATTCTTGTTAATGCTTTTACCAAAATAAATTAGTGTTGCTTCTCTATTCATTAAAAGAAAGACGGTAGATAAAGTTGCAGAAGACAACGTATTAACTAAAGTAGACATGTTCTTTCATCCTTGAAATAAACGTGTCGTCTGATCTAGTCGTAGATTTTAGAATTGTTCAAAGTATTTACAAGAACCGCTCTCTGAAATGTTTTATAGTTCTCCTTCTTTTGTGTTCGTTTTTTGCAAATTGTATTTTATATGATACATTTTTTGCAAAATGTCGATTATTTGAATATTCAGATTTTACAACTACTCAAGTTGACAGTAGTTTCATTATCTCCTTTATTACCTACTTTTCATTAATAGTTATTTTAAATAATGTTAAATTAGGTAGGCTAAGACACATATTTAGTTTTTATTTTTCTTTTATCATTTTTATAGTTTAGAATAGATAGTTTTATATAATTAATCCTACTTAAGAATTGTTCATAATTTTAAGCGCTATAAAAGGGTAAAACCTTAAATAAAACAAAGGGCAATATTATGCTGTGAAAGATTTTCCTGGAATTCCATCAGATTTGGCGACAGTGGGATATCCTAGAAAATACTCTCTTTTAATTAAAACAAATTTCAAAAACGAATTTCAAGTGACGGAAAAATCATTTCACAAAGAAGAAAATACATACGATTCAAACATATTACCTACTTTTTAGAAGTCGTTTTATAAGTTTGAAACTAACATTTAAAACGGAGAAACAGTGCACCCCAGAATTTGATATATTTTACAACTAACTCAAATGAAATACTTTAGTTAGTGCAGTATGTCTACTTCCAGAAGTTGTTGCGTTCTTCTAATTTATACAGACCCAGTGCATGAGATCACGTAAGTAAGATTTAACAGGTCTCAAAGGGATCCATTAAGAGGCCAGATTAGTTGACCCTCACATGCTCTCGTTTATTACGTTATTCAGGATTTTTCTTTTAACTAGAATTTAGCTATGTTTATTAAAATGTTTTTAATTAGCAGTGAAATAAGGTGTATAAAATCCTAGTTAAATGTTGAACATCAAAATTTGGTACATATGACAGTAACATGTGTTAATATTACATTCATACTTTTA
This sequence comes from Calephelis nemesis, assembly GCA_002245505.1. NCBI lineage: Eukaryota > Metazoa > Arthropoda > Insecta > Lepidoptera > Riodinidae > Calephelis > Calephelis nemesis. The sequence goes on along the minus strand of NJDD01001171.1, from coordinate 154,941 downwards.
TTTTTAAAACTTTTCGGTCTTCAGTATCAATTCTGCGATAAAAAAAATTGTAAAAAACACCGAATGTAGTCCTGAGTATTCGTTTTTTTTTGCTGTGAATGCTCTGTTGTATTGCGAAATAAATAAATGCGCCTTTTTTTTTCTTTGTTAATGTAAATGTGAGGTTGTTATTAACCCAGAAATCAGAAGTTTTTTTATCACCGTCTTCATTATTCATCGTTCATTCATTCATTTAAAATATGTAGACACCTTCAAAATGTGTGTAGCAAAAATCAATTTGCAGGCTGTCGTTCGGGATGAAGTTGCTGGACAGTGTCGTATTTAACCTAAGTTATATATTACCTAAGAGGTGTTATTTACATATTTAGAAAAAGTATCACCTCATATAAGATATGAACACTCACTTTTCGTCTGTAGAAGAATGCATACATACATATATATCTACTGGGCGTGAAATATTGTACCTACGATTAAATTCCTGTCACAGATTATTTTTTTTCTGTAAAAAAATTAGAAAATTCATCTCCATCACGGCAAAAGTGCTAAAATTAAATCACCTAAAAGGCTATTTAATTAAGTTTAATGCTGCAATAAAATTTCAGAGTCTAGTCTAGGTTATAAATTGGTTTGTTCTAAAATAATTAGGCGCTAAAAGTCTAATGCCTCGTTTTTGCTTTTTTTTTATTAACCCACCTTAATAAATAATATAGCAACATTTTTTTAATATAAAGGACATTCGCAGACAGTTTTGGTGATGACAGGAAAGACGATTATAGACGCCTAAGATCTTAATTGTTTCATATAATTATATTGCCAACCTTAGACTGGAATTAAGCTTCTTACGTAGTTTAACCAGTTCTTCAATCTCTATATATAAAAGAAAGTGGTGTTAGTTACACTATTTATAACTCAAGAACGGCTACACCGATTAGGCTGAAAATTGGTAGGGAGGTAACTTAAAACCGGGAGAAGGACATAGGATACTTTTTTTCCTGTTCAATTGTGAGGAAACTGGGAAAAACATTTTAATTTTTCCCATACAAACTGAACGGGCGGAACGAAGTTCGCGGGAACAGCTAGTATAACATAACAGAAAGTACAGACGTGTATGATAAGAAAAAGCGGTGATTCCATTTTGGCAGAGCTGGTAAAAAAAAAATTGTGACAGGTGACGTAGTAGACTCATCTTTATCGTTATAATCTCCACTCTAGACCATAGGTTTCTTATGTTTTTTACGACTTACGTAAAATAGGTAACTTGTTAATTAATTACCTACGCTAGGTAATTAATTATTTCTTATTGGTCCTCACCAATTACCATAAATATTTTATTTGTCATTTATTGAGCATGTTCTGTTTTTAGCAATCGAGTTATAATGTTTTGTCTTAATTACAGCTAAATTACTTAAAATAAATAATTAATTATCCCCTATTGGTCCTCACCAGTTACCATTATATATTTTATTTGTCATTTACTGCGCCTGTACCGTTCTTTTTTATGACATTCGAAGGCAAACAAGCAGACGGATTTCCTGATGTTAAGAAATTCACGCCGCCTAGAGACACCAAAGGTGGTAATGGTGCGTTGCCAACCTGACGCCGGGATGTTAAGCCTCGAGCAAAA
>NJDD01001171.1:113348-128121 GCA_002245505.1 Calephelis nemesis | reverse complement strand
AGCCTTTTTCCTGTCCGGAAGCCGGTAGACTTGCGCAGTTGACCTAACACGGAAGCTTCCAGGGGAGCTGCTTGCTTGTTCACTGTGATTTGTCATAAGAAATAATTAATAAACATTTATGCATTTAATACAAAATTGCATTTAAGTTCGGTCAACTGCCAAAGATGATTACTGTTAATGCTGTGTATTCTAGCTAGCTGCAGTAATTATGATCTAATAACTGATGATGGATTGAGGAATTTTAATTGCATTGGCATTGCTGTTTATGAGGCAGTTTGAACTCAATTTCAAAATTAACAGATTAGCTAGATGTTAGAAATGTAAGCTTGCTTTTTTTATTTTATTTTTCACAAAGTATGGGAAGTGATTTTTTTTGTAATTTTTGACACATGGATTGAAATGTGACTTTACAACCAAAGGTGCAGGGGCAAACCCCCCTGCACCTTCTACTTTGCGATCTATCTGATTTTGTGTTTTTTTCTTAATTTTTTGGGATCTTTGTCATATAATAGACTTGTCAGTCCCATGATTTTGTATATTGTGATATCGATACTCCAGTTTTTTATAAAAAGATGACGATACGTAGTAAAATATACTATATATTTTAAATAAGCCTTTTTTTATATAACATTGGAAGGCAAACAAGCAGACGGATTTCCTGATGCTAAGAAATTCTCGCCGCCTAGAGACACCAAAGGTGGTAATGGTGCGTTGCCAGCCAGAGGCCGGGATGTTGGGCCTCGAGCAAAAGTAAGTTAACCGGCTACCTCACCCTCCGAACCGGAACACGTCATGACGTTATGGCGGTAGGAATAGGTAAGGCGGTGGTACCAATCCGGGTGAGTCGCTGCGAAACTCTACCACCTAGTAGGATGTCACGGTGTTAGTGACGGCAAGCCTATGCTCGCCTTTTACAAGCTGCCTAGCACAGGAAGGCAGATGGTCTATTCTACAAAAGAGCCCGGACCAACACGGCGAAAAAAAGCATGCACCTTTTGTTGTAAAAATGTTTTGAATTTTTAAAAAAACCGGAACATTTTCACTAGAAGAAGACTGTTTAATGCGCGGATACACGGTTGTGGGTGCTACGTTCATGCCGCATGGTTACAACCCTATTAGACGTTAACGTAATAATTTTAACATTTAAAAGTATCTTCACGCCCATATCCCCGTTGGCCGATGCACAACCACGACTAGCCGAAGACCCGAAGTCCCACAATATGATAGTGGCAAGCCTATCGCCAATCGGTCACATATGCAATCCGGGGCAATGTTGCTTTTATTAGCAAATTGAAAATATTTAAATTGTTTTTGGTACCCGAACCGGAGATCGAACCTAGGACCTCAAGAATTCAATTCGACGCCGGACCGCTAGGCCACAGAAGCGATAATTAGCAGGAAAAAATGTAATAATCGTCTAATCCTATTATCCTATTAATATTATAAATGCGAATGTTTGTATGTATGGATGTATGGATGTTTGTTATTATTTCACGCAAAAACTACAAAGCCGATTACGATAAAATTTGATATGTAGGTAGCTGAAGACCCAGAATAACATATAGGCTACTTTTTATCCCGGAGTTCCCGCGGGATTGGGACTTACGCGGGTGAAACCGCGGCGCGCAGCTAGTCTTTATATATATAATTCTTCTGTGAGTGTGTATGTCACTGAACTCCTTCTAGACGACTGGACCGATGTCGATGAAACTTTTTGTATGTGTTTTAGGGAATTTGAGAATGGTTTAGATTCACAATTTGGTCTCCTGGAAATGGGTTTTAATTATTTTTTTAATAAAAAGTAGTTGTTTATTTTGGAATGTTTCACATTGTATCCCACAGACTGCGCTACTGTCGAAGCATTAATGTCAAGCGATACGAAGTGTGCTGGGTCAGCTAGTAATTCCATAAATTTAAAAAGTTAGATATTTTGATTTCATTATTAACCTTCGATTTTCTCTTTCAGTCCGCGATCACCCATCACACCACGTCACCAGATTAAGGCATTCAAGACATCTAGATGGGTATCTTCCGATGCACACGTCCGTGAGTACCCGCCTATTCACCAAGTTCATACAACCATATCATCTACATACTATCATGATCATTTCGTTCGACCATCAGCTTTATCCCTTTAGAGTTCGAGTTATTTTCGCTTATTTCTTAAATAGTGTGCATGAGCATAATCGTGTATAACATTGCATTAATAATTGTTTAGTTTTTTAAGCACCCGAGGATATAAGTAAGTGCAAATCTTTTCGTAGGTCATATCTAAGGCATCTATTTAATACTTAATGGGCGAAATAATTTATTTTTAACTCAAGGTGAATTAATTTACTGATATATTTTCCATTTAGACTATTTACCAAGGCGTGTGGTTTGGATTTTTTTATAGCCATGGATATTGAGAACATTAACTAGTTAAGTTTGACTATGTATTAACTGTTTTAATTGTCGGGTCCTTCTTTTTCGATTTCCTAGTATAACTTGATATTAGTTTTTTTTTTAATTAAAAGCACTTCAACTGTCAATAAACTAAGATAATCTCAACATTAGGTGACGAACTTTACTATTACTATTTTGTCTTATTTAAATTAATGTCACCTTTTAGAAACATTTTTCTCAATATCTATAATTAAGACCAAACCAAGGTGGGTTATTGTGTTTGTTCATTTTCATGTTTTAGTTTTCATGTTTTATACCTTTGTGAATAGTCTGTTTTAAGTTAATGTAATGTTAAAAGAACTTCAAAAAAAAATAACAGAACAAAGTTGTATCCGTTACAAACGGATATAACTTTGTTGTATCCGTTACAAACGAATTTTAACGATAACGGTGAAGGGAGATGTAGCACTCACATATACATGTATGCTAATAATGAATATGAATAGCAAAAAAGAATAAGATTATTACAAGAGAATATTTATAAATACTTAAATGGTATCTAAAAATATTTCATGAAAGTTGTTCAATATTAAAATCACAGTTTTAATATTTCGCATCATAAAATCTTAACATTGAATAACATTCTATATAAATTTTAAAGAAAGAAATAATTTCGCCCCAGACAGGATTTGAACCTGTAACCTTTCGTCTCAAGCCGACGAATGCTCTAACCAATTGAGCTACTGAGGATTCAAGTCCCGTGGCGAAATTTTCAATTCCTTTCTAGCCCGGTAACGCGTAATTTAATAACATTTTTCCCGTTTTTGAACAGTACCTTACTGTATGGTGCAGTAATAAACTTGTAATAATCTTCAATATGTGACTATCTTGCAATTTTGTTATAGCATGTTATTGTTCAGTGTTACTTACTAGATACGAACTAACTAACTGGTTTTGTAAGAAGTCAGTTAGTATGACGCTTAGACGATAGTTAAATGAGACTAAACATTATGTCACTGTTTTAAGTTCTTTTAGCTTTTCTTTTATTAGTTACTAGGGCTCAGAAATTATTGAATGTCTAATGTAAAAAAAATATGTTTTGAATGTTTTAGTAAATAAAACATAAATCTACCCTTTATTTCAAACAAGATATTTAAAATGGCAACAAATCGGTAACTTAACTTACGTTGCAGATGTTCATGTGCAACAGTAGTTTTCCATCAGGTGGCCTTCTGAATCACCAAAAAAAGAAAAGAAAATATACCCGAGTTAGATAATTTTCAGTTGACAATAATATAGAAAACGCTAGAATTAGATGTCAAATAGATATACAGTGATTTGCTATTATCGTAGATAAACAAAATTACTTCTTTTAAAGCCTTTATGAATCAGTAGAAACTTCATCTAATACAATCCAACCAAAAGTGATGGCTAGTGTTGTCTGTGTTGTAGTCTTCCCCGTGTTGGTCCGGGCTCCTTTGTTGAATAGACCATCTGCCTTCCTTGCCAGGCAGCTCGTAAAAGGCGAGCAAAGGCTCACCGTCACTAACACCGTGAATTCTGACTAGGTGGTAGAGTTTAGCAGCGACTCGCCTGGATTGGTAACACCGCCTTACCTATTTCTGCCGCCATAACGTCATGACGTGTTCCGGTAAGGTAGCCGGTAAACTTACTTTTGCTCGAGGCCTAACATCCCGGCCCCAGGTTGGCAACGCACCATTACCACCTTTGGTGTCTCTAGGCGGCGTGAATTTTTACCACCAGGAAACCCGTCTGCTTGTTTGCCTTCCAATATCATAAAAAAAATAGTTTTTCAAATAATCTGATTTTTTGATGTTGTTACGAAATTTTCTGTAGTTCAATTTGAGTTGTCAATTTTGATGTAATGTAGGTAAGCTAAGTATTCTATTAGGAGCTAAAACATGAAACAAATGTAAATTTGTTTTTCATTATATACAGAAAATTATTAAAATTTGTATATTTTCTTTTCATTTTGATTGTTTTTAATGTTATGAATGTTCAGATTTACATTAGAAACGCTTATTACATTTCGGCAGCCCAAGTAACCCACGTCATGAGGGAATAGCTAATTGAATAACAGATGTTATGTTAATTTAAATAAAATTTCAAATACATTTTTCATAAATCAAATTTTTGTTAGTAAATATTTTTTTAATAGGCAGAATTTCGTCATTGACATTTTTAGATTTTATTTGTTATTTTTTTAATTACGTCGTGACGATATTATACTAGTTTCATTTAAATGTAATTTGTGCGAGAATAAAGAAATTATAATGACATGAAGTTACAAAGTTTCATTTATTTTGGTAGAACAGTGTAAAATATTAGTGCAGTTTGAATTTACTTACGATTTTAGAGTATTTTAAATAACAGTTCAATTCAAACAATTGTTATTAAATATTCTTAGTAACAGTATTATGTCGGTCACTTAAAGGTGTGCTTCCACAAACAGGCATAAATGTAAATTCATTTTAACGCATATTTTTAACTTAAGATTTACGCGGCTACAAAACTGCTAGCAGTATGATAACTTAATAATGATTTAAGGGTAGTAAGACTGCAAAATATAACCTAATTTTTCGAAGTTAGTTAAAGCGGACCTAAAGTGTTGGGAAAAATAAATTAACAATTGCTATATTATTAAAACATATAAAATTACTGCACCTAATAATAATACATTTCAACATATTTCATTAATTATAGCTTGAAAAATGTATTTGAAATAATATAAGATTTTGGGAATATTTAATGTGGTACATTTCTGTCCCAGCTTTATATTTATGTAGTGGCATCTGCCAACGCGGTTTCAGTTCGTCCCGGTGTCATCCCCGAAGCTGGCTGTGAAGGACAACCACAAACCCCTTTTCACCGAGTGTTTAAACTATAAGCCAACTTTAAAAGAAGAGCAGCCTCCTGGAACTTACGTGTTTACGGTAATATTTTTTTATATATTTAATAGTTGTGCTTATGGTGAGTCCATCGCCTGTTGATGGTAATAATAATTAAGATCCCAATCCCGACTTTACATTAAATCCCACCCTTGTGTTTGCTAATTCCTGAAGGAAATGTATAATTTCAATCGACTTAATGGTAGATGGTAGTGGTAGAGACACAATGGGAGAGAGCTGAGCAAAGCATAGAAACTGCTACACTCTATATTTTGAACAAACTAGTATGAAAAAATTTACTGTATTGTTATTGGTCCACATAATCAACATGAAGTTAATTTCAATCAATCAGAACGCGCCATTACAATTTGGCAATGAGAAAAAAGGCGTAGAACCAATCACTACAAACGTCACATCTCAGTCTGTCAGTATCGGAAATATGCGAGGTACATACTTAGTACTCCTTTCTTAAAATAAATAGACTATAGTCTTAAGCATGAACATTTTAATTACATTTAAGAAGCCAGGAGTGAAATAAACCTGAGATGGTTTTTAACTTCCGTGTCTCGGAGTTTCGAGGAGTCCACTAAGTAGATTCTGTTAATGTTTAGATTAGGTCTAATTGTACGGACAGCGGCACGCCGCAGCTTGATTCAGTTACGTTTCTTGGGAAGTTGGAAACCTACCCTAACTAACGTAAACGAGTATACCTGTACATGTTAAAACGATCTCTACGTAGATACTATTCAAGTAGACTTAAAAGAGAAAAGGAAAAGGTTACCTGTGTTAAGTATAATTATTTATTTATTTTATGTATTTACCTATATATTATAAAAAATATGTTTATTTTTATGACATCCTATGACACTCTTGAATTATTTTCAACCATATTACATTTTTGTACTACCATAAACGCCAGCGTTTGGTATTGTCGTGCTTCACACGAAGAATAGTGTAGCTATTTCTGAGGTTGGCAACGCTGCATTAGCATCATGGCGGTTATGTGGTTACTGTAAATACACGCTTATTGGTGATACGTGTTTCACATTATTAGGAAATCCTTCTACTTGTTGTGTTTTCGTTATTCTACTTCAAGTATAGTATTAAATCCATACTAATATTGTAAATGCATATGTCTGTTGCCCTTTCACGGCTAAACCACTGAATCTATTGTGACGAAATTTAACATACATATTAACATTTTTAAATCAATTCCCAATGGATCAACAGGGATGAAAGTTTGTATGAAACTGGTAACTATTTTACGCTAACGAACTCGCATGTAAATAGCTGGTATTTAACAGTAGGTTTTTAAATTTGAACTTGGATCTTTAGCAATATGCATATCAAATTTCATCAAAATCGGTTAAGCGGTTTAGCCGTGAAAGAGCAACATCTATACGCGACACGAACACTTCACTCTTGACACAATACAGTCGATAAATGCTCATACTAGCAATGTTTACAAATATGTAAGTACATCTACATATTATATTATATTCTGAAAAGATAGATACCTAAACATTCCTTGTCAAAAGCACCTATAAAAAGAAGATAATTCTTCGTTTTTCATCCACCATGCAATCGGACGATAAAAACACAGATTACGCAACCTTTTCATTTCCTCGTATTAAAGGCCAAAACAATTCATTTGATTAGGGTTTTGTTATCTTTTGTTAACTGTATTTCTGGATATCGATTCCCATACAAAGGGATTTATTGACTGTAAGTCATTAAGAAATTTTGGTTTATTACTTTGAGCTCAATTTTAATATTCTAACAATCTATCCTGGCTATTTTGAACGCCATTGAGCTATTCAAATTACCTTATTATAGATAAGACATAAGATAGCTTACACTGTGATAAGTGACAAATGAGCTGACGCATTTCTCTTATGAGCTGACGCATTTCTCTTATGAGCTGACGCTCTTCTCTACAATCTGACGCTTTTCTCTTACCAGCTGACACACTTCTATTTTGAGTTGCAGTATGGTTTCCGTGTTATTCCTACTATCTTTACAGAATAGACCATTGCCTTCCTGTCATGCAGCTCGAGAAAGGCGAGCATAGACTTACCGTTACTAATACTGGCACATTTGACTAGGTGGTAGAGTGTCACAGCGACTCGCCTGGATTGGTACCACTGCCTTACTGTCACCATAACCTCTAATGTGCCTTACATTAGAGGAAAAGGTAGCCGATAAACTAACGATTGGCAACACACCATTACTACATTTAATGTCTCCAGGCGACGTTAAATTCACAACATCAGATAATCCATCTGCTTGTTTGTAGTTTCCAGTATCGTAAAAGGTAAGAAACTAGCTGGAAGCTAAGAAGCCTGGAACCAGTACAGGTGTAATATATGAATACAATACATAGATAGTGAACCTTAACACATTGGCTTACGTAAATGTAACCTTTTCAATTCCTCATAGCTAAAGGTCGGAACAAAACGTTTTGTTAGGGATAAGCCTCCTTTTGTCTGTCGATATCACGTAACACTTTTTATTTCTCGATATTGATTCCGACACAAACGAGTTTATTGAAAGGGAGTGGTTTGTCATTAAGGGCCTTGTAACGTTAGCGATATATTTTTATTAATCACGTTCCTTTGTACTGTAACTTTTTTTTGAAAAGTTTTTGTCAAAGACAATTCTAGCACGACATCCGGATCCGATCCCCTTACGTCCAGACCTTTAGCCAATTTAAGTTTTTTAACGTATCCTTCTAACTTATGTAGCCTTAATGATGCTAAAACAAAAAGTAATCCCTGAGTTCATTTGATGGGTATCTTGGCAGAAACAGTTGCTGAAAAGTTCTTATTACAAGAAGACAATGGTTTATCCAAGCGTTTTTTATAAATACAAAAATTCTTGTCTCGTAAAAGTGCAGTCGCAAAAAATAAAGTGTGCTTAAAAATATTGTTATCTGATTTTTTCTTGTATCATCAGGTGCAAGCAGATGATCGAGATCCACCAGAAATGGGTGGTACAGTCACATACAAATTCGTCTCAACTCCAGGAGAGAAAGAGAGATTTCACGTCGACCCTGTAAGCGGAAGGATTACTACGGCGGATGTCAGTATATTTTTTTTATTTTGCACTAATTTGACGAAGCTACATCGCATGAATTGTCAGTAACATAAACTAACAATTAAATTATATGTTACAATTCTTAGATATTTTTTTCATGAACATCATGTAAATTTCTGTAAGTTTTGTATATTTATATAAACTAAATATTTTAATTAAAACAGTGGCAATTAATTGTGCGAAACAAAATCATGTTTTTTATGAAGTGAACTATTAAATTTTATGGGGCAAAGCTGCTCATAAACACCACGTAGTTCAAACAATACACTTAATGTCATACAGTTTTGAAAATTAATATTTTTTTGATCAAAGTTTCAAAAAAATATTAATTTTCAATAAAAATAAAATTGAAATTTAAAAAATGTCATCACTCATTCTGAAAATAAGATAAACTACGCATATCATACATATATGGTTTTATTAATGAATGTAGTAAGAATAAATTACCCTTAAAAATGTACTCACTGTAGTGCATTTGTTTAGTAGATGTTTTTTTCCTATTGTCTAACTGCTAACAGAAGGCGTTATGGTTTGCATTAATATTTCAATGGATAGTTGAAACTTCCCCCTACAAATGGGACCCAGCTCAGCATTGAACTATTAATTATCATACTACTTATAATAAGCTAAATACATTTTTACACACGTGTTTATAAACAGCTATGCCTACATAAACAACTAAATCAGAGGAATTTCATTTATTTCTCTCATCTTCAAAGACAGGACTATATTAAATTAAAGTGAAACTTGAAACATTACAATTATATTTCGCACAGATTTTTGTGTAGTAGGTACTAAGTACATTAAAAGAAAGTTTGTGTAAAATCTTAATCATTCATGTATGTTACCTAATAATAGTGACAGTTAAAACAAAATAAATCTGTAGTTTGGTAACCATGAAGCAGATATAAAATATGATTGAAGTACGAGATTCAATCACATTAAGAAAAACTAAAACATAATACACTTTGTACAGCCTGCACCAAAAACGGATAAAACTTAGTTTATAGTTAATAAAAAAAATACAGGTCTAATATGGGATGTCAAGGTAGGTACAAAAAATTACATGTAAAATTCTAGTAGTTAATTAGATTTTCTTATTCAGATCTTCGATCATGATGAGCCATCGAGGGAGAAAGAAGCATATATTACAGTGCGAGCAAGTGACAATGGACAACCTCAGTTAGATGATGCTTGCACCATAAAAATTCTAATCGAAGACATCAATGACAACCAGCCAGTCTTCGACAAAGTCGTAAGTATATCTGAAATAAAATTTAAATGTATTGAAAACTAATTGTATCAATTTAAAGATAAATCTGGCTAAAGAATTAATTATTTTAAATCATTGTATTATAATGCATATTTCACTAATCTTAAAAATTCTATTTAGCTTGCTAACCGTTGCAACGCAGTACTTTCTAAATTTATATATTTTATTACATTTTCTCATTCAGGTCTTTCAAATGTGGATCTTTAATTTTATACATATGTTATAGTATTTCATCACTTAAATTGTAACTAACTTGAAGTTCGTTCATTAGCCTGAAACCGTGGCGCAGACTATATTAACACTTGCCTGTTTTTCGAAGGTCTTCCGTGGAGATGTCTGGAAGGTTTGTCTTAAAGAACCAAATTCACAAAATGAGAGAAATCCGCACAAAAATGTTATATTTAACACTGTCTTTTACTAACTTTAAGTTGTTACCATCGCTGTATTTTTTGTGAGTTTAATAAAATACAGCTTTTGGTAACAATTCCGCCCAAAGATATGTTTCAAAACCATCTATTTCTTTACTTGCATGTTGCTGCATGTCTTGTAGGATCGTAAGACGCCACTCAAGGCCATATTGGTAATAATTTTGTACGTCCTGTGTGTTTAGTCACTTATTTTGCACATTATTAGTTGTTGGTTTTCTTTAGCTAGGCTGCTCTTTTCCCCTAGGCGCATTTTATCACACTGCACGATTATAATTATTTCGGAAATACTTTCTCTAAGCTTTGGGCATGCTTCGCGTAGAACATGTCTAAGTGCTAGAATAAGCTATTAATAGGCTAAGTAAAATTTGTCCTTACAATTTTTGTTTCTATTAGTTTCTATTGTTATTCTAGAACTAATAGAAATATAAATTGCAAGTCAAGAAATAGTGTTAGATAATTTGTGTGTTTTGCTATATGTGCTTCATCTTCTAATATTATTTATGTTTGTACAGTCATATTCCGAATCGGTACCACAAGACTTGCCAAGTGGTCGGGAAGTAATGAGGATATCAGCCACGGACATCGATGACGGGAACAACTCTATTGTACATTACAGTCTTGATTCCAATTCCCCTGACCAAGCATATTTTTACATTGATCCGGACAATGGAGTCATATTTCTGAATAAAACTATTGATGTAAGTATTTTTTTAACTTTTACGTGTTGGCTTTGCTGTGTTTAGTATAAGATAACGGGGTTTGATTTTTTTATGATGTTGGAAGGCAAACAAGCAGACGGATTTCCTGATGGTAAGAAATTCACGCCGCCTAGAGACACCAAAGGTGGTAATGGTGCGTTGCCAAACCGAGGCCGGAATGCTAGGCCTCGGTCAAAAGTAAGTTTACCGACTACCTTATCGTTGGAACCGGAACACGTCAACGGCAAGCACTGACGATATGGCAGCAAGATAGATAAGGCGGTGGTATCAATCTGGGCGAGTTGCTGTGAAACTCTACTACCTAAACAGATGTCACGGTGCTAGTGACTAGCTTAAGCTCGCCTTTTACGAGCTGCTTGGCAGGAAGGCATATGGTCTGTTCTGCAAAGGAGCCCGGATAAACACGTTGAAAAATAATGTATTAAAAATAAATCAATATTTCAAATAGGCCATTTAGTCTAACGATATGTGTAATTTGTAGTTGTTCTACCTGCATTGAGCCATCGCAGCGTAGCGAGTCTTGGCCTACATCTTATTTGAAAGGGAAATCTGATCTGATTTGAGCAAGAACATTTAAATATTGTTTGCTTTGATCTTCATCATCATTTCAACCTATAGTCGTCTACAATTGGATATTTTCTGCATCCATTGTTCACTATTTTACTATACACTCCCCGTGTTGGTCCGGGCTCCTTTGTAGAATAGACCATCCGCCTTTCTTGCCAGGCAGCTCGTAAAAGGCGAGCACAGGCTTGCCGTCACTAACACCGTGACATCTGACTAGTTGGTAGAGTTTCGCAGCGACTCGCCTGGATTGGTACCACCGCTTTACCTATTCCTGCCAACTTAACGTCAATGCCTGCTGTTGACGTGTTCAGGTTGGAGGGTAAGGTAGCCGGTAAACTTACTTTTGCTCGAGGCCTAATATCCTGACCTCAGGTTGTCAACGCACCATTACCATCTTTGGTGTCTCTAGGCGGCGTGAATTTCTTACCATCAGGAAATCCGTCTGCTTGTTTGCCTTCCAATATCATAAAAAATATGACCTTCAATGCTTTATAAAAGCATACGATCTTTGTTACACATTATCATAAACATGGTTACGCTTTTGCAAACGTCAACTTATTGATAGTTGGTGATAAAGTAGTAGGTCTACGTAGTTCTTAAATAAAAGGCAAAATGTAGCCCATTTTTTATTTGCAATTTCTTGCTCCTACGCCAGCTCCTTTGGTCTTTTGACTGTTGAACTTTATGATGATTGAGGTGATAGCTTATGCTCCAAATTTTTGAGTTTTAATTGTAAAAGGATTTTCGAAATCAGTGCCTATTGTAATATATTTTTCATGTTGTTTTTTTATTATGGACGGGAAAGACTGATATTGTAAGTTCGACGTGCTAGCATGCGTTCGCACGTTGCGTTAGTACACACACGTTGTGTGTGTATGTGTGTGTGTCTGTGTGTATGTGGTATCATAACTTAACCTAGCTATATTACATATTGTTATAGTTGAACGTTATTGTATTTTTTTATTTCATTCCTATTAACTTCATGTTTTTTTTCCCACAGAAAGTACCCGGCTACAAATTTAAATTGAGCGCAATTGTGAAAGACATGGGTGATCCGCCTCAACAAAGTTCGATTACTTTGGACATCCAAGTCGTTGAATCTAACAAGAAAAGCCCGTCTTTTATAGAAGTTCCCGATGAGCCGATAAGATTAAAAGAAAATTACGCCGACTTTAATACACCTATAGCGACTGTGAGGGCTGTGTAAGTATACAATTGTAATTTAAATGTTTGACATTATCGCCTTCAGCTCGTCCATTGGATGAACTGAAATTGAGTTGTTAAGGATCAGTGCAGATGTCCGATAATAATCGTTGAAATGACATATTTTTTGCTATCGATGTTTTAACATTCATTTTTCCATTGTTCTTCTGTTCAGTAACTGAACTATACGTATATAAACCACTTACATTAAAGTTAAAAATCTAATTAAACTATTTGTTACAAACTTTACAAACTATAACGGTGGTTTCAACTAAACATACTTAAATTTATTGAATTTATTGGGGTGCTTCACTACTTTTTTAACTAACCTAACCGAGAGTTTGAGTAATAATGCTGCATCATCTTAGCATATAGAAAAAAGTATCTTTACGCCCGTATTCACGAAGAAGTAAGAAGTATAACCAGGGCAACCACATATCAAGTGATTGGTGTATGTTCTATATGTGGGTAGCATTGAGTACATATAAAACTCCCTTAGATTTAAAAAATATATAAATTTCATGTTCTACAATAAAGAAAATAGTTCTCTTTAAAAGCTTTTTATATAATTTTCTAGTGATATTTGCTATCGCATTATCGGTCGTCTGCTCTAATCTTTAAATAGATCAAAAGTTCAAAAGACACGATTAACTGATTTCCTTTGACATTGAAATTTAATCTATTTTACAAACAACCCCTTTTTTCTCGCAAGGATTGTAATTTAAGTTTCTTTTCAAAGATCAAAGTCTTTAAAGATTAATTTATTCTTTGTAATTTTATGTAGATCGAATATACCAGAGGAGAAGAAATTACAGTTTGAACTCGTGATGGGGCAGACAGAGCAGACCAATAAATGGCACACCTTTGTTCTGGAACCAGAAGCTGATTCTGCTTATATCAAACTCGGCAACCACTTGGATTATGAAAAAATCACTGATTACACGTTAACAGTTAGGATACAGGTAAGAAATGATACCCTTGTTGGTCCGGGCTCCTTTGCAGAATAGACCATCTGCCTTTCTTGCCAGGCAGCTCGTAAAAGGCGAGCAAAGGCTTATCATCACTAACACCGTGACATCCGACTAGGTGGTAGAGTTTGGCAGCGACTCGCCCGGATTGGTGCCACCGCCTTACCTATTACTGCCGCCATAACGTCATGACGTGTTCCGGCTCGGAGGGTAAGGTAGCCGGTAAACTTACTTTTGCTTGAGGCTTAACATCCTGACCTCAGGTTGGCAATGCACCATTACCATCTTTGGTGTCTCTACGTGGCGTGAATTTCTTACCATCAGTAATTTCTTACTGTCTGCTTGTTTGCCTTCCTATAACATAATAAAAATAATAGTAAAAAAATGTTTATTAATGGACTTGAACACAATTACAAAAACATAGTAAAAACAATTTTAGTGTTAGTATAGTTATGAGTTAGTCCTTTGACAGTTATAGCTGTCAGTTAAGCTGTACCGTATAAGATTTGTTTTAATATATAGTTAAGAGGACGAAGCAGCTTTTATAGTCTTTTTACTTTAAAATATCTTCCCGAAGAGGTAGGCAAAAGCACAGCTAGGACACCCCCGACTAGCCGAAGACACTAAATACAAGCAAGTTGGCAAGCATATCGCCAATCAGGCACATATCCAATCCAAGGTTATTTTTATTAGAATTTCTAATAAAATTGACTTTGACTGGAATGAAAATATACATTTTCTATTTTTTCTTGGTCCGACCCGGGGATCGAACCCGGGACTTTAAGAAGTCAAGTTCGACGCCGGACCGCTAGACCATAGAGCGATAATCTTTGTTCTACAAAAACAAGAGAATAGAGTCTGTAACATCTTAATTATAATCTGAAGTATTTTATTCAATCAGGCATTACATTGCATATATACTTATATTGTAAAGAAGAAATATTTGACTTTTTGTTTGTTTGAAATGAATAGGCTCCGAAACTGCCGGACCGATTTCAAAAATTCTGTCACCCTTAGAATGCTACATTACACTGAGTGACATAGACTTTGTTTCATCAAAATTGGTGCATAGAAGCCAATTTACGCAGTCGAAGCTGCGTGAAACTGCTAGTCTGTTATAACCTAAGGTTTTGATTATTGAGATTTAAATGGCTATAATTTTCAGTTTCGATTACCTTTCTTACCAAATAAAATACATACTTGTCAAATTTTATGTTGGTGCTTA
>NJDD01001171.1:91747-102132 GCA_002245505.1 Calephelis nemesis | reverse complement strand
GTTGCTGCGCAACCGAACTGAAAAAATGTGATAGTAAAAACCGTAAGAAAAAACCGTGGAATAAAACCGTTAAATAAGACGTGCGCAAGCGCGACAGTCGTATACACAAGCGAGTAGTGTATAATATCTTTCTCTTTCTCCCTCACTCTACCCTGCCAATGCATAGTATATAGTGATTAATTATGTCGATTCTACATTAGCCGAAGGAACTTCGTTGCTACCTGGTGTCCCACGACACGTTTTCAATAGGTAGAAGACATAAAATATTTTGATGATTGAATTATTTTTTGGCCTAAGTGTGCCTTTTCTTAAGGAGTTATGAAGGTGGTAAAATAAATTTGTATGAATAACAAATATATAGTGTTATATCGATCTTTCTCCGGTTTTTTCTTGACAAGGTAGTATATGTAATGTTTTTTAATCGTACTCGATATATAACTCATATAGTTAAATACCGCGATCAATTGAAGTCGTTTATGAAGCTAGTTTCTAAACTACATAACTTCATGGTTCAGGGTTCTCTTATGGGAGCAATTGGCCTATTAACTGATCTGAACATATAATGCAAATTTATTGGGTAACTTAAACATATCATAAAATTGTATTAGTACTTATTTGTTCCTTTAAAATCACGTCTTCAAGCCTAATATTTTACAAAGTAGGCAGAGTACTGAGGTCTATTTAAAAAAAGTGCCGATGCCGATATCCTGTTAAAGGTTGGTAGAGCCACAACCAAGGCACCCACGTCTAGCCGAAGACAGTCCCACAATGTCATAGGTAGCAAGTCTATCGCATTAATTAAATTTATTAGAAAATTTAAAATATGCATTTTCTAATTTTTATTTGTTATGCGACGGTGAATCGAACCCGGGTCCTCAAGTAGTCAAGTCCGACGCCGGACCGCTAGACCGCAGATGCGATAATAAGGTATATTCAGTTATGTCTTAAGTGAAAAAACTCCTTTGGCCCTATACATATTTTGTTAGATTCAAAACCTGTGGTGCCTGGTTGGCGATAGGTTTACCCATCCGATTGTGAGACTAAGTACCTTCGGCTAATTTTTGATTGTACATCTGTCTACCTCTTGGAAGATAAAGGTGTGAAGATACGTTTTTTCATACTAAATGGTTCGTGTCGCTATTTCGTATCTATTAAAAAGTATTCCAAGCTATAAGTTTTCTCTATTCTCGAGTAGCAAATGAAGGCTACTTACGAGGTATTGGTAGAAAAGTTGTTAGCACTATATTCTTGAAAAACCGGAAACAACGGATTTACATACTTTCGGCAAAAAAGCAGATTGTGTGATGGTAAGAAATTCTCGTCCCCTAGATACACCAAAGGTGGTAATGGTGCGTTGCCAACCTGAGGCCGGGATGTTAGGCGTCGAGCGAAAGTAAGTTTACCGGCTACCTTACCCTCCAAACCGGAACACGTCATGACGTTATGGCAGCAGGAATTGGTAAGGCGGTGGTACCAACCCGGGTGAGTCGCTGCGAAACTCTACCACATAGCACTATAATCTTCAAAAAAACCGCAATCAACGGATTTACATTCTTACTAATAGTTAATTTTATCTAAATTATAAAAATAACATCAAAAGCCGAAGCTGAATTAAATTTCCAAGTCATCAACAACAAAAGTGAAACTGAATTAATATTTAAGAGCAGTGTATACTTCCTTTGTCTTGCGCTTTTGTTCCATAATTTTCATATATCTTTATAAATAATTACGCCATTTTGAATCCACTTTGAAGAGCTTGCAATTTCCGCACAGAATCCATTCAGGGCGCCGTTTTAAAGGAATGGCTATCGATAAATTTAAATTGAGTTATAAAGACTAACCTTTCCGTAGAAAACGTCTGTTTTCACCTAGTACTCGTTTTCTTATGTGTTTCTAATAAAAATAATAGTTAAAAGAATTCTAGATAAGAAAGAATTTCAAAATGCTTAAAGAAGAATTAACAAACTTTCTTGATACTTTTTATTTGTTAAATATATTTAATTAACTCGCCCGGATTGGTATCACCGCTCTACCTATTCCTGTCGCCATAACGTCCAATACTTGCTATAAACTATAAAAATAAAAAAAATATTGTGCAGAGTACAAGTATTTGTAAATAAATTGTATCAAAAATGGAATTCCACCAAGCACATATATAACCCTGATGATGCTTGTACAGCGAAACCGGTTGACTAAACGGTAAAAATAAAAAAATACTGTGCAAAGTACAAGTGTTTTTAAATAGATCCCTAATATCGCCTCTGTGGTCGAGCGGTCCGGGTGTTGAACTTGACTGCATGAGGTCTCGGGTTCGAATCCCGGGTCGGCCAACAATAAGAAAATTGGAAAAATCCAATTTTCTAATAAAAAAAATGTTGCTCGGGATTGGAAACGTGCCCCGTTAGCGATAGGCTTGCCACCTATCACATTATGGGACTTAGTATCTTCGGCTAGTCATGGGTGCCCTGGTTGTGCCTCCGCCTACCTCTTCGGGGATATGGGCGTGAAGATACTTATATGTTTATGCAATACATCTTACCGTAAATCAACATCGAAAGCCGCGTAGTACAAGAACACAATCATCAAAATCATTTATGTTTATAAAAACTTTTCTATGGCCTTTTCCTCGATTACCGATTCGAAGGCGAAATTTTCCTCATAAATCTCAACTCAATTCGTATCGTGTTCGAAATAAGTTTCGCTCTTACTCCCAAGAGGATAACCCTCTTGTCAATTTTTCATGCTAATGTCACAATGTGTGGAAAATTCCTTATTTTATGCCACTTCGGATTTGCGTATCCATAGATATCTCCATTTCCATGTTTCTATATATAAAGATAATCGTAATAAACGTAGTACTATCAGATACAAAAGTAGATGTAGGATTTTCAATTTAAACTAGACTACATAAGAAATAAAATATCAAACTTTAAGTTGAAAAAAAAGGATAATTGCGTCCTGAGAATTCCAAAAAGGTAGCTGGAACGAGTCTAAGCCAAAATGTACTAGATTCTGTACTTTTTACTAATAATAAGCATAGAAAACTAATAACAGTTTAAATAACACCTGGTTTTAACAAAGTGGTTTAGCGTTTCATCGATGTAATATGTGTATATTGCAGTTCTTAATCAAACGTGAGTTTAAAAGAGAGGGAGTCCGATATAGACTTAGAGGACATGGAGGCAGGCCTAAGATCTCAACCTCAGGTTCACCTGAGGCACTAAAGTCCTTTCTAAACGGCTTAACCGATTTGAGTAAATTTTTACGTGTGTACTTCAAAAAAAAATTGTCATAAAATGTTTGTGAGGTAAACTCGTACAACACTTCAAACTACGTTATCCATATGTTTTAATACTAAAATGAAGTAAGTCTGTCTGTTACGACTACTACGCGGAAACGATTTTGACAAAATTTGATAAGTTTAAGACCCGTGTTAAAACATAGACTACTTTTTTCTGAAGAACTATAATGAAGGATGACAGTTTGTTTGACTATTATACGCTGACTAAGTAACGGGTAAACAGGTAAAAAAAAATAAGATAAATATATACGTGTACACTTTACAATTTCTCGGGTATTTGGCCAACATTTGTCTGTGTATCGGACACCAGTACTTGCGAAACGTGCGTTGAATTCGTAAATAGGTATCGATATAGATCTGATGCTTAATTCTAATATTGTGAAGTTAAACGTATTTGTAATTTATATGACTTTAGGGAAATATTCGTATTAAAGTAGGGCAAAATTACGATTATTATTTTAAACTAAATTTACTGAGAGGTGGTTTACCCTTTTGAAAGAAGTTGCCACTGTAAAAGAGCTTGTAAGGGTGAGTATGAGCATTCACCAACAACATCAAACATCAACATCAACAGTCAAAGATCTGGGACGATTTGTCCGAATTAATACCACCACCTTGCCTCCATAAAGTAAAATAAATAATCTTAACGCCCATATCCCCGAAGAATTAGACAGAGGCACAACCAGTGCACCCACGACTAGGCGAAGACATTAAGTCCCACAATATGATAGGTGGCAAGCCTATGGTCAACCGGGCACATGTCCAAACCTGAGTGGCATTTTTTTATTTATTAGAAAATTGGAAACCCGGGACCTCACGAAGTCAAGTCCAACACTTGGACCGCTAGACCACAGAGGCGGTAATAACTTTCGTACTGCAATGTTTCGGTTAGAATATCCTGACTCTAACTATAAAATATACTACAATTTCCAGGAACATCTAGAAACTGATATTTCATTTAATTTATAGTGACAGCTAAAATCAAACACGAACTATTAATTAGCCAAGTTTAGTAACGATAATGTTTAATCATTACCGTGAATCTCGTACCGTAATCACCTCAAATCTAAATTATTATAATAAATTACGAAATTAAACGTGTTAGGTAATATTCGAAGTGTTTAATTTCTGTTTTGTTTTTTTATTAATGGCGTTAAATGTATTAACAATTAACACTTGGAAAAGTGTTCCTTTTGTGAGAAAAACTGTAGTGAAAACGAAAGTCAAGATAATTTTAAAATGTAGCGATCTTTTAAAGGTGATTCATTTCATAAAAGACATTTTAAAATTAAAATAACTTATAAGCACTAATAAAATAAGCCGAGTCGAAAATGAAGAAGTGAGAGCTGGCTTCTCACGTATTGAGAGACAACCGAGACAAATGCTTGGATGATGATTTTTAAATCTGACAATAGGATAACTGGTAGGGAAGAATGCTACTCGTAACTTCAAAAGCTTTAGATTATTCAGTTTGCAATGTGACTAAAATAAACAAGAATAAATAATATACTATCGCAGCTAATTTAATATACGTGTAAGGATCGTGACATTTAGCACTTGGTACTCTCTGCCTGCTCTGTAAGGGACATACGCGTATGTATATAGTTACATTATAATAGAAGCTAGCTCTATAATTAAGGTACAACCGTTAGTGTAGTACAAGCTGAACTTGGCTCGTGACTGCCATGTGCGTTTAAGCTACCTCTCTGCCTACTCTACTCTAATATATGTATGTACGCGTATGTATGTATTTACGTACAGTATACAAGAGGATAGTTCTATGGTCAAGGTTCAGCCGTTACTGTAGAACAAGCTGAACTTGGCTCATGACTTCCATGTGTCGTTTAAGCTTCCTGCGCTGGGACAGATCACCGCGGTTCCCAAAAACACGAGTAGCTTAGGTTTCGGATTAATCTGAGACTATACGGACGGTGTGGCTTATATTACTTTGTTTAACCGCACTTAAAATGCAAATTCCCTTGTTATGCAAAATACATTTTAGAGAGGCTCGGCTCCATTTCAAGGTCTAAAAATTGAAGGGTTCTAGTCCAACTTAAAAAAAAATTAAAGCATTTTTCTATAATTTAATAAAACTAAAGTTTAATAAAACAAAAATAAAGTTTCATGTTTCTAACTTAAAAAATGACTGTCTTCCATACAAACTTTCATCACCTTTGGGGTAGAATTTTAAAAATTCCTTCCTTAGTGGGTGTCTACTCAATAAAACGACCCTACTCACCAAATTTCATGGCTTTAACTTTAACAGGTTTTAATTTTGCTCGGCGTTGATGAATCAGTCAGTCAGGATATGTTAAAAAGAAGTATCTTCACACCCATATCCCCGAAGGGATAGGCAGAGGCACAACTAAGGCACCCACGTCTAGCCAAAGACACTAAGTCCCACAATGTTATAGGTGGCAAGCCTATTACCAAGCGGGCACATATCCAATCCCGAGCAAAGTTTTTTTATTAGAAAATTCGAAAAACCCAATTTTCTTTTTGTTGTCCGACCCCGGATTCAAAACCGGGACCATTCCAGTCAAGTCCATTAACTGAACCGCTAGACCATAGAGGCGAATGTTATTTTATAAGTATAGATAGGAACAGGCTCCAATTTCAAAACAGAACCAATGTTTCAGTAATTGAGTCTGCAGCGACAACATGGAAGCGACAGCAGGAATATTAGATTATAACCGCAGCTCTACGCCGTAGTCAGGCTGCCTTCAAAGCTGAACGGATAAAGATTTTCCCTTTGTAAGCGAAGACAATTGAGGATTAACTTGGTAGCCGAATCTGCTATCTTAAATTGGTTAACTTTGGAAAGTCATTTTGTCCTTGTCATTTCTTTGTTCGGAAGACTACACAATAATTGCTGTGTTTTCTATAATAATAAGCTACGTATAATGGAAGTTCTTTGTACCATCAATGTTTTAACTAAAACATGTATCATCACTTTCGACCGCCTCGTTGGTCGAGTGGCTAGCGCACACTCCTAACTACACAGACTAACCGCGAGGCTCGGGTTCGATTCACTACGGGGTAGGCATTTGTGTGATGAACATTTAGATGCCTGCATTTTCGGGTCTGGGTGTTTATTAAATATATTCCGGTATATATTTAAGTATTTGTATGTATTAGTATCGTTGACTAACACCCATAACACAAGTATAAAATTTGCTTACTTTGTGGTTAGATTCAATTTGTGTACATTGTTTTCCAGTGATGTTTATTATCACTACATAGTATAAAGCAAAGTCGCTTCCTCTATCCCTATGTTCCTATGTCCTTTTCTTACACTAAAAACTTTGAAATTACGGAATGGATTTTGATGCGTTTTAATAGATACAGGACTTAAGAGTTTAAATTCTAGTCTTGATGATGCTGTCATTAGCGAAACTTTATTTATAAAACAATAAATTATATGTGATACGTAAAACAGTACAACTGTTTCTTCATTTTAAAATATGAAAAATAACATTGCCCGGAATTGGATATATGCCCGGTTGGCGACAGGCTTGTCACCTATCACACTGGGTGTGTGCCTTCGACTAGTCGTGGATGCCTTGGTTGTGCCTCCGCCTACTTCTTCACAGATATTGGCATAAAGATACTTTTTTGTTTCTGTTAGAATATTTTTCCAATAGAATCTTTGAAATTTAACAACACAACACGTTGTTTATTAAAAGTAAACACCAAATATAATAAAGAAAAAAAAATAGTGTACCCTGATTATAAATTAAAAACATTGAGTTTTGATACTCAGAAATAATAGGTATCTTAAATATTGACGATGTTTATATTTTCTAAAATTATCTATATTTTACTAAACAATATTGGACTATTGACTATCTTCACGCCCATATAGCCATTTTGATGCTGAGATATAATAGGTATCTCAAATATTGACGATATTTATTATTTTATGAAATTATCTAAATTCTGATGTAACGGATGTTTTTTCTAAACAATCTTAGACTATTGGCTATAATATTATTAACTGTACAGCTAAGTTTAGTATAGTGTCTTCTAAGTTGATTGTATCTTCACGCCCATATTCCCGAAGAGGTAGGCAGAGGCACAACCAAGGCACCCACGACTAGCCGAAGACACTAAGTCCCACAATGTGATAGGTGGCAAGCCTATCGCCAACCGGGTACATTTCCAATCCCGACCAACTTTTTTTTTTAATTAGAAAATTGGAAAAATCCAATTCCCTTTTTTGTTGGCCGACCCGGGATTCGAACCCGGGACCTCATGCAGTCAAGTCCAACACCCGGACCGCTATACCATAGAGGCGACTCTAACTCTAAGTTTGTGAGCAGAAACAATTCTGAAAGCACAAAAAAGATACAGTTTTAAATACACATACTTGCAAATAAACAATGTTCTTTCCTTATGCCATACTATTATGTAGATAAGAGAAAACGAAACGTTGCTGAAACAGCTATAAATATTTCAACAAACTAAACGTGAAATAGACATCAGTATTCAAGTGTTGCATTAGCATAGTTTTGTGAATTTCAGTCGCCCACCCTTTTCCTTTGAGGAAAAAAGAAACTATTTAACGGACAGTTAAATAACTTGAGCTCCCACAATGCAAGTCAAGACATAAAATGTGCTTTAAAAAATATCTTAACACTACCGATCCAAATCCAAATAAAGTTATTAAATTTACAATTTTCCGCTAAAATGGTATGCGTATTATGGCGTGACAAAACAGGAAAAATAGTGCGCTATGAATGAATTGGACTTACCGGAAGCCAAAAACCTCCATACGTATCCAGCTCCACACCACACATACTTGGAGGATTTTGGCTTCCCCTAAAGCGCATCTTAATTAAAGCGCACTATTTTTACTGTTTTGTCACGCCATAAACGTATACTATTTTGTAGCGGAAAATTAATTTCATTTGGATATAAGTATGGATTTCCGCAAAGTAACGCCTTCTTTATATTTTTTTTGATTGTATGTCCAAATAGGTCGGGGTAATATTATCTGAGGAAAGATATAGGTGTCAAGAGTCGGAAATTACGGTGTTTTAATAATCACCGACAAAACCTTTGTAATATAGATAAGAAATGGTCCATCCGTTCAAAACTTATGATGCTATACTCATACACACAGACTTATAACGCTCCTCTTTTTCCGCGGGGGTTAAAAAGAGTAAGGTGGACAAAGCTGGACTGGTAAATACAAAATGTGAATGTTGGCACTCGATATTCTCTGCCTGCTCCGTAGAGGACACTATTTATTTATGTGTTTTTTAATTTTTGCTTATCCTAGATGTCTGTCTTTCCGGTAATGTCAGAATTTGACATCAGCTATATCTATAACCCTCTACTAGGGCAAGGTCTGGGCTACTTTTTCCATCATAACTTCACGTGGTATCCTCAAAAGATAAATAATTTCGAATCACGAGCATCAGTTAGTTTTAAACACAAAAAAATAAGTATAATTCAGCCAGCAATATTTTTCTTTAAGAAAAAACTTCACGTGAAATAGCACTTAGTACTTTGTATGCAGGTCAAGCAGTAAAGTATACAATAAAAGAAATACTTTAAGATCCCAATAGAAAAATAAAAATATGCTGCTCAAACTACATAGTAGTTTTATGAGTGTCGTTTGTGGGAAGTAAATTCTTCATTACGACATACTTTATGAGTACTGAGTAGTGTCACCCCTAAAATGATAGGGCTATCAATGTCATATATTATTTAGTAGTTTTCTGTTACAAATTTAAAAATTAGTTTTTAAAATCAATCATGTTTTAAGAAGTCATTGAGTTGTTGCGGCTCTTCTATGTCGAATAAACAATCTGCATTCATATCTGGCAGGTCGAAAGAGACGAGCATAGCTTAAATGGGTCATTTTCAACAATATATATCCACTAGTAGTACAGTCCTGTGCAGCAACTCGTGGAATCACCATCTTACCTGTCGGAAGACTGACTCACTAGGGCAGCAGGTGCCATAATGACTGCCATGTTCCGATTCGGAACAGAGAGTAACTTCAAAGTTAAATGTTACTTTAATCGAAACTTTCAACAAAATAAAAAAGTTGATAAACGAACACATATAAAAATAATTAGTTTTCCTCTCGTTTTCGCTCACATTTCGTCCCTCGCATTACTAACTGTCCTATCTCATTTATTCGGCGATTTGAGTTGGGACTTAAGACTAAAAATATCTTCTTGAATTAATAATCTACAATTTCTCTAACTCACGTAATTGTACGATCATTGATTCTCGACTTATTGACATTACTCTAAAGTATAACTAGAAACTCAACTAAAAATAACCAAACTGAGAAAGCGTGGCTTCTGGAAATTGTCTAAACTGAGATAGGACAGTAAGTCATGCGAGGGACGATTTAAGGAATCAAAAGTATCGTAAATTACTTTTAAAACCTCTAAGAATATGTGTACAAAGTTTTATGATGTTTGGTAAAGTAGTTTTGGCGTGAAAGTGTGACATAAAAACTTACATTCGCATTTATAATATTAGTAAGGATTAGTGTTATTTATTCTTGGGATTAATGTTATTTATTCTTACAGACTCAACCCGTTATCTGGTACGAGAATGAATCACCAGGCCAGGTAGTGGTCCTCACAGCGAAAGACTACGACTCTGCTGAAAATGGACCACCTTTCACTTTCGCACTCAACGACTCGGCTAGCTTCGATATTCGCTCCAAATTTCACATACAAGGTAATGCAATTGGTTTAGTTTTCCATCCGAACACGTATCGTTGAAAGCTTAACCGCTGAATTTACGAGATTTCCTTTTAAACTGACTTCAAAATATGAGGTTCTCGATTCATCTGTAAGTTTTTTTATTGTTATTCGTTAGAAAATATTACTAGGTACAAATTTTGATTTTATTAGTATGGCAGCAGTTTTTTTATGTGAGAAAATATAACTCTATAATACTGGTGGCAGGAATTGGTAAGGTGTTGAAATCTTATCTGGTCAAGTTACTGCATAGTACTTCCTCACCAATGGTCCCGTCAGTGATGAAACATTTAACCCATGTCCGCCTCTTTCGAGCTGCCAGACAAGAAGACATATTATCTTCACTACAAAGA
>NJDD01001171.1:81121-91171 GCA_002245505.1 Calephelis nemesis | reverse complement strand
TCGAACTGCCAGACAAGAAGACATATTGTCTTTACTACAAAGAAGACCCGGACCAACACAAAAATTCACATGAGGAAAATTAGTCCTATTCAAATAAAAACCAGAATCCAAAAAGTGGATTTTAATTTTTTTCCGTTTCTTCATTTAATGTTGGACGCATTTTCTCTGAATTTTTATTGTTGAAGGATTTATTGGTAGAAGGATTGAGTCATGCGTCATGGAACATGTCAATTAAAATCATGTAATAAATTAAATTCGAAGTTATAAAGAAAATTCACGACTGTCTTAATCTCAGCAAAGCAGAATGCCAAGCAGACCTCAAACTTAGGTTTTCAATCAATTAATGTAGTTAACAATAAATGGCGGGCCAAGAGCAACTCGTAACTTTGTTGCCGAGTGCCAATTCAATTTTAGCCGTTTCTCCATTTAAGTTGGCGTGTTGATAATTGTAACCCGTGTAGCGGAAATTATTTACTGCCGAACTGCTGCAAAACTTCTCAACGGTTTTCGTTATCAATTTCCTTACGCCTTGACCACAAACCCACACTTATTTACAGATTTATAAATGTCCCAAAAGTTTTGTCTTTTCTATGCTCTTTATTAAAGTATTCCTTTTGGAATGAAGTTCCGACCGAAAGACCATAGACCTCTCGCAAGCGATGGATTTCCTGACTTAGTTAGTTCTGTGTTAGCCTTAGCCCGATGAGCAAATCTACCGGCTTCTATGCAGACGTATTAGAATATGACAGTAGCGGGCACTGACGTTATGGCAACAGTTGGCAACAAAAATATGATGATACTAATTCGAAAGGGCTATCGCAATATTCAACTTCGTATTAATAGCACTACTTTCGTATTTTGAATAAGAGCATAAAACACTGTAAAAAGTCACTTATTAAAAAACTTTACTTAAAAAAACTACACAGTCACTTGTTTAACACTTGTTTCTATTGTCGAGCTCGTTGTGAGAGTTCTCGACCTTGAGATGCTTTGACACGTCCCCAAGCGAGGCAGTTTTTAAACTTGTACATTTGTTTATTTCGAAAGTAGTTTGTTCGCGTTAAAACAACAGTGACGTCATCAGCTTTAAAAGCATTAGCAGCATTACATTAAAATAATTATAGTCATAGCCCGGAGCTCCCATTCTAAAACGTGACGTTTCCTTTAAATAGAGATATCTTCTATGACGATCGATCTTAATGAAACACTTAAAAAAACTTAAATCCAAATAAAGTAAGGCTAGTTAAATCCCGTAAGTCCAATCCATTCATAACACGATTTGCCTGTTTTGTCAAGCTGTACTTAGTATTACATTTTTGCTGGGAAATTGCAAATTGAATAACATGATTTGGATTTAAGTATGGAATTCCGAAAAGTAACGCCTTGTTAGTAGTAACAAAATTAGTATAGGAGCACCTCGGAATCAAGACCTACTTTTCTGAAAAAGGTTTATAAAAATCCTATAGGGTATGGGTAGGCTTTAGGCCAAGTAATCGCATAACAAACATACAAAAAGAGACATGCTGTTGAGTTGTTACCTTTTTAGAGTCGGTTATAAATGTATGTACCTAAAGTGGAAAATGTGTAACATATTTTTTGTTGCAGGCAACATCCTATCAACGTTAATATCATTTGATCGAGAGTTCCGTAAGGAGTACAAGATCCCGGTCGCCATCACAGACTCCGGGACTCCAAGATTGACGGGTGTGTCAATCCTGCACATTGTCATTGGAGACAGGAACGATAATCCCATGGGACCGGGACACAGCGACATCTTTGTTTATAATTACAAGGTATATTTCTTTTTTAATCCATTATTGAAAGAAATCTTTTCCAGCTATTATGAAGAATCTATTATTGTCGGGAGTTAACTTAGATATGTGACGTCACCTTCGTTAGCTGGTGGAATAGTTTATGTATGTGTAACGACGGCGTTAGCTAGTGGATTATTCTCTGTACATATGACCATCGTTATCTAGTGGAGTGGTTAGCTTGTGGACTAGTCTCTATATGTGACTATCGAGAATATTCTAGATTGCAGACTTATACTTATTGTGGGGATGTTTTACTTACATATTTGACCTTATTCGAGGTTCACCAAAACTTGTTTGGATTATCAGATCGCTATTAGTGCTTCAGTGAAATAAGCTTCTTATAAAACTAACATTGAGACTGAAAGTTGTAGTTTGATTTGAAGCAAATCTTTATTAAGAGTTGGTCTATAAAAGGTTTTTTATAATAAATTGGTAGTTTTTTAGATGTCTTTTTAAGCATACTTTTTAACAAGCTTACCTGCTGATAATAAGTGGTACCTTACCTACAACTAATAACTTACTTCGCGTTAAGTTCCTATCGGGGTAGGTAAATTTGATTTTCAAACAAATGCTAATACTGGGGACAGAGAAGAATTTAATCTAGTATTATCTGACTGCTTAAATTGTTTTTTTAATAACTAAATTTAATTCCATCAAAACTTAACAGCAACTTCAATTCCAATTGTTTTACAATACGTAGGTTCATTAATTTATTTAATTAAATACACAATATATAGTATTACTCAAAAATCAACCAGAACTTTATCATATTTAAATAGGCCCACACAAAAAAGTACTTTTAACAAAAAAAATTGTAAATCTAGTAATCTGATTTAACATAAAATAAATTAAGACGAAATAAGCCTATTAAAATGTGAACTATGTTATTATTGTAGTTTATAGGATAATAATTACATGATGTTTCCGTGGTAATTAAAAATACAATATTAGTTTGTTGAAAATAAATTTGTGAGCACTTTGTTTTGTATTTAAGCCGAGCGTTGTGAAAAATCACATTGTAAAACAAACACCAAAATGTGTTTAGTTTAATTAATAGCTAATGCTAATGCTAATGCTAACTAATGCTCCGGCTCATTCTTGGTGCAAAGACTCGCGCTGGCCATCCAACGTGGTAATGCCGCTAGTGTCATGGGTACTTTTGCACCAGGAATGCTTCGAGGTGGTTTATTTGAATAATTATTTGTTAGTTATATGGTATTTTTAAGGTAGGTTTGAATAACAATTACATATTTTATAAAATTAATTAATAGCTTTAAATAATAATTTGATCCACCACTTTTTTTCGGTTTGTAAAATAAATAATAGAGATCTACTGCATTCTTACCGAGCAACTCGTAAGAGATAAGCATCGATTAATCTGGTACAAGGCTGTAGAGCTTTGACATCACTGCCTGAGGTTAGCAACACAACCATATTTTAATTTCATGAAATACAAACTCAAAGCTTCTGTCATGTCTAGTTATAAAACATTTAAAATTCTAGAAATTCTTTACTGATTAGAACGTAGTTTCGAGGATACCATGTGTTTGCAATATCCTTCCACCTAAAGACAAACTTTAAAAATTCAAATTGCTTCAGGATCCTCTCTGAATAATTTAAAACACAAATTTACCCTTTGAACGGCATGTGGACGTGATAAGACGACTAGGTATATGATGTTTATTTGGCTTTTGCTCCCCCGTACTAGTAGCAGGCTCTTTTGAAGAATATAACTGCCCCACCTAGCAGTTTGAAAGGGGCAAGCGTCATTTTTTTTGTCTGTAACATTGTGACTAAAAGGAAAGCCTTATACTACCGCCTTACGCCTTACATATTTCTACTATATTGCCACTTCTCTCCACTGTCATGCTCCTGTACGATTGCGTATTGTGGTTGGCTAAGCACAATTTTGGACAGTTAAAAAATATGCTTTACTTCTTTCAAGTTCCCTGGATTTATTTTTTACAAATTCATGTTTTGAAAAAAAAAACACCTTCATACAACACTCTTGTAGTCCGAGATCCGTGAAGAGCCAGATTTATTTCATTTCTACTATATAAGTCTACTGTATAAATTAGGCCATTCTGAATATGACTGGTATCAAAATACGAACTGACTTCAGATTCTAAAGTGCATCTTTTTGGGTTTTTCTTACCAACGTAAAAAATAACGTCATATTTTACGAAATGTTATTGTGAAAACATTTCGCTAGTCTGAAATAATTAGACTTTCATACATTTTAACTGTACTTCTCTTAAAGTATGAAATTTCATACATTTTAAATTATTTCCTCCTTAAAACGTTGCTTTCGATAGTTCCACCTCTTAAAGTATATTTCTTTCACATAGGTAGCTTTTATAATATACACCTTCATATGTGATACTTGCCAAAATCACAGTAATTCTAACTTCATATTGTTTCACCTTCACCTTCCTTGCATGACTCGAAAGCAAATGCGTAAGACATTTTACTTTAATACAACGTTTTTAGGTCTGGCTAGAAATGGCGTGCAAGAATCTTGCTCTTTTGGGAAATACCCAGCAAATTAGGTCATATAACATATATTCGTAATAACGCGACGTCAAAAATTAAAAGAAAAATTGGTTATACAACACTTGGATTGTGTTGACATATAATTATTTTGTACTTAGCTCAATAGATAGGAAATAATTATATGCTTTGACTTTGAAAATAAATTGTTAAAAAATACATTGTTCGCTTTGAAAATATACGAAAATAAGCTTTGATTTTAACGAGAGAGATGCTATATTGTAGTAATCTACATTATAAAGTTTCGAACTGTTCCACTTTTGTATATTTTTATGTTATTTTAGGAAATGACGCAGTAGATTATAGATCAAAGAGCATAAATAGAGACGTACATCGATAACAAGGATTTCCTGATCGAAATATTTATATATACATCATACATGTTAAAAGCCAGTTGTCGACCTTTTGTAAAAATAAATTTATTGGTTATATACTACTACCTAACTGAAACAGGGCAATGGCAATTACACTTTATACTTATATTTTTAAATTGGCGGACCTAGTCTAAATTTAAGCGAAATGATTAGTTATGTAATAACAACTCTTATATAGATGTTTTTAAAATACATTCGGATTTCCGAAGCTTGACGAATATAGCCGAAGCGCATAATTTAAATAGTACTACTGTACTGACATGATAATCGTGGAAATAGGTAAGGTGATAGATAGAAAGGCGAGCCAATGCAGGTTTGTTCAACCTAGTATGATTTGCTGTACTAAAGACATTCGCCCGCCTATAATTAGGTACTAGATTATTCCACTGAAAGACTTGGAGTCATAATATCTCTACACAAATGAAATTTGTATTTATTTTTTTAATGCTATCAGACGGAAAGATACTACAAGGAAATATACAGTTGGAAGTTCTTTGTAAGTAACAATTATGTAATTACTTTTCATGTTTGTTTTTTAATCCTAAAAATATCTTTCGGTGTATTTTGCCTGAATTGTAAAATATTATGTATTTAGTTATTACTTTTCTTATTTTTTTGTGTGTTTGTCATAATACTTACTTGGACAATTCAGAATACTTTATTCACATGTACCATACAAGTGGTTGTGTGAGTCGACATTAATTTGTTTGTGTGGTGTTATAATTTTTGAACGGATGGACCGATTTCGATGCAAGATTTTTATGTTTGATAGCGAGGTGATCGAGATGATGATTTGTGTTTTCTAAACAAACTGTGCTAGTTATTTCATACATTTTAGATATAATATGACATACGTATAACGTCGCTTCATACGTAGGTCACGTGTGAAGATATACCTGCTACTCTACCTTCCAGCTTGGAACACGACAGTGGTGAATATTGACAACCGTAAGATAGCAGGAATTGGTAATGCGGTTCTTCCAGTAATCTTGAAACTTAGACTACTAAAGGTAGTGGGATCACTTTCAGACCAATTTAGGACGATACAAATAAATTAAGTCAAATTTTATTAGTTTTGGGAGTTTTAATTTTATAATTAATGTCAAGTACTTTGTTTAAAATTTAAATATACATAGTTTTTTTCATAATATTTTCACTACATAGTATAAAACAAAGTTGCTTCCTCTGTCGCTATGTCCCTTTGTATGCCTAAATCTTTAAAACTGCGCAACGAATTTTGATGCGGTTTTTTTTAATAGACAAAGTGATTGAAGAGGAAGGTTTATATGTATATTTCATAACCGGGCGAAGCCGGGGCGAGCCGCTAGTGTTACATAATTTTGAAATGCGAAAATGTACAAGCACACAGCTCTCCTGGTAAGAGACAACCGTGGCATCATACTTATACTTTTAATAAAAAGCGATTATGAACCTTTTACAATCGGATTATATTGACGTTCGTTTGTTATTAATTAAAATGGAACACAATTAATTTTTATTTGTTGCGTGATTTACAAAATTTTAAAAATGTAACCAAGGGATTAATACCGTGTTTCGAGTTCCGTTTCCTGTATTGATTCTTCGGTTGTTAACTGGCAAGTCGTTCTCGAGTATTTTTTGAGAATCGTGTTATAATATGGACCAATGTTGGTCCATTTATGGCTTTTATTAGCAAGTATATTTGGTTTTATCGCCATTACATTGTTGATAGGGAATGAGATGACATGATTAAGGACAATGCTGATCCATTCCTGACTTTTACAAGTAAGCATATTTGGATGTACCGCCATTACATTGATCATTAGGGATGAGATGACCTCATTGCCAGTTGACGGAATATTCTGTTAGTTGTCATAGCTGGTTTATTTCACAATGACATTCATATTTCGATTTGAAGGATTACTCCTGAATATATGAATATATTTAAGAGTCTCACTTAACAGACTCAAGTCAATGCACCTTTAAAAGTGTAACCAAGGGATTACCGTGTTTCGAGTTTCTATATTTTTGCTTCGGTTGTTAACCGGCAAGTCGTTGTCGAGTATTTTTTAAATATCGTGTCATTACGGGCCAAAGCTGGTCCATTTATGGCCTTTATAAGTAGCTGGTTTTTTTACAATGCAGCTTTAAATTCTGACTTTTCTATGTGCCCTATGGTTTTCGCTATCAGAGAAGATCCGTTTGCTTCTTTTATCTCATAAAATAAGTACGAGAACAAACGACCTTTATTAAAGATTGATGGGGATAAGTGTCAGAGCTATGAAGATTTCCCCGTGTTGATACGGGTCCACTAAGTAGAATAGACCATCTTCCTCTCTGTCAGGCAGCTCATAAGAGTCGAGCACAAGGTTAAAATATAGATAATTACCAACAAGACCACTGGTGTTCCAGTTCTGGTCAGCAACTTCCCTGAGTTTTACCTAAACCCACCGTTTAACCTATTATTGCCCCCATGGCTTTGTCATCTTTTGATCTAGAAGTGGTAGACTTGCCATAATAGGCCATCCATACCAGCCTCACGACAGCAATGCACCTGTAAAATCTATGGTGTCTATTATATGTCGTAACAGGTTGGTTGACCTCTGACATAAAAAAATTATAAATAAAAAGCAATAGAAATAGAAGAATTTTCTCTAAGTGTGAAATGTAGGTAACTTTTATTAGCATCCTTTTATTACGTAGCAAGTACTTAGCTACATATATACATATATTCTAGCTATAATCATTTATCCATTCTGGCCTTAACTTTGAATTAACCGAAATCCCACTCGACGTTGTAAATTGTATTAAGAGATCTCTATTTGCACTAAATAAATTTGACATAATCCCACAAACTTACGAAGTAAATCACAGCTCCGTGTTTTCTAATATATGGCTATGAAAATGTTAATTTCGCTTTAATGAAAGTGGGTTTAGTGCGTAGCGCACGTAAACGGGGATTATGGAGGTAGTACTTTTAGTGCCTCGTTCAAAGCTATCTCAAATATACAGCTTTTTATTTTTTATGAAAACCTTTTATACTAATTCATCCCTGTATTTACGCTCTTTTATTGGTGCTTAGGACAGTATAGCAGTTATGTCTTGATGTCATAGGTAGTTTAGGTTATATATTGCCATGTTTAATGTGTTAGTTTTTTGTAGTAATATATAGCTATGTTTTTTTTTATCTGAACAAAGTCCTTCGTGCTTATTTATTCCTATTACACACTGTACACTGTTTTATATTATTGATAATGCAGCATTCGAATACGAATTATGGTCTCTTGTTATCGTAGTTACTACAATTTAATACATATTGTTGTTTTGGTTATCCTCCTCGATTGATTGAAGATTGATAGAAAATGACGTTACTTTGAGAAAATCCATTTTTCACAATACCTGCCAAAAAAGGTATACGTACTAGAGCACGACACATCAGGAAAGACAGTAGGTACATAGTGAATGGATTCAAAATTTATTTATTATTATTTATTTAAAATTCATGCACTATAGTGTAAAAAGGTGGACTTAATGCTACAAGGCATTCTATACCAGTCAACGTAACTTTATTTGGAACTTAATCTCTCATATCTAAAAACAGAAACACTTCCAACAGTAAATATTGTAAATCTACTTATGGATATTTTGTTAAATCTTGAAGCATGTATTTATTCCTTTCGACAAAAAGACATTCCTGTTTTATACAAGAGTCGAGTTGATATTGAGATATAAAACAGTTAATTTTAGCTAAGTGGGGAAAGAACACGTGACGCGCCCACGTGCTTACATGTAATTGGAAAAGTTCGTTCGTAGATTACGTTCATATCAAGTGTCTCCTGTTATTAGATTTATCCTTGTGGTTCTGGTTAGAGTTTTACCTCTCAATATACTTTTATTTTAGTTAATTTCGTTTAAAATAAGTAAGATGTAATACGATAATATAACTGACATACATATATGTGTAGTTTAGGGTTAGCCTTTTTAAATTAAGAGAAATCCGCGCTAGCTTGGAGTAAAAATTTCATTTTCCGACGAAATATTTTTTTTTGTTTTATTTAGTAAGATACACTACAGTGAAATCATTATAGGTTCGATTTCAATTTTAAAGGAATACTTTTTTAGTCTTACTTATTAAGATACAATAGACTACTAATACTTATACGAATACTACGAACTACGAATACTTTAACGATAGGTATAGCTTGAGGCTAGATCTTTGTTCTTTAAGAAAATAGCTTACTAGTCTTAGTAAGATATAATACTTTAAAATAACTTAAGATTTTTACTTTTAGCTTGGAGGAGGTTTTAACTTTTAAACAAAATATTATTTTTAGTTTTATTAAGTATTGAGAAATGGCATACAGTTTTAATTTTGCGATATATATTAAGGTTTTTGTCTAAGTTAAATATTTACCTCATTATTAAATTTAACTGACGAATGAACAAGCCATCCCTACCCAGATCAATTAATTATTAAATTTATACGTAAGGTTGAGCTTAGATTGTATCTGTTTAGAAAATCATTAGCTTCTAGTTTTATTTAATACTAGTTATACATAGCTGTGTACCTAATTCTTTGATTAAGCGTCTTAGATATAAAACATATCACATGTTAATTGTACGATAGTAAATTTTTGTCGGTGGAAAAAAATATAAAAATCAATTAGTGAAGTCACTTACTCTTTTTCGATTTTTTGATTCATTACTAATTCTACTTCGTTACAAGCATTGAAATTGCATATTACTACAGGAAACACACACATGCATATCTTTAAGGGGTTGGCAGGGAGTATCGAGATATCGAACTCAAAACACTTGCACAAACATATGTTAATTAATAAGCATATTAGTGCCAGAGATCTATTAAATGAGTTTTACTTGTAGTAATACAACTCAGTATATTCCTTTGTCTAAATTAGTCTATTTGCCATGCTTGTGTGCTTTGGGGTGAAGCCATTTTATTATGTGCCCCTGATGAACCCGTAAACTTATATGCACACTCCTCAACTACGCCGCAAGGGACTCCTAAACTTCAATACTAGCTGACCTTGATTCTAAAACTTTGTCAGCGCGTACACAAGTTGTAATTTCTAACTTGGCACTTCGTAATAGAGTTTCATTTGTGATGACAAGTTGAAACAATTGATTTATTTAAACATATCTCTATTAAATAAAGCACAGATGTATGCAATTCTGGTTTGTTTGTTAAGTTGGCATATAACTATTTCTCTTAAAATGTATTGTAATAATCTCTTGTCATTATCGCCTGTGTGGTCTGAAGGTCTGGCATTGGACTTAAGTTCTTACGGTTCCGGGTTCAATCCCCGGGACGG
>NJDD01001171.1:55518-73797 GCA_002245505.1 Calephelis nemesis | reverse complement strand
TTGCTCGGGATTGGATATGTGCCCGGTTTGCGATAGGCTTGCCGCCTATCACATTGTGGGACTTAGTGTCTTTGGCTAGTCGTGGGTGCCCTGGCTGTGCCTCTGCCTACCTCTTCCGGGATATGGGCGTTAATACTTGACCACTAGACCACAGAGGCGATAAACTTTTAATTTGTTATTAACATATTAAATAACTTTTTTAATGTTAATTCTACCATATTAAAGGCAAGGAGCAAGGCAAAGAAATACAAATTAGTGTAGGAAACAGTTTCAACAAAATTATACTCTATTCTGTAATTAAATCCCGATTCGTAGCCCCACGTAAAAAATCTTATTAGGTTGAAATTATAGTCGTTTCCTTGAGTTTAATTTCGGAGCGCTCCGATTTGGTGCTAATTTTCTAAGACTTATGTGTAATTTAAACATTTTATTTGTATTACATTTAAAAAAAAATGGGACAATTTACGTTTATTGTTTTAGGACTTTTACTCTATTTTTAATGCGACCAATTTTAGGACGATACAAATAAATTAAGTCAAATTTTATTAGTTTTGGGAGTTTTCATTTTATAATTAACTAGCTGTGCCCCGCGGTTTCACCCGCGTAAGTCCCAATCCCACGGGAACTCCGGGATAAAACGTAGCCTATATGTTATTCTGGGTCTTCAGCTACCTACATACCAAATTTCATCGTAATCGGCTTTGTAGTTTTTGCGTGAAAGAGTAACAAACATCCATACATCCATACATACAAACTTTCGCATTTATAATATTAATAGGATTAACTAGCTGCGCCCCGCGGTTTTACCCGCGTAAGTCCCAATCCCGCCGGAACTCCGGGATAAAAAGTAGCCTATATGTTATTCTGGTTCTTCAGCTACCTACATACCAAATTTTTGCGTGAAAGAGTAACAAACATCCATACATCCATACATACAAACTTTCGCATTGATAATATTAATAGGATGTCAAGTACATTGTTTAAAATTTAAATATACATAGTTTTTTATTATATTTTCACTACATAGTATCATACAAAGTCGCTTCCTTTGTCCCTATGTCCCTTTGTATGCTTAAATCTTAAAATCTTCGCAACGGATTTTGATGTGTTCTTTTTAATAAAGTGGTTGCAGAGGAAGGTTTATATGTATATTTTAAAACCGTGCGAAGCCGGGGCGGGCCGCTAGTTATATTATAAGATTGTAAAAAGGCAGGTAGGATGGAGGCGGGTGGCTTTCCTAATGGTAAAATACAACTATCCCCTATCGATACCTTACACCATTAATGTTACTGGTGCCGGTTAGCTTGTAGCTGGGATGTCAATTCACACTCAACCCACGTGTTCAAGTTTACGCTTTGTCCTACTCTCCGGTACACAAAACGACAATAACGAGCAGGAACATTATGGTAAGAATAGGTAAAGCGGTGGAATAAATCCGGAGCTTGTACAGAGCTTACAGCTTATCGTTGGGGTGTTTGCTTGTTTCTAACACTATGGTTACTTCTTATTATACTACTAATACATGTGCCCGTTTCGTTGTATGGTACATAAGTGAATCTCCTTTTTCGAAGTTAGTTAATAATCAGCATAGCCATTATAAAATACTTTGCATTTGTCGCAACATTTTTGAAAAACCTTTGATAAAAAATGTATAATTGAAGTAACGAAATTCTAAGATGTTTTAAAGATTTATATTACAGTATCTTTTTAATCAGTATACCTTCAGACACTTCAAAGGGGCTGAAAGTAATTAAAGCTTTAAAAATAAGTATGCTCTCTTATTTAACGTAGTAGATGTTTTAAAGCGCTTTTTAGAAATTCGAATTTCTTTATGAATTCATTGTCACTCTCTGATGAATTTAATGAACTGTATAAAATGTAATTTATAATTTATATAACTACATAGTATAAAACAAAGTCGCTTCCTTTGTCCCTATGTCACTTTGTATGCTTAAATCTTTAAAACTAGGTAACGGATTTTGATGAGGTTTTTGTAATAGATAAAGTGATTGAAGAGGAAGGTTTATATTTCATAACTATGCGAAGCCGGGCGGGCCGCTAGTAAACTATAAAGATTTGTATTGCTTAGTGCTTTGCCTCTGCTTTCTACAGTCACACATGTTCAACTTTACAAAGTCGATTTTGATATTATGATGTAGTTAAAAAAAACTGTCTTCACGCCCATATCCCCGATGAGGTAGGCAGAGGCACAACCAGGCACCCACGACTAGCCGAAGACACTAAGTCCCACAATGTAATAGGTGGCAAGCCTATTGCCAACCAGACACATATCCACTCCCGAGCAACGTTTTTTTTATTAGGAAATTGGAAAACCCAATTTTTCTTTTTATTGCCCGACTCGGGATTTGATTTAGAAATGTAGATTGTAATAGAGAATAATCAACATTTTTATTTATTTCTCGGTTAGTCCGGGTCCGTCGACCATATCCCTCTGCCTGGCGGCTCGTAAGAATCGAGCTTAGGTTAAATGCTTCGTTACCCACAAGACCATTGGTGGCTGAGTGCCGTGCTGCTACTCATCCGAATAGGGATCCACTGCCTTACCTATTCCTGTCGGCATAATGATGGTATTCTACTCCAGTCTGGAGAGTAGAGTATCTCATAGACTTGCACAATGCATCATCGACGACGAGCGAGGCATCTATAACATCTATGGTGTCTATGGGACATGGTTATCTTTTATTTCTACTGACGGTCGTCTTTTTCCAGTCTTATTACATAAAAAAATGTTTTCAGTTATCGATTTAAAAAATAATTATTTCAGTTTAATTATTAAATTGTAATCATAAAAATAAGATTAATTATTTAACATAGTCTACGCATGGGGTTATTGTGAAGCGTCTTTGAATATTATCACCGGATCCGAACGCAGCCAATTGGGAAAAAACCGTTTTTTTCCAGCCACGTTTTGACATGTTATTGTGTAGTAAAATCCTAAGATTTTTTTATTAAATCTTCAATTTCGTAGATTTTAATATTTTCATTCCCATAACAGCGGTATTCGCAATAGTCATGTTCCACTTTGATAGAGTATTAAACTTCCGAAAGTAGTCTAACCTTGACTATTTTTAAATTTTTTACTGTTTTTGCAACATTAACTTCTTGTATTAAAATCCAACTATTTGCTTGCCTTCTTGTGACATTCAAATACTAAAATGTCAAAATAAAGCTCATTTTTTCTGTATATTAGATATTTTCCATAGTTTGATGCTGTATAAGCGAAACCGGTAGGCTATTTTCAAAATAACAAATTATAAGTGATACGTACAACGGCACAAGTGTTTCCTTATTTAAAAATATCAAATTTTCTGAATCGGAATAATAAATTGTAAGTGATACGTAAAACAAAACAAGTGTTTCATTATTTTAAAATATCAAATTTTCTCAAATGGAGAATCCTAGGCCCAAAGCTAAAGTATATTAAGTGAAGAAACTGAACTACTTAAGTTGATACACGTCCAAGCATTTAAGGAATGAATGAAAATTCGTCTCGAGTTTCGAATGTGATGAGTTTGAGACAAAACTGCAATAAAAATGCATGCAAGCAAGGAGATTAGGTTAGCTCTCTCCGTTTCAAACTAAATAAGAACTTCAGCATAAAGCTTTTGTCTTCAACATCAAAAGTAATTTAATAAAGTCTCGTTACTAATAAGATACTTGAGTGGATTTCTGAAATGGTGGAACAAACATAAATTTTAATGAATCATTCCATAGCTGAACATGGAATAAGCAGAATATTAAAGTTTATTTGACATTGCCCGCGACTTTGAACACAAGTACAGTACTATTTAAATTATGCGCTTCGGCTATATTCGTCAAGCTTCGGAAATCCGAATGTAGTTTGAAGATATCTATATAGGGTTGTTATTACATATTTATTCATTTCGCTTAAATTTAGATTTAAAAAAAAGTATCTTCACGCCCATTTCCCCGAAGCGGTAGGCAGAGGCACAACCAGGGCACCCACAACTAGCCGAAGATACTTAGTCCCACAATAATATGATAGGTGGTTAGCCTATCGCCAACCGGGTACATTTTCAATCTCGAGCAACATTTTTTTTATTAGAAAATTGGAAAAACCCAAGTTTCCCCTTGTTTCCCGAATAACTGAACCACTAGACCACAGAGGTGATTTAAATTTAGATTAGGTTTTTTTAATTTAAAAATAAAAGTATAAAGTTTAAAAATAGTAAAAATAAGTAATTATAATATATTCAGATTTACGAAGTTTGACGAATATAGCCGAAGCGCATGTTTTAAATAGTTGTACTGTACGACTGAATTTTTGTTGTTAGTGATGGGAATAAAAGAATTTCCCCCGAAAAGGTATCCTAAATGTTGACTATAAGCTACTATAACAGTAAATTGTCTATACTAGTTTTCGCGTGAAAAGTGAATAGACATACCGACAATTTTATAAACCTCGCTGTAAATTCTGTATTCTGTATAAAATACGTAGAAATTATTCCTTTTAAAAAATATAGTATAGATTTAGTTTTATTACGTCTACAAATTTTAAAGAAAGAAAATTGCCGCCCTAGCAGGTTGAACCCGTCCCTTTCGTTTCAAGCCGACGAATGCTCTAACCATTTGAGCTACTGAAGATTCAAGTCATGTGGCGAAATTTTAAATGCCTTTCTTTACTGTTGAAGTGGGTGGTTATGTCTTATAGATACGCAGTTCTGAGTATCTACTAAATAACTTATTCAGTAGGTACAGATTAATATAATATTATATACTAATATACTAATTAGGGTTAAGTACCCAAAGGGTAGAGACTGTCTGTCTATCTCCAGGCTGTATCTCATAAGTCGTGATAGCTAGAAAGATAAAATGTTCACAAATGATGTATTTCCGTTGCCGCTATAAAAAAATATTAAAAATAAAAAAATCAAATATTAATGGTGATCCTCATACAATAGACGTGTTGTTTTCGTATTTTCGGACAATACTGATAACGGTAACAGGTAGACGCTTCCAATTTACTTAGAATATTTCCTTTTGTATTACCTTTCAAAATAAATAATTAAATAACAGTATAGTAAATGTTAAAGGGGGGGCTCTCATACAACAACGTATTTTTAAGCAATTTTTACCTGATTTTAATAAACAGGTAGAAACTTGAATATTTGAAAAAAACTCATCGATTTATATAACAACTAAAACAGACTAAAAACTTGTATACCTACAACAAACGTGATTTTCTATTATACATATTATATTTCCTTCGTGCGCGAGTCCGACTCGCACTTGGCTGGTTTCTACTTTATTTATTTTTATTACTGTACAAATACAGATAGATGAAATTTACATTTATAATGGCTATAACTTTCTTTTCTCGCAAAGTATTTCAATTTTAGCACCTGCTCTGTGCTTGGGTTAAATTTCTAAAAATTTTAAAGAAAGAAAAAAACTTTTCGGTACGGGATCGAACCCTGGACCTCATGAAGTCAAGTCCAACATCAGATAGACCACAGATGTGACGTAACTCTTCTGTGTAATTTCGGGTGTAGTTCCAGTTTAAAGTATATCTCTACTTCTTTGTTGTTGCTAAAGATATGTCTCGTCTCATCCAGGGAGAAGCTCCAGATACAGAAATCGGCCGAGTCTTCGTGAACGACCCGGATGACTGGGATCTACCAGACAAGAGGTTCATGTGGCTGCCGTCGTATGAACAGAGGAGCCCGTACTTCGACGTCCATAGCAATACCGGAATGATCACCATGAAAGAGGGAACACCGAATGGCACTTATTTATTGCATTTCAATGTAAGTAGTAATAATAATAAATAATTTTACCTATTTCTTTAAAACTATAAATAAATATAAATTTTCATTCGCTATTATTGATCTTTAGGTCGAAGTTTGAAAGAAAAGCCTGTATTTGACCTCGGATCTTTAGCTATAGGGATCTCAAATTTTGTTGGTCGAGTGGCTAGCGTACACGTTTAACTACAATGACCATGAATGACGTGAGGCTCGGGTTTGATTCCCGACGGGGGCAGGAATTTGTGTGATGAACATTTAGATGTCTGCATTTCCGGGTCTGGGTGTTTATTAAATTTATTTTGTTATGTATTTCAGTATGTCTATGTATTAGAATCATTGTAAACACCTATGATAAGCATATAATTTGCTTACTTTGGGGTTAGATTCAATTTGTGTGAATGTTAGGCCTCGAGCTAAAGTAAGTTTACGGGCTACCACACCCTCTGAACCGGAACACGTCAACAGCAAGCACTGACGTTATGACGGCAGGAAAAGGTAAAGCGGTGGTATCAATCCAGGCGAGTCGCTGCGAAACTCTACCACCTACCAGATGTCACGGTGCTAGTGACGGTAAGCCTATGCTCGCCTTTTACGAGCAGCCTGGTAGGAAGGCAGATGGTCTATTCTAGAAAGGAGCCCGGACCAACACGGAGAAGAACGCTTATTATTTAAATTAAAAATGTTCCTTAAACTTAATTGTAGTAATTCTGAACTGCGGAATTACTCAAGAAAATCTCTTTAATAATTCAAAATGTTAATACCTTCATTTGTGATGATCATTATTTTTAACAACAATGAAATTGTAACTACCCTCAGTCGAAACTTCTAGAAGCCTTTTTCTTTCAACGATTATTATATTCAGAATTAATGTTCCGCTTTGTCTGAGTACTTTGTCGAAGTTTTTCTTAAAAAAGGACCTTCAAACAAGGTATACTATGTGTAATTTAACTTTAAATAATTATTATACGCATGTTTACCTAAACACTGGTTAAAATTGACATACTACTGTCTAAAATTGGTTGAGAATCCAAGTTTAGACACTGTTAATAAATCTGTAAATAATCTCTCCCTACAATAGGTTCTT
Source organism: Calephelis nemesis (assembly GCA_002245505.1). Taxonomy (NCBI): domain Eukaryota; kingdom Metazoa; phylum Arthropoda; class Insecta; order Lepidoptera; family Riodinidae; genus Calephelis; species Calephelis nemesis. The sequence continues at coordinate 66,924 of NJDD01001171.1, read as the reverse complement.
TACTATGGAAAGCTAGCGATCCCCTCAACTTCGTCCGATGAAAATTTAATAGATTTTTTTTATTTTTCTAAAATTAAGTTAACCCAAGTTAGTCCTTTCTGCATCCGCTACCTTCCAGTGAAAGTCCCGTTAGAATCAATCCAACCGTTTTCGAGGTTATTATTTCCGAAACAAATATATAGATAAAAAAGTAAAAAAACGCTATTTTGGTTAATCTACCTTATATACTATGTCTGTCTCCAAGGTCAAACTTATGCCAAATTTAAGTAACCTGACGTAAATACAAACATACACTTTTTTATGATATTGGAAGGCAAACAAGCAGACGGATTTCCTGATGGTAAGAAATTTCAGCCGTCTAAAGACACTAAAGGCGGTAATGGTGCGTTGCCGACCTGTGGCAGGGATCTTAGGCCTCGAGCAAAAGTAAGTTTACCGGCTACCTAACCCTCCTAACCGGAACACGTGATGACGTTATGGCGGCAGGAATAGGTAAGGCGGTGGTACCAATCCGAGCGAGTCGCTGCGAAACTCTACCACCTAGTCAGATGTCACGGTGTTAGTGACAGTAAGCCTTCGCTCGCCTTTTACGAGCTGCCTGGCAGAAAGGTAAATGGTCTATTCTTCAAAGGCGCCCGGACCAACACGTTATTAGCGATCGTTGACTATCTAATCTGTTATCCAATAAAAAATGCCAAAGCGATCCAACGTTTGAATTGCGAGAAGTTGAAAATGAAATGTTAGGCATTCGCCGCGTGACCTGACCGGGTATTTCAAGCTCTAGGTGTGACCTACGTGCCTATCCATTGTCACACGATATTCTGATTTTAATTAATGAATAGTTAAATTGATTGTATTTGAATCTCTCGTTAAATAATAAAAAATAATAAATAAATTTCCCTTGACAATATTTGTTATTTTCCATCGTCGGCACTTGGTAATAATAAGTAATAAGTGATAAGTAAAACAGTACAAGTGTTTCTTACTTTAAAAATATCCCTTGACAAGTTACACAAATTGAATCTAACCCCAAAGTGAGCAAATTGCATGCTTGTGGCATAATGGCCAACGATACGACATAGACAATACGAACGATACTATTAAACACTTAAAAAGATACCAGAATAAATTAATAAAACACCCATACCCGGAAATGCAAACATAGAAATGTTCATCACACAAACGCCTGTCCCCGTCGGGAATCGAACCAGAACCTCGCAGTTGGTCGATGTAGTTAGGCGTACACGCTAGCCACTCGACCAACGAGGCGGTCATAAAATCTGCCTTTCGTATGTGGCAGTCGCATTTTGCAAATGAATAAACTAATCCATTGTTATACCAATATTGAAAATATGGAGCTTATTCTAAATTCGAAATGTCGTTGTTTCAGTTAATATTGCTATCATTACTATTAACATTATTATTATTTGATTTATATATTTTGTTTTTCTCGGTTTTCACCGGTATGTTGGTGTACACGGGCCTAAGCCAAGTGCACATCAGGCAAGGTATTTCTTAAAGTCGGTTGTATCACAGCATGGCAGTTAGATACTACTGTAGATAGTGAGATTTGATGAGTTATTGAGTTTTCCGGTTCGGATTGAAGGAATTTACGGACGATACGGCAAGTGTTCAGAATAACAGCTTTTTGGAGTAACTTGTAGATGTTAGAGTGAAGGTTGATAGTTTTAATTGATTGATGCAGTTGCTTGGGTATCACTCCTGTTGTGGAAAGCACTATTGGAACAATAATTACCTTTTGTAGATGCCAAAGTCTAGTTATTTCAGTTTTTAATTCCGTATATTTTGACAGTTTTTCGGCTATGGTTGATTGTATATTGTGTGTGTTAGGTACAGCAATATCTATTAGATACCCAATTTTGTTATTTTTATCAATAAGGGTGATGTCTGGTCTGTTGTAGTGTATAGTACGGTCGGTGAGAATAGCGCGGTCAAAGTAAAGCTTACATTTGGAATTTTCTAATACAGTGTCCGGGTTATATTTATAATAAGTTTGCGTAAAGTTAATTAGATTCTGTTGGTATGCTAGGCTTTGATGTATAATATTTGCGACTTGGTCGTGTCTGTGTTTATAATCGGTTTGGGCTATTACTTTACATGCTCCTATTATATGTTGAATGGTTTCGGGGTTACTATGCATTTTCTACAAACATCGGATGCTAGATTTTTTATAATATATCTTTGATAGTTTCTGGTTTCTACTACTACTACTACTTTATTATTATTATCGTTAACGATTTTCAAACCAGTGGGGCTACTCTTCGAACTCGATTATTGCAATATTGGAAATTAGAATCTAGTATATCATTTTAGGTACTCATACTCTCTTAAATACAATACTGGCGAATTATTAACATATAGTTGCTAGTAAACAATAATAAATTATTTTATAAGATTCGTTAAATTTATTTATAACTAAATATTAATAATCCATTAGTACTTTTTTATTTTTTTATGATATTGGAAGGCAAAAAAGCAGACTAGAGACGCCAAAGGTGGTAAATATATCTAATGCTGGAATGTTAGGCCTCGACAAAAGTTAGTTCACCGGTTACCTAACCCTCCGAACCGGAATACGTCACCGATACCTGACATTATGGCGACAGGAATAGGTAAGGCGGCGGTACCAATCCGGACGAGTCGCTGCGAAATTTTACGGTGTTAGTGACGGTAAGCCTATGCTCGCCTTTTAGGAGCTGCCTGGCAGAAAGGCAGATAGTCTATTCTATAAAGGAGCCCGTACCAACACGGGGTCCAAAGTAACTGAAATGACATATAGGATTCCAATTTCCAATTCGCGTGATATCGAGTTTCAATAGTAAAGTTCTCAATTCGAGTTTGTGTATTTTTATGACTTTTTATTAAACGACTCAACTATGATATTTTTTTGTAAGTACGAGTAGATGTTTTTCGCGTAGTCGAGTACGATTAAAATTTGCTTAACTAAGTATTAAAGTTAAGGCATGAGATCATATCTATATCTATATTAATATTATAAAGAGGAAAGGTTTGGTTTTTTGTTTGTTTGAAATGAACAAGCTCCGAAACTACTGGACCCATTTAAAAAATTCTTTCATCTTTAGAATGCTAAATTATCCCTGAGTGGCATAGGCTTTGTTTCATCAAAATCAATGCAGTAGAAACCAAGTTACGCAGGCAAATCTGCGTGAAACTGCTAGTAATATTTTTTTAATTTTTTCGTTAAAACTTTAAAAAATGAAGGTTTAAGTTAAATTTGTGGCTGTTTTAAAAAAAAGTAAATTCAAGTCGATTTTCACGTGATTCTATTCAAATTATTGATTCCTGGAACTTTCCACTTCCATAAAGAGAATACCAATATGAAAAATCAAAACGTGATATCCAAATGAAAATTCGTAATGTAACAAGTTTTGAAATTGTTGTCTCTCAATTTTTCATCAAAGCTAAATCTGAGAGTGGCAAAGCATATTTTTCCTGAAACTTTTATAAATAAAAACGCTGGCCAAAATATTTTCATCTTTTTAGTTAAACTAGGATTTGCAATTTTAAGTAAATTGAAATGTTCGTGAAACAATTTTATTACCTAGCTATTATGAATTATGTCACACTAGCTTCCGCCCGCGACTCCGTCCGCGCGGATGTCGGTCTTCGCGTGATAAAACTGAAAAATTAAGATTTTTTGTACGTATTTTTCCAGGATAAAAAGTATTCCATTTTATGCCCAGGATAATAAGGTATAATTATACCAAGTTTCATCGAAACCGAACCGTTAGTTTTCACGTGATGCCTGAACATACAGACAGACAGACAACATTTTTTTAATCAAATATTTGGGTTTGGTATCGATCCAGTAACCCCTGTTATTTATTTTTTCAATATTTTTAATGTACAGAATTGACCTTTCTACAGACATTACAGACAGATTTATTATATGTACAGATTATTTGTATTAAAATTGACAAAGCAGTGTACGCAATGCGAATGTGGATGGATGTAGGTACTCGGGGAGACCTAGGTTAACATTCTACGATTAAATTGCTCGGGTACTATCCGAAAGTGGCACCTAGAGTGAGTTATGGATGTAGAGAAAACCAGGCAGGTATGCCAAGAGCGTGAGATTTGACACTCTATACTCTCTGCCTTCACCGTAAGGAACGAGAAGTGTGAAGACATATATGTGATAAATATGCTCACATCAAAATTTTTTTTCGAGTTTTCACCTTAAGAAACAAAAAGTTAAAGATTATCTGAAATTTTCTGCTATTTCGGACCTACATGTATATATAAGTAAGATTTTTTTAGTTGCGCTTTTTTAATATTTTTTACGTAGCATTTCACATCGTTAATTGTTGGTTAGCATGGTTAATTGAGATGAAAAAATATACAACAGAATTATCTTTCTCTGCTGATGCATAAAAAATGTTTTTATTGAATTTGTTTTTTTGTTTTTTATTAGTTTAATTTATGTGTAAACGTATGTTTTCTTTTTGTTTTGTTTATTTCTGTAGCCGTGTCGAATCGTTGGTAAAGAAACTAAGCAAAGAAAAACTTATCTATGCTTGCTCTCTCGAGTCGTGTGGAAGGAACAAAAACTGTGCGACTAAGTTATGAAGACCATGTACACATTTACCGAAATATGTCCAGTAAAAATCGTTAAACACGCAGTACATGAATTGAACATGGCGTGTTAAAAGCCGTTTCTACTATACACGTCGTCACTTTTTTATTCACTTGAGTTCGCCAACAAAAATGCGCAACACAGCGCGTCTATTTTTATTTCAAAATTGCATACCTTTGAAATTCCATTTTATTTGAGTTTTTAAAAGGTTCTAAAAATGTTTGCTCGCTAGCTTCAGGGAACTATCGTTGGACCCGAAGTATGTGTTGTGAACGTGGTAAAGGAAGTTTTACATATCTACCTTTATATGATTGTAACAATGATATTTTAATACAATATGATATGTTGAAACTTGATCAAACAAAGTGTGCGAATACTAGACAAATAACATTAAAGATTAAAATAATATAAAAAATCTAAAATAAAAGCATTTTGATGTTTTTCTTTTGTTTTTTAATAGTGTTTTTAAAACAATCTCGTCTGACAGCTAAAAAGAATAATTAAGATTAAAACAAAATAACAATTTTAAGAAAGAAAACCCAATAAAAAGTTTTAATAAGTCACAGAAATTTTTGTTTTTTTTTTAATTGAATAACTTTAAAACTAGGTCCTTGAGGTACATTTGTTTCCATGTTTTATAACGGATAGATGATTTTTTAATTGATAATTATTTGTCTAGTATCTGCACATTACGGTCAAGTTTCGAAAAATCACATTGTATATAAGATTAGCATTTTGAATCAGAATTTAAATAATCTTTATTTAAAGTTTTACAATGGTGGTAGTTCTGTTGATCACTAACTATACTTATTTTATTTATGTGTATGCTACCTTTTTTCAATAAAAAAAGGACACTTTAGACGTAATAGATTAAGCCAGACATGTCAATTTCGACGTTTTTAATCAATGTTTGCCTAGGAATAGTATAATTAGAAAGAAAAAACCTGTTTTGTCTCTTTCTAATTTAAAATTTCATTCCAATCCAATTAAGGATTCCAACCTAGTGGGTTCGGATAATGTATTTAAGTTACGAGGCGGCATTAACATCATTGGTTTTCTAGGCGACAACATTATTCTATTATTACTAATGGAAACAAGTGCTATCGATCTAAATTTAATCTAAATATTAAAACTTGTATAAGTATCGTAATAAATAAAAAAACGGTTACAAAAATACTTTTTTTTTTAATTTTACTCCTTTCGGAGTTCGAATCGAATATAGTAAGCTAATCTCTCTTCCAATAAGGCTATAAAAAATACTAATATTAATATCGTTAGATGTTTTTCCAATTTATCTGTTTCATAACAAAATTTTGAATATTTAAATTATGTTCGCAGGTAACTGAAGAAAACGAGCCACTAGTACCATTTCACTGGGTAGAGGCGACGGTGAACGTCACCATCAAGGAGATCCCTGAAGAGGCTGTGGACAAATCTGGATCCATTCGGTTCGTGAACATCACTGCTGAAGAGTTCATCGTCCCCGAAGCTGATGTAAATATACCTTTCATCTACAAAACCCTCAAAATTTAGCCGCTTAACCACGGCGTTCAGTATTTTTTTTTGTATCTTCACGCCCATATCCCCTAAGTGGTCTAGCGGTCCAGGTGTTGGACTTGACTGCATGAGGTCCCTGGTTCGAATCCCGAGTCGGAAAACAAAAAGAAAATATGATTTTTCCAATTTTCTAATAATAAAAACGTTGCTCAGGATTGGATATGTGCCCAATTGGCGATAGGCTTACCACTTATCACATAGTGGGACTTAGTATCTTCAGTTGGTAGTGGGTGCCATGGTTGTGCCTCTGCCTACCTCTTCGGGGATATGGGCGTGAATATACTATAGTTGACTTTGGTTTCTCATGGATCCCTGAGGAGATCATTGACGAGCGATGGAGTCGTCGCACCTTAAGTCAAAACTTTCGCATTTAGCACACTATTATTACTTTAATTTAATTTATTTAACGAACTTCCGTCAAAAGAAACCAACATGCATTTTTAATAAGCACACAAACGAAATAAGCTTTTAAAATAACAAATAAAAATGCGGATATTTAATATGAATAGTTCCACAAAAGCTGAAATAGTATTACAGGAATATACTGTTATGAAATTCTTAAATAAACTGACATAGTCTGAAAGCGCTACGAGCACTGGAGTTGGTGAAATAATAATAGACAAAGAGCCGGTACAGGAAATATTGAGTCTATAAATTGTCTCACCCTTCATGTCTCTATTCACTTAAAAAGACGTATGAGCACTATGCCGTCAATTTTCGAAGTTTTATGTCTTATTTTTTAATTATCCTATCGTCTTAATGCCGTCATAGCATAAATGGAAAGTTTGATTTTCCTACGCCAACCTATGTGCTAGTGAAAATTGACGGCTTAGTGCTCATTCGTTTTCTTTTAAGTGCTACAATTTACTTCTTTTTTTTGCCTCATGTTGGTCCCGGCTCCTTTGCAGAATAGACCATCTGCCTTCCTGCCAAGCAGCTCGTAAAAGTCGAGCATAGGATTACCGTCACTAACACCGCGACATCCTACTAAGTGGTAGAGTTTCGTAGAGTCTAGCCCGGATTGGTACCACCGCCTTATCTATTTCTGCCGCCATAACGTCCAATGCTTGCCATTGACGTGTTCCGGTTCTGAGGGTAAGGTAGCCGGTAAATTTACTATTGCTCGAGGTCTAACATCCCGGCCTCAGGATTTCAACCCACCACTACCACCTTTGGTGTCTCTAGGCGGCGTGAATTTTTCGGAAATCCGCTTGCTTGTTTGCCTTCCATTATCGTAAAAAAACGAAAAAATAATTTATACACTCTTACGCTGCCTAAAATGACAAAAAAAGTTTTCCTACACCGGCTCTTAGTCTATAACGGATTTTAACAGGATTTATATTTTAAAAGCTTTTTCATATTAGAAGATGTAAAGTTTCGATATCTGCGTAAAAGGTTATAAGTTTTATAGGGATTAGCTAGATGTCGTTCGTGGTTTTGTTTACTTTGTAAAATAATTATTTAGCTACAATGAATATTTTCTGTGCAAATTTTACTACTTTAACTAGCTGAACCAACAATTATTGTCGTGTCCTATTTTTTGTACGATTCTTCTGATAATAACACAACAAAAAACAAAACTCATTTACATGTTCGGGTGCAGTAAAGGAAATAGGGATTCATTTTTTATATAACACTAGCTGTCCCGGTGAACTTCGTACTGCTCGCTCAGTTTGTATGGGAAAAATAAAATGTTATTACGTTTCCGAACAAATGATGCTCGAATTTAATTAAGTAACCATGTTTCCGAACGAACGATGCTCTTTCAGTATAGTCCTACTAATATTTAATCTGTGCTATAGTCTATTGCTGTCAATGACATTGGCATTCGTTTCGCGCGTTTTTTAAAATATGCACAATTAAATGTATATTTTTCAATATTTTTGAGAGATTTTCTTAATATTTTTTCCGTAAGAACCTTCTCCTAATAATAACAAATACATCAAAAAAAAGAATTAGTGAAATCGGTCCAGCCATTCACGCGTGATGCCGTGACCAAGGAAAACGGGTTTCATTTTTATATATATAGATACACAAGGTCCTTATAAAATAGGCGTTCAAATTTTTGGAGTGTTTAAATCGAATAAAAATAGTTGGCATTCAAAACCTCGCTACGAGTTCTGTTGATTTAGGATAGTGGGAGGCCAAAGTTTTAAAAGACAGAATTGTTCTTTTAAATTAATTAATCGACTCATCTAAACAAAATTACATTTCAACAGTGAAATTGTCTGAAACCTACTCATTTTAGTCAAAAGCTTATATATTTTATACCCCATATTTTTAACTCACGCAGAAAGATGGATGTCAGTTTGACGTATCTGTGGGATCATAACTACTGACCGAATTGGTTCGATTTAAGTGTGGGTTTCTATTTGTTTCGAACTTGACATAACCGAGTTGGTATTAGCTAGGTACATAACAGCATTTTTTTGTTACGGCGATTAACAAAATTTTTAATGTTAAGTTTGAAAAATCTCCCGTGTAATTTTCTACCCTTAGAATGCCTTTTAATTATATCTAAATACTTATGATACTGATTACGAACATCTCTAATTAAAAACTTTATATATCGAGAAAACTTATACTGCAGCAATGACAATCTTTGTTATTTTGCCATCCTAATATGCGAGGAAATATTGCACACGTAGAGCTTATAAAACTCACAACACCTATAAATCACAACGTAACTTAGTTGCAACATAGACTTATCAACATGAATGCAACTCTAATACAAAGGTACAAGTTAGAAATTACAATAACTTGCTTAAGTGCTAACAAAGTATTCGAATCAAGGTCAGCTAGTATTGAAGTTTAGGAGTCCCTTGCGGTTTTAGTGTAAGAGTGTGGACATAAGTTTACGGGTTCATCAGGGGCACATAATAAAATGGCTTCACCCCAAAGCGCTCAGCAAATATACTGATTTAGACAAAGGAATCAATTTGGTTCGTGGTTATCCCTTGTTAATAACTAAAACATTTTCTATGTTAGTATATCAGCATGTGTTGAGATTCATCAAGTTACAATTGTACTAATAGTAGCTTACCCGACAGACGTTGTTCTGCTGATTTTTTAATGTGATTTTAGTAAAAAAGAATGGTGATTTCGTCCGCGTGAAATAGTTAGCGCGATGATAAATTGCTTCCTAGATAAAAATAACATTGAAATAATTTTTCAAATTGGACCAGTAGTTCCTGACATTAACTCGTTCAAGCAAACAAATAAACTCTAGCTTTATATATAATTATATAGTATAATAATAAAAATCTATATAATAATAGTACAGATTGAAAAAGAGCGGTGTGTTTGTATCTTACAATCATTGTATTCCAGATTGTAATTGAAATAGATCACGGGAACGTTTCTAGGCTTAAATTTGTCGATTTCTTTGTCCCTTGTCTGTTGTCACATCACTTAAAACTACTAAACTTATTTGAACAGGTTTTTACGAATTATACAGGTAGGTATTCTACATAAAATTTAAGCAGTGCTTCATAAAAATAATGCAAGTTGAATATCTGAATGTTAAACTAAATAAAATCTTTTTGAAATAATTGTTATTAATGGTATTATAAGATTAGTGCATTTGCTTTAATATCGTCTTTTTACAGGGAACAAGCAAAAAAGAGAAACTCCACAGGCGTCTATCTGAACTCTACAACAAGTCAATGGACAACGTTGATGTTTTCACAGTATTCAGCAAGCTCACTGTGAAGGATGCGTTCTTGGATGTAAGGTTTTCCGTCCACGGATCGCCTTATTTCGAACCAGAGAAGCTGGATAGTATGGTGATTGGGATACAAGAAAAGGTTGGTTTTTAACTTCTTTTACCAAATTAAATTTCGTAGAGGTTGAGGTCTCTCAACTCAAATTTTTTAGGGATTGAAAATACCTTCTATTTCCATGGGATTTTTAGAAGAGATATACAGCTTTAGATAGTAAATATATCTTATTAGTTTTAAATAACTACTCACGAAATTTTTCAACATGACGACGAGTGCCAAAATTTGGAAATGACTAATAAGCAATATAATAATTTTAAAATATGTTAACTAGTGTTAGGCTAGTTGACTTCGAAGTAGTTTATTTTCGAAGTCGTACATTTGTTGTGTAATACAACAAATGTACGACGACGACGATAATATTTGCTCAGCTTAGGAATTAACTAATTATTTGTGCAGTAACTATATTTCATACATTATTCTTCTCGTTTCGAAACAAAGGTACAAACGGCTTATTGCAAGTTGTATTTTAAATTAATTATTATAACGTTCCCATAGTTTTAATAAGGCCAATCGGGTCATGTTATTGTAACACAAAAGGCACTGATTTTACCTAAATTTTAATTAAAGCAATCTTATTTTAGAATAAACGGCGATCATTTCATTACAAAATTTATAAAAAGAGGTAGGTACCTATTTTAACGATGAAGCCTTTTTTTTTTCAAATCTTCAATTATCAGATGCTTCCACAAAACAATCAAAATATCGATGAGCCCCTTCTCTTCGTATACAAATCAAATATTTTAGTAAGCTTAATTAGAAGGAATAAAACTAAGGAATAGGGCACATTCTTTTTCCCGATTTCAAAAATTTCATCATACATATTTGTAGAATAATTTCCCACTTCTTAAATTTTTAGTCTGGGATTTCAGAGGCTGCAAAAATATTTGGAAAGATTGGATCTCGTCACTTAACAAGTAAAATATGAACGGGTACTTGTATAAAAATATTGTCGGTCTAGTCTAAAAAGATATCCTGAAAAATATTTGAAATAGGGATTTTTATCGTCGCTTTTGTAGTCTACGAAAAAATTTTAAAACTGTCAGCCTTAATTTTCACCAGCTAACGCTCTTAGTTTTACCCTGTGTTTAAAGTTGTTTTGTCCTTTTGTGGTGATTATTTGTGCTACTGGGTTACTATATAATATACAATGCTATAATTATAATTATTTTTATTGTATATTAATACAAACGTGTAAAACATACGAGAATATACCTAATATAAGCTCAATGCTTTTAGTAAATCCTACTATCCTACTTATATTATAAATTTCGTATTTATTACATTTAGTTTTTACGTTTACTTGTTAGTCTTTCATGCAAAAACTGCTGAACCGATTTTCATGAAATGGGGTTCACACATTGAGGGTAACTTGGAGTAACACATGGGATAGTTTTTATCCCGAAAAAATGCTCCTGTGGGACACTTAACCACTTGGGCAACAGCTAATAT
>NJDD01001171.1:15624-55489 GCA_002245505.1 Calephelis nemesis | reverse complement strand
AAAGTTGGTCTTCACCTATTTTTTAATTATATTTAAATCACAGCAATAAATAAGTCAGGAATCAAACCCCGACGACATGACCGGCAACAACAGGTATTGACAATGTATTAGGTAGAAATATACCGATGATGGCTTTTTTGGTATATTTGAAAGATAAGTAGCGTAAAGATATGTTGAATGATTTTTAAGATACAAATATTTTTTTGCATTCTGGATTTCAAGTGATGTTGCCAGTTCATACTCAGTGTTAAGTCTTATTTTTTAAAATACATCCTACAAATAAAAAACGAATGCATTAAATTTTACTATGCGTCAATGAATTTACGTTTTGACTTTTATCCTTCTCTCACGGAAACCCCTTTAGTGAGCGGGATAAAAAGTGGCCTTTAAACTTCCTCTGAACTTTAAGAACCTACTAGCCAAATTTCGTTTCGATGGTTTCAGTACATTTGACCTCAATCGCGGTCACGATACATATAGAAAGACAGACAGACAATCAGACGGACAGGCAGACAGACATACAAAAATCTAAAAATGTGTTCAACTTTCAATGTTTAGGCTGCAGCTATTTTTTAATTACTTCAATGTACATAATTCACTCTACAGTTTTATCTTAAGTATTATAGTCTGCAAAAATAATCCGGTTTAAATAAAATATATGTCATTTGAAGTAGCAGTTTGCCAATAATTGAAAACAGCGTGATCCAATCTGCACATGTTTGTCTACGACATATTTTATTTGTGTCAAAGTTATTTGTGAAACTATTTTATTAGAGTCTGCAAACATGGATTCAGTAGTTTTTCAAATAAAATGGGTAATATTTTTCATAAATGTTATTTTAAAATGCAACTGTATTTTCGAATCTACATACACAACTTTAATATTTACAGTCTAAAATACGGTATTTTTTATAATGCTAAGTACTTGTTAACCGATTTTAAAAATAAAAGGTTCTTAATTCGACTCAACGTTTTTTGTATGTTTGTTACAATTACTCGACCAATAGCCAACCGATTTTGATGTTTTTTTATAGAAAAATAGCTCATGATTTCGAGGCGGTCTCATGTTATCATGATCCGACTATTGATTGTTGAGTTATACTTAATAGTGCATTTTTTTCCACACACATTTGATGAATTCTTCAAGATAAGTGAAATATGTATGCATTGCATATTATGCATTATAAGTGTAATTTAAAAATTACTATTAGTATGTTGATAAAATGTATGTGGGACTATTTCGAAAACTTTTGTTATCTTTTGAAAATGGAATTATCAAATCTCGGCGTGGTACCCAATTATGTAGTTGTAGTTGGTTCTTGCAGTTATACTGCGGTTAATTGTTGAAGTGAAACTTTTTTAACGGGGTTGGAAAAAAAAATTGTGTAAATCTTTTCGTTACGCGTCACATGTTTCCGTTACGTGCCATCTTTTTCTTATCCCTACCACGCGTGATTCGAAGTATTCTTTCTCCAGCGGTGTAGGGATTGGCAATAAACTTTATTTAACCAATTTCTGTAAAGTTGCATATAGTAAATTATTTTTTGAAAAATAACGTCATAAAGAAGTTTCACTTCTTCACTACTTACGAGTGTACGCTAGTACACGCACACATTTTTATATTATATAACGATCGTATATCTATCTATCTAATACTATCGTATGTGCTTGTGAAAAATTATCATAATGTATTTTAATTGTTGACGTATTTCAAGTGTAACGAATGTACCTACGAAATAAAGACATTGAATTGAAAAAAATATATATTTAGTAGTGCGAATTTTCATGTATACATAAACAAACATTTTTCATATTATTCTAATTTATTGTTTTTTTGATACTTAAATACGGTCACGATACAGTCACAAAAAAGTCACGACATCAACACCATCACCGCCAAGACATCATCACCGTCCTGACACTGTCACGTCATCGTTACGATATCGTCACGACCAGTGACGACGTCATTGTTAAAATACCCTGTACAAAGTATCTGGAATACAAAATACAACATTTTGAAATGCTAGATTCAAAATCCTTTCCAAAGAAGTATTTTAGATACAAGATAAAGATAGTTTTTTGTATCTCGTGTCTGTATTTCAAATACTTGTATCTTAGATAAGTAGCATCATTGGTCACGATACCGTCACGACATTGTAACAATACCATCACCGTTGACGTTATGAATTACCGTTTTTTTCGTTTTTTCGCTTAATTATTTTGTTTCAAGTTTTAATCTCAGTACAGAGAGTAGACAGTAGACAGCCAACAGAACAGTAGCTGTTGCTGTGGCTTCGTCTCTGTCAGTAATTTGGTATTAACACTCCTCTGGAACTACTTTAGCGATCGGAATAACAAGTAGTCTATTTCTACCACTTTACGAACTTAATTCAACTACTTGTAAAAGCACGAATACAGCAATTATCTTTGAATTTTAATTGCGAAAGTTTTAGAATTAATTAAGGAAATTTAATAATGCCAAAAATAAACTACTTTCAACGGCATTTCGCTGAAGCTTCAGTTTTCAGTAAGCATTTTAAACTATTACTTTTGAGCTTGCCGGTTTTAAATATACTTATCTATAACGTGAAACTGTTTTTGTTGATTTAGGTCGCTTGTATTTCATCTACATATTTAATGAAACAGAAATAATACTAGATCTGTACATGAATTATTTTTAAAAACAACTAGCTGTTCCGGCGAACTTTGTTCAACCCGTTCAGTTTGTTAAGGAAAATTAAAAAAAATATATATTTTCTTAGGTTTCTTGCAGTCGAATGGGATAAGAAGTATCTTATGTCCGTCTTCTGGTTCTGAGCTAACTCCCTGTAAATGTTTAGCTAAATCGGTTCAGCTTTTTATGAGTTATAAATAGTGTTTCTTTTATCTTTTATAAATGTAGTCTACCTTGCAGTTTTACTGTGCTTAATTATTTTGTTTCAAGTTTCAATCTCAGTATAGAGAGTAGACAGTAGATAGCCAACAGAACAGTAGCTGTTGTCGTGGCTTTGCCTTCCTTTGTTATTTGGTATTGACAATCCCATGGGAACTATTTAAGCGACCAGAATAAAAATTAGCTTATTTGACATTCCAGATTTTAATCTATCAGTTTACAAACTTAATTCAACTACTTATGTAAAAGTTACAAACAAATACAGCAATGATCTTTGAATTTTAATTGCGAAAGTTTTAGAATTAATTAAGGAAATTTAATAATGCCAAAAATGAACTACTTTTAACGGGGCATTTCACCGACGCCTCAGTTTTCAGTAAGCATTTTAAACTATTACTTTTGAGCTTGTCGGTTTCAAATATACTTTATCTATAAAGTGAAATGTTTTTGTTTATTTAGCTCGCTTGTATTTCATATACAAGTATAACAGTGATAATACTAAATCTGTACAATCATTGTTTTTAAAAACGACTAGCTGTCCCGGTGAACTTTGTTCTACTCGCTAGCCTGTTTAGGAAAATAGAAACATATAATTTCTAAGTTCTAGACAGTTGAGTGGGGTAAATGTCTGTCGTCTGGTTCTGCGCTACCTCTCTGTAAATTTTTAGCCAAATCCGTTCAGCCGTTCTTGAGATATAATATAGTGTAAATAACTCGATTTTCTTTTATAAATATAGATTATTGTTACGTATTGTGTACACTATGCAGGACATGTAACCTAAAACCCCGTGTTGGTCCGGGCTCCTTTGCAGAATAAACCATTTCCTTCCTGCCAGGCAGCTCGTAAAAGGCGAGCATAGGCTTATCATCACTAACACCGTGACATCTGACTAGGTGGTAGTTTCGCAGCGACTCGCCTGGATTGGTACCACCGCCTTACCTATTCCGGCCGCCATAACGTCATGACGTGTTCCGTTTCGGAGGGTAAGGTAGCCGGTAAACTTACTTTTGCTTGAGGTATAACATCCTGACCTCAGGTTGGCAACGCACCATTACCATCTTTGGTGTCTCTAGGCGGCGTGAATTTCTTAACATCAGGAAATCCGTCTGCTTGTTTGCCTTCCTCTAATATATAAAAAAAGAGATCTATGACAATTTTTGTCAATCATTGCAACGTATAACCGAAATCGTGGGCAAGAGCTAGTCTACAATACACTAAAACTCAGTGTCTCGACAAGAAACGTCATAAAAATAATATATTTAAACTGTGCTCAAACTTTGCGCTATTTTTTGTTCGTTCTAAAAACGTCAGAAGAAGTCGCTTCTTTTTCTTGATTAAAATAAGATAATCAGTTCTCATAAAGAAAACGTTTTTTGTTAAGCAAAATATTTCTACTGATTATCTCTTTTTGATATTCCAAACAAGCTCTTTATGATAAAAAGGTTTGAAAGAATTTTAATATATTTTGAACAAAGAAAATCATTCCCTTTTCATTTATAAAATATTGACATTTATAAACGAAAACCTATATCCTTTTTAAATGACTGAAAAAGTATGAATGAATGATTAAATACTATGTAATATAATATATAATACTAATATAATACTAATAATAATACTAATACTATAATATTATGCACCAAAATTTACAAAATAATACACACTCTTTCAAATATAATAATATTTAACTTGGTGCTCAGAGGCGGTCTTATCGCTTCAGAGCAATCTCTGCCAGACAACCTTAGAGTGAAGGCGGCAAAAAAAATAAAAAATTAATAATTTGTAGCCACAGAACAAGCCAACCTTTTTTATCTATGGTGTCTATAATCCAAGGTTGTTTTATATCAGGAAAGCGATGTGCTTTTGCATGAGTGGTTCAATCAACTCATTTCCCGAACAATTCCGGAATTCATTCGTTCAACGAACTTACGATTTACGGGTTTAAAAAATAATTCGTAATTGGAATGGCTATGAATTAGTTTATTCGACACTAGCTGTTGCTTGCGGCGTTTTCTGCAATCGGGATCAAAAGTAGCCTATATGTTAATCCAGGTCACAATCTATTTGTGTTTCAAATTTCAGACAAATCCGTTCAGCCATTTAAGCGTGAAAGAGTAACATTCATACTCACAAACTTTCGCATTTGTAATATTAGTAGTATTTACTTGCAAATAACTAGATTGAACCTACCATTTTTGATACATTCTTTTAAGTTTATGCAAGAAAAAAATTTATGGTATTATAATCATTCTTAATGAAGACTTTAAAAATCGCCTCTGTGGTCTAGCTGTTCATGTGTTGGATTTGACTTCATGAGGTCCCGGGTTCGAATCCAGGGTCGGGCAACTAAAAGAAAATGTGGTATTTCCAATTTTCTAATAAAAAAAATGGTGTTCTGAATTGGATATGAGCCCGGTTTTGAGGCTTGCCACCTATCACGTTGAGGGGCTTAGTGTCTTCGGCTAGTCGTGGGTGCCCTGGTTGTGCCTTTTCCCGCTACTTTGGGGATATGGGCGTGAAGATATTTTTTTTGAAGAAATTTCTTACGACGATGATTAAAAACTAATAAATTTCATTGTAATAAAAATATCGATGTTAGTAATACAGGAAACAATAATTTTGTTAATTTCGGTCTTATATTTGATGTGAAGTTGCAACATCTGGGGTTGATTCTAGCGATCCTTACTTGTTTTCCTTTCGTTAGCAAGAAATGTTTGAACAAAAGCTTTGGGAATCGTTTTGGGAATTCAACTAGGAGAGAGCTTAGGTAAGTAATAAACAAGCAATATCCGTAGAATTTTGATTCTGGGTTTTATACGGAAATGGAGTGTTCTGAAAATACCATTGGCCTAGTGAAATGATAGAGCTGATATTAATCTACAGTTACTTGAGATAAAGGAAATTATAAAAGACTAGCTGTTGCCCGCGGCGTTGTTTTCGTGATCCCACAGAAGCATTGTTCCCAACAAAAACTATCCTATGTGTTAATCCAAGTTATCCTCTATGTGTGTGCCACACTTCAATAAAATCAGTTCTGCAGTTTTTGTGTGAAGCAGTAACAAACAAACATAAAAACTTTTGCATTTATAATATTGATAGGATAGCTGATGCTTATAGACCTTGAATAATAGCGGTGCGTTGCTATTTCAAGTCAAGCGAGTGAATTTACTTTTGATAATGATACACCTCTATTTAATATATTTTATAGCCTTAGTTTTTCTAGCGGTGTTGGACTTTACTTAATGAGGTCCCGGGTTCGATGCGAAGTTTAGAAACAAAAAGAAAATTTGTTTTTTTCAATGTTATTATAAATTCAACGTTGCCCGGGATTGGATACGTGGCTGGTTGGCGATAGGTTTGCCACCTATCACTTTAGAAGAATTACGGCCACTATTATTAAGATTAGAGGTAGTGCTGTTTTAGATCCGTAGCCAGTTAACCGCTGTTATTTTTCAATCATTAACAACAATATCTTAGCAATAAATCTCTAGAAGGCCTATCTTTGTCTGTAGATAGGTTATTAATATTCGCAGTTAGTGTCTTCGGACAGTTATAAGTCACGTCGGGGATATGAGAGTGAAGATACGTTTTTACTTTATAACAATAGATGTGTTATTTATATGGACACCAAAGTTATATAAAGCCGTATTCCAATATAAAGTAAGTATCTTCACGCCCATATCCCCGAAGAGGTAGGCAGAGGCACAACCAGGGTATCCACGACTAGCCGAAGATACTAAGTCCCAGATAGGAAGGAAGGAAGTGGCGATAGGTGGCAAGCCTATCGCCAACCGGGCACATTTCCTATCCCGAGCAACATTTTTTTTATTAGAAAATTGGAAAAACCCAATTTTCTTTTGTTGCCCGACCCGGGATTCGAACCCGGGACCTCATGCAGTCAAGTCCTACAACTGAACCGCTAGACCACAGTGGCGACGATATAAGGCAATATAAAGTAAATTTTAATTTTCTCGTGGTGTTCCGGAGCTACTTATAATTCGATAGGCTAACTCATTTTCTACCAAGCAATTTATTTGTAATTTTGTGACCATGATTATACAGCAAGATTTTTTTATCACCATCCAAATTTTTTCTGGGCATGAGGTATCTATAAATAAGTCCATTTATGAAAAAAAAATAGGTATCTAGCAGGTAGCTATCTAGCAGATAGTGCTCTGACAGAGCACTTAGCGCGTAGGTACGGAGCGCGCGCTGCCCATAAACATCAATATTTTGTAGACGGCTTTGCGATGTCATATCTTAATATATAGTATTGAGGGATACTAAAAGAAAAAACACGTATTTAATTATTTTCACTTAAGATAACATATTAAAATTTGGATGGTGATTAAAAAGTCTGGGTGTATATGAGGAAGAAATTTGCGACGACTTACCTGGATTAGTAATCCTACCGCAGTTACCTCTGTGCTCATCAGTGTCATGTTCCGAATTGAAGACTAGGACAGGCAGCTAAAATAATTTGCGTATCTGAATTACCTTCCCAGAATCAAAACTCTTACGCTGTCTGTAGTTTACGTTTTTATCTTAGATCCCAAATCCAAAGTCAGAGATTTGATAGCCTCGTTGGTCGAGTAGCTAGCGTACACGCCTAATTTCACTGCCCAGCCGCTAGGCTCGGGTTCGATCCCCGACATTTGAGTGATACACATTTAGAGGTCTGCATTTCTGGCTCTGGGTGTTTATTAAATTTATTCAGGTATCTATTTAGATATTTCTATGCATTAGAATCGTTGACTAACATTCCTAAAACAAGCATATAGTTTGTATACTTTGTTAGATTCAATTCGTGTGACTTGTCTAGGAATATTAATTTATTTCTATGTTTAGAGATTTGTATTATTTTTATATATTTTCAATCTTATTATGTATCTAATACAAAAATGTTATTTCAGTTGGAAGACGAGCTGCAAGCCAGAATCTACATGGTGAGGATCGACGAATGTCTCATAGAAAAGGAGCAATGTATGGATTCCTGTCGAAATGTTCTCATCAAGAATAACGTGCCGCTTTCCGTATACACAAATACCACAAGCTTTGTGGGGGTTTCCGCGAGGGTTGAGTCAGAATGCACTTGTGATGTTGATGAACCGTTAATTTGTTTGAATGGAGGTAAACTTGAATTTCTATTAAATGTTTTCGTTTGTAGTAACAAATATAACCAATGCAGTGGCAGAGTTCAGAGGTATCTGCTCACTCCTACCATAATTTTAGATTTTCAAGATTATTTATTGACAACGCAGCCTACTGTTTCATGCAGGAATGACCTTATCATCTTAGGTATATTCTCTAAGTTTATCTGCTATATCAGAGAGCATGGAGACCTCGTAATTTTTTGTAAGAGTTCAGCGAACTAGCAGACGGATCTCTTGATGATACGAGACAACCAAGTCCCATAGACAACATAAATGCGCTATGCTGTGGCCGGCACATTAGCTTATCTGCAAGTCTAACGGGTACTCTACTATCCCGACCGGGATGTGTCAGATTCACAATGACGAAGGGAATAGGCAAGGCGGTAGATCTCTTCCCGGCCAAGTTACTGCACAGCATTCTGCTATCAGTAGCCTTGTAGATAGTGGCTTATATTTTAACCTGTGCTCGCCTCTTACAAGATGTCCGGCAGCGAGGCAGTTTCT
This sequence comes from Calephelis nemesis, assembly GCA_002245505.1. Lineage (NCBI taxonomy): Eukaryota > Metazoa > Arthropoda > Insecta > Lepidoptera > Riodinidae > Calephelis > Calephelis nemesis. The sequence continues at coordinate 46,938 of NJDD01001171.1, read as the reverse complement.
AATCAGTTTCTAATCTAATGGGAAAAGGGGTATTTAATATGATCTTTGTGCTTAACGCTACATATTATTCATCGTTGCATCACATGCAGGTTCTGCTTATGACGTTAAAAAAATAGTCATGATTCACTGCTATATAAAAGAATAGGCCAGATGAAGCTTTTAAAGACTCATTCTTTTAGCTTATCCGGCATTTTGGTGTCACAAAATGGACACCGTTAAATTTACGTCACTTTGCCCAAGCCGCAGTTATTCGGACAGAGATGAGAACGTCCCCGAATAGATGAATCACAGAACTCATTTTCTGCGATATTTGGTTGAGGGCACTGGTAGGCTAACGATGTCACTATTTAGCCGACTTCATAAAAATGAGGAGGTTTTATATACCACTCCTATTTTTATGTATATTAACCGACTTCTTCGTCATTTCACAACTAATTTTAGTTTTTTTTTTAATTAAAAAGCGTATTTCCATGGTGGTCTTGTATCACCAAGTCTGATAATGTTGTCCCAGGAATATACATTTTTTTTATATAAGAATAATCGCCTCTGTAGTCTAGCGGTCCGGTCCGGAAAATTGGATTTTTCCAATTTTCTAGTAAAAAAAATGTTGGTCAGGATTGGGAATGTGCCCGGTTGGCGATAGGCTTGCCACCTATCACATTGTGGGACTTAGTATTTTCGGCTAGTCGTGGGTGCCCTGGTTGTGCCTCTGCCTACCTCTTCAGGGATATGAGCGTGAAGATACTTTTTTTATGTATAAGAATAGGCAAACGAACAAGTAGATCACCAGATGGAATGTTATCACCACGGACATCCACAACACCAGGAGTATCACAGATGCGTTGTGTTGTTTTTGTAGATTGATTATTAAAATTAAAGTCGGTGTTTTGCAGTTTTACTACACATACAGTCACAAATATATTACTATGGGGAGATTAGCAAAAATAACTGTCCATCACAACTTTTTGATGTCCATTTTCGTCACATAATTTTGATGCCACTATATTATGCTCCTTGTTAATATCAGATATTTTTGTTGCGTATGGGAAGACAGATATTATTGAACTCGTTCTTAGGCAGATATTTTTGCAAATCTCCCCATAGTAACATATTTATGCTCGTGACTGTACATTATTTCATAATCGGAATGAACTAGGTTCATATTCTGTGGATTAAATCCTGTATATTTTCTTTATTGCATGACGTAATCATATGAATATTTTTGTTTAGGAACACCATTTGCTGATAAATGCGAGTGCCCAGAAGGTTGGAATGGTCCTCACTGTGAGCAGACCTCTATCGGCTTCCATGGCGACGGTTGGGCGATGTATCCACCGCCACCTGCCTGCCACGAGGGCAGGGTCACACTTACCGTCACGTCTCATACCAGCAACAGCCTCATATTCTACTTGGGACCTTTGAAGTATAATCCGTTATTAGATGTTCAAGGTTAGTATACTTTCTGAAATACAGTTATGTGTTCCGTCAGTCTATGTAGAAGCTACTTTTACTTTGTTTTTTTTTTACTTTGAAGTATTTTTTTGTAATATTTGTTGTAAATAGTTAATAATAATAGTTAATAATAATAGTAATAAGCTCTGTAATAATCTGGATCGGACCTTACCAAATAATGCTGTCACATCTGAGCTTTTCGTTTTTGCTCTCTGGTTTAGTGTGGCCAATAAATTTACACAAGAAACTAAAGTTTAAGGTTGGCAATTGACGTTTTGGTGTCTTATATTATTAACCGACATCGAAAGTTGTATAACCAGGTTCGACTCCCTTACTTTTATGAACATAATCGATTTCCCGTCTTTTCTGAATCGGTTTCTTTTTTCATTTAAGAGAGCATACTTTCGAGGTGGTCCTCTTGCCACTTAGTCTAGATCTGATGATGGAATTGAGGAAAATATTTATTTTTTTTGTACGTAGATGATTTACTTATTGAAATTAAAGTTGGTTGTTTAAAATTTTACTGCGATTTAATAATTCATTAGAACGAGAATTTTGTTTGATGTTTCCTTCTTTCTTCTTTTATAAAATAAGAAAATATATTTCGAAGAAGCTCAAGCTTGCGTTTCCAATTTTCGAGAGAAATCTAATACGTAAGTGATATCACAGCCCTACAAAATTAGTTTTAAGGGTAATTCTAGTATGTAAGTGGTATTATGGCTTAAGATAGCTTACCGTTTTAAAAAAGCTTAAAGCGGTAAGTGAGTCGTAAATTACCCTAATCGTACTCTATTTTACAAGCATGTAGGCCACTTATCGGAATTGCCAATTTGGCAGTGCAGTGGAAATATTTGATCTAGTAGTAAACGCTTGCCAACAGGAAATTTATCCACTACTTTAAATATTTACTTTTTATCTTTGTGTCAGTGATTTAGGGTATCGACAGACAAACGCTTTTTAACCGCTCAATATTTGTAAAAATTCACATTTTTGCAGTTTCACTGCATTCAATATTATACCATTTCTAACGTTTGCTTGTGTTGTTTTTTTTAAATGGCGGATATGTTGCTAACCTTGCGGTTTTTACAACCACACCGGACTATGATTGCTTGTATTCATCATAATGTTATGTAATAAAAAATCTCTAAAATATTGAAAAGTACAATCCTTGAAAAAATATAAAAAAGACTAGGGATGTTGCGTTAAAGATACGGAACGGAAAGAAAATTAATCGTTTTTACACTAAGGCGTAATGTTTAATAATAGTTTTTTCATGCACTGTCTGTAAACTACATGTTTTTAACATGGTATTAACGCAATAAACACTTGATTAATACACAATAGAATTTAGCTTAAAATATATAACTAGTTTGTTTTACTCCTACGTCATCCCGTGTAATTAGCGTACTTCTTGACGGAATCAAATATTAGCAATTTTCATCTTGAATTGAGTATAGACCAAAAATGCATATTTTGTATTGCTAATTTGGTTATTTCTATTAAACTTATTTAATCAACATGGTGTCACTATTAACTTATACCTAAGTCCTATGGTCAAATATTAGAATAAAATAAAATTGAAAATGTTCGCTAAACCCCCTGACAAAACCTGTATTTTACTTAAAAAAGAAATGTTAAGTAACTAAAAACCATCTCGATCACGTCGGCTTTCAAATGAAAAATCCGCATCGAAATCGATTCAACTGTTTAAAAGTTATGATGCCACACACAAACAGACAGACACATTCACACATAAACGTTAAACTTATAAAACCTCACGTTTTCGGAGGTTAAAAACGGTCATTTAAGACATATGATAAAAGCAACCCATTTTGCAATTTTCTTGCATTTTAAAAGAAATTCGTCTGCTTAAACCCTTACACATTCACTGAGCATGGTGATACAGAACGTGACCCAAGTTTATTGGTGATCATAAATCTGGGAATCTCTGCTTTAAGATTAATTCTAGTCTGGAATATTCTTTAAAGACAATATACTTTGCTGAGATAAAACAGTATTAAAATCTTGATCAAATGGAGATGTATTTTAAAGAGTTGTGTTGTCTTTTAGATTTATTTTGTTTTCTTTTTTTTTATGAAATGAAATTGTGCATATGAGTATGTTAATCCTGTGCTTGCGAGCTTATTGGATGACAACCTTCAATTTCCAATCCAATATCTGTAGGTAACGTTAATCTGGTACTGGTTGGACCGGTGAATTTACCCTCAATAGAGATTACCTTACGTCCATTATTAATACATAGCACGCCGCATGGATATTCCTTTATAGCAATTAACCATTACTTTTTTAATCCCAGGCGCAACAAGAGAGATTAAGATGTGTGTGTGTGTGTGTGTGTGTGTGTGTTTGTGTACATGTATGTATGTGCGTATGTATGTCTGTCTGGTTTTGGTTTTTAGTTTTATTTATTAAACTACGTTAAAGTAGAGAGTAGTGTGTTTCTTTATGATAACCTAATGATCAAGCATAAGAGGGCCAAACTGAAAGTTTTTAGAAATGGCAACTTAAAAGCATTATATTAAAAAAATAAGTTTAAATTTTGAAAATAGAACTCTTTACCAATAATATTGAGTATACATTTCATTCATTTGTCATTTGTTTTACGATTTGGCGGCAAATTGAATATTGTCTGTGCACGTCAGAATGAATTTAAGCCGAGAAAATTTTCGTGCAATGATTTTTATGACTTTCGATGTCATATAAGTCAACAAGAAAGTTATGATAGACTTCGATTGGCTTTTCACGATGAAGCCCCATCTCGCGCCACAGTTTACAACTGGTTTAATGAATTCAAACGTGGTCGAACTAATCTCACCGATGATTTGCGTGAGGGACGGCCTTCTACAGCGACGACTGAAGACAATATCAGTGTTGTGCGGCGTATGATAGAGACTGACAAAAGAGTGACCTATCATCAGATTCGGACAAGTCTAAGCATAGGTATGAGTCAAGTGCATAAAATCCTCCATGAACATTTAGCGGTCAGGAAGCTTTGTGCCCGCTGGATACCGCATAATTTGACCGAGGCTCAAAAACTCCGCCGTGTTGATTGGTGCCGAGAAATGATCCAAAAATTTAACGGAGGTGACTCAAATGCTGTGTTCGACATACTAACGGGTGACGAAAGCTGGATTTACTGTTATGTTCCAGAAACCAAAAGACAGTCTGCTCAAAGGGTGTTTCCTTCCGAAGAGTTGCCAACTAAAGTGAAGAGAGGTCGAAGTGTTGGAAAAAAGATGGTGGCCTCGTTCTTCGGAAAGACAGGTCATTACGCGACAGTTGTCTTAGAGGATCAGAAAACGATTAATGCAGAGTGGTACACTAACAACTGTTTGCCACTTGTCTTGGAAAAAGTTCGAGAGAAACGACCTCGCAGCAGGATCCTCCTTCATCACGACAATGCCTCGTCGCACACCGCCAGGCAAACGATCGACTATTTGGCGACCTCAGACGTGGAATTACTGGGTCACCCGCCATATAGCCCCGACCTCACACCCTGCGATTTTTATTTATTCCCGAAAATAAAAGAAAAACTTCGAGGAAAACATTTTATGGACGCCGAAGAAGCAGTGGCTGCGTTTCAAAACGCCGTCGAAGAGGCCCCTAAGGCCGAATGGGCAAGGTGCTTTTCTCAATGGTTCTATCGAATGCAGCGATGTATTGATGTAAATGGACGCTATTTTGAAAAGTTATAATAAAACTAATAACTTGATAGAATGCTTAGTTTTTGATTTTCTAAGAACTTTCAGTTTGACCCTCGTATGGATTGATTTAGTGAATTATACGTCAATCTGTTTGTTATTATGTATTTTCCCCGTGTTGGTCCCGGCTCCTTTGCAAATTAGACCATCTGCCTTTCTTGCCAGGCTGCTCGTAAAAGGCGAGCATAGGCTTATCATCACTAACACCGTGACATTTGACTAGGTGGTACAGTTTCGCAGCGACTCGCCCGGATTGGTACCACCGCCTTTCCTATTCCTGCCGCCATAACGTCATGACGTGTTCTGGTTCGGAGGGTAAGGTAGCCGGTAAACTTACTTCTGCTCGAGGCCTAACATCCTGACTTCAGGTTAGCAACGCACCATTACCATCTTTGGTGTCTCTGGGCGGCGTGAATGTCTTACCATCAGGAAATCCGTCTGCTTATTTGCCTTCCTATAACATAAAAAAAAATATGACAAGGCAGTAATCAAAATTTATTAAGTTTGGCACAAAAACAACACAACAAATTTGGCAGCCACCAGATGCCATACTGTAAAAATTAAAGTCGACGAGCTATGTCCCGTTTCGAATGGACATTTCAAAATCAGTATTAAATTTTAGTATTATTTTCTTTCTAAAATAACTGCCTAAGATTTTTTATTATTTAAAGTTGTAAATTTTTTGTTTGTAAAATGTTTTAATGAAATATTTATCTTCCTGAACTTCACTTATTTTCACCTTAAGTTTTTAATTAATTGAGAAATCCCTTAATCTTAAATAAATTACGAGAGTAGTTCACAAGCGCCCCAATGTAGAAGAGTTATATTTTGGTATATCCGTCCATAACATTATAAATAACAATGTAAGTTTGCTTGTTATATCGTGTACGCGGAAATGACTTAGCCAATCATCATGAAACTTTGTACACATAGTCTTGGAGGTTTTAAAAGTAACAAGGGATACTTTTTAAAGACTTCAATGTGAGTGAAACCGCGGGTAAAAGCAAGATTAGCTTTTATATAGGTAGGTTTGCTCTTTATACATGATTTAACAAAATTATTGACTTTATCAATTTGACATGTTAGAATGGGAAGCAGAAGACGGTGACATAAACCATAATCTCACTAAATTATCCCTGGAAGAACCCCTTATTTATTTGTAGAAAAAAAGTGTATTTTAAGTTATAAAACATATTTACTTAATGATAGAGCTGCCTAAAAAGTAAGCCTTTATACTGTATCTATAACTTAATATAAATGAATGTTGAAATTACGTTTTTCACTTTAAAGAAGTAAAATTTATTAATAAAAACTGGAGAGGTCGATTTGACTTAAATTTTCAGTCTGGCATTTTGGTTTTTCAGCTATATCTCTTGTGCTATTTATTTAATTAACAAAAAAAAATGTTTATTTCTTTGATAAAAAAATACACGAAATCACTTTTTATTTGCATAAAACAAAACCCATAGAACTTTATTCATGATTAGAAGTTGACGATATTCAGTTTTAATTCGATTGCTAAATGTTTGCAATTCGTGTTTGCAATTTCTATGTTTATGTCACTATTATAAATAGACATAGGTTAGCATATAATTAATCTTGAATATGCAATATTGTTTTTAATATTTCCTTCGAAATACCATTTCACATTTTACTCAAATAACAAAGATTGTGTTTTATCAAAGTTAGATTAGTAGGAGCTATGTTTTTAATTTATAATATTCATTTTAAACTACTATAAAATGTTTTACACCCATACATAACTTCATGCTATGTCCCTTGTGGGGCTAGCAGAGAGTATGGATTGTCAATAGATAATCATAGTACTATTTAAAGTAAGTATTTTCACGCCCATATCCCCGAAGAGGTAGGCAGAGGCACAACAAGGGCACCCACGACTAGCCGAAGATACTAAGTCCCATAATGTGATAGGTGGCAAGCCTATCGCCAACCAGGTACGTTTCCAATCCCTACCAATTTTTTTTTGAATTAGAAAATTGGATAAATCCAATTTTCTTTTTGTTGGCCGACCCGGGATTCGAACCCGAGACCTCATGCAGTCAAGTCCAACACCCGGACCGCTCGACCACAGAGGCGACAAAGTACTATTTAGAATCTATAAATTCATCTCTTAAATTCTATTGGAATGTTTTTTTAATAAAACTTGATCATCATAAAATTCAGAAATCACAAATAGGGATAGAAAAATATGTTCTAATTTAGCATACTCAAATATATCTCTGCGCTATACTTGGATAATCGTAGGTAAAATGTCCTAATCTTTAAAGTAAACACATAACACGTAAGTAATAAGAACATCACACTATTAATCAACGTATAAAGTAATATGAAGGGAAAAGCTTTCTAGCACGCCATGCCTTTGTTTTATAACATTAATAATTCAAATGTAATTTTCAACGAAAATTAATGTTGTCATTTACTTCTCATATTTGTGACAATGAAGCATTGAATAATGTCAAATAAGGCGGTTCCTAAGAAATGGGTCTTAAGTCTTTTTCGAAGCTGTCATATTTTGAAGTGTATATTGTAGGTGATAGTTATATCAAATATTTAATGTTTAGTTTGATTTTATTTCTGAAAACGTCCTTAAAAAAAACAAGAAGCTTCTTTGTCATAAGTAAGGTACAAGAGTGGTATTAATAATGCAGTCATTTGGATGGACTGGATTTTGGATTTGGCGAATTCAAACTCCACCTTAATTTTGCGACTTTGTTAAACAATCGTTTATATAATATTATTCCAGCTATAAAAGTTACTTCACGTCCATATCCCCGAAGCTGTAGGCAGAGGCATTACCAGGGCAGCCTCGACTAGCCGAAGAGCCTAAGTCCCACAATCTGATAGTTGGCAAGCCAATCCCAAGCAATCTTTTTTTAATGGGAAATTGAAAAAAAAACATATTTTCTTTTTGTTGCCCGACCCGGGAATCGAACCCGGGACCTCATAATGTCAAGTATAACACCCGCCACGACCACTAGACCATAGAGGTGATTTATAAATTGACATTTGTTTTCTGGGTATACAAACTGAGGCGGTGTATGGTAAGAGATATATGTAAGCTATTATCTACGAAAGCTACGAGTATGTCTAACGTACAAGATTTAAAATGTGACATACGTTTTGTTTTTTCTGAAAATTATTGATGACAAGTGTAAATAATTATTATTAATTTGTTTCTGCTTATTAAGGTTATGTTGAAAATCACAAAAAACAAATTTTGGTTTATTTTTAATACGACATACGATAAAATATGTCAGTGGATTTATTAGTATTATAAATTTAACTAATTTTCAATTCATCGCATATTAAAATTTTGAAACAAAATATCAGTTACATACTCGCTTTTCATTACTATCCTAATCCGAATAATAAAAGAATGAAATGTGTTACCGCCTTAATATATAACATTGTAAATTGAGGTTGAGAAAGGATGTCAGATTTCTTCAATTAATCCTTATTTTTTTTTAAATAAATGAACTGTTATATTTTTACGATAAACTTACAAAATCGAATAAAATTTTAAAATAATTGTAAAATAATGGTTATGGTTAATAATGGTTCGGCCAATAAAGATACAATTTTTTGTATACGCTACCTAATTGTTAGTCTTTAGGAATTTAGCGTCGATTAGGAAAACTTTTATTTTTAAAAAGGATCAAATCCTACAGAAACAAGAAATAATTCAAATTTTAGAAGCACACTTGAAGCGATTTATTTTATTTACAATTTTGACATGTTCTACTGAAATAAACAAAGCTCTTAAAAATGTAAGCCTTTATTCAAGCCAAATATTTTTTATGATAAAATTATATAAGTAATATAGATACATAGGTTGGTTGAATATTAGTTAATGGTGCCAGTCTGAAACTCCGTAAAGTAATAGACTTATGAATGTTAACGGAGAGACATCTAGACAAATAAATTTGCAATGCTCTTTGCCGTAAGGAATATGGCGTGAATATATATGAACGTAATAGCAAAATACTGCCGACAATACTGTACCACATATTAAACCGCTGTCTGCAATGCCTGAATTTAGGTTATGTTATTATAAGGCTATATAGCTAATAGGCAATATAGCTAATACGTGCTGTGTTTGCAGAAAACAATTGTATCCTAGATGATAATAATATTACTTCGAATTGTTCGAAATAAATAAAGAAACGAAAACCAAGGGTTCAAGTAATTAGTTTAAATAACCGACAATTCAATATGTGTTATCTAATTACACCAGAATTTAGTATTTGTTAGATTTTCCTGGGACTCCTTCATCGAATTCAGACTTTGTTGCAATATGACAATGGAATATGCTCTTTAGAATGAAAATATAATTAAATTAATTATTTATATAAATCCAATTTATGTGTCCAGTTTAACCGACATCCAAGAAATTGGAGGTTTACTATTCGACGGAACGTTATTTATGTGTTCGGAAAATGATGATAGCATTCACGTTTATTTGAAAACGTTTACTTTTCTACTTACTTAAATTATATTTACTACTACTGCTTAATTTTGTTTTCCCAGATGTTATCATTATTATAAAAAGAGTAAAACGAATTGTTTTTTGCTGTTTTAGTACCTACGTTTGACGAAGGTTTTTGTTTTAGTTTAAGTTATATTTGGTAAAGGAGGAATAATAGTCGTTCTTAACTAAAATTGAGTTTCCCCAGAAAGCGTTTTACTGTCGCCGCAACTATGAATATGTCACACTTAATGAAATAACTGCTTGAATAACGACTTCGTAACAAATACCTACACAACTATTTTTTACAATTAATAGCGAACAAACATTTATCTTTCCTGATGTTAAGAGACAACTGTCACCTGTATAGATACTAGATGTAACAAATACCTACACAACTATTTTTTACAATTAATAGCGAACAAACATTTATCTTTCCTGATGTTAAGAGACAACTGTCACCTGTCCTGTATAGATACTAGATGTTAAGGCTAATCCTTTGCAATGGCTAATATTGGCGTAACTGAACCTGGTGCCAGTTTTTACTGATTGGTTAACGGATAGCGCACACTTGGACGGGTCGCAGCGCATCGCATTGCACAGTACTTTTAAGTGCAAATCCGCAGCGATACAGCCTGGCATAGTATGCGTTACTCCATATAAAATATATGAAAGCGGATTAACCGGTTTACTTCGCGTCGACGCGGCCCGTCAAAACTATGCGCTATCCATAAAAGTTCAATCCGAACCTACTTTACGGTTTGTTTTTATTACCATCTGCCTATATTTTTTTTGTTTCCTTTGCGTTAACATATTACGCCCTTAATTTTTTGGTTTAGAAAAACGGCAGTGACGAGTTCTAACATTGTGATGACAGAAATAAAACAACAATTATCCTAAGAGGCCGCTCTTCGGATCGGTTCGTCACATCTTTACGTTTCATAAAAAAACATTATCAAACATCTAGGCTGACAAATTAGTGTAATAATCCAGCTATCCATATTATCTACTTTTTAGGACGTCATTTTATCATCTAGTCCCTGCAATACAAATGTATTGTAAGATGCTAATGGTTCCTACACACTACACGCTACGTCGCGCATTTCATACTGTTTAAAATGTTTTAAGAAACTTTTTCAAATTGAGTGTAGCTAAAGTGCAATCGTTAAACGCACTTTGTCACTGCCTGAAAGAAACGTTGCTTTCATGGACCCTCGTATTAAACGCAGCTGCGTTCAACTCAGCGTTGTCAGATTTTTTCCGAGAAAATCGGTATTACTAAATCTTTGGGTTTATGATTTAGGCACGGTAAAACTGCTAAAAACCACAAATAATATTCAATCCATACTAATATTATTAAAATACGGCTATTATTAAAATCTGTCGACTGACTGTTTGTTGCTCTTTCACATGTAAGCCGCCTAACCGATTTTGATAAAATTTGGCAGGTAAATAGCAAAGATCCAAGTTACAGCAACTGCTAATTTTGTTTTTCAAAAATCTTTCATTAAAAGACTATAATAGTGGATAAAAAAATTGTACCTATTTTACGCTGAAAAAGTTGCGGACCAACATTTATTTTTAAATACTAGCTGTTGCCCGCGAAGTTAAAGTTAACATTCTTCCATGTGTTAGTCCAATTAACCCTCTGTGTGTGTGCCAAATTTCATGAAAATCGGTGTAGCAGTTTTTGCGTGAAGGATTAACAAACAAAAAACGGACAAACTTTCGCATTTATAATATTGATGGGATATCTCAAGAACTTATTCTCAAATGTTGATTAAATTTATAAGGTAACACCTCGGAATCATGAATTACCTTTTGGTAAAAAAAAAACATCAAAATTGTTATTGACCGATTAATCTTGTAACAAGTTTTTACCCATTCCAAAAACAATTATGCAACGCCGCTAAAGAAGTTTTCACTTTTCTTTTTTTTTCACAAAAACTATTAACCAAGAGCTAGCAGATCATTCTGAACATTTCATCGGCCCAAAAGGAAATATATTAACGTTTTTAATAAACGTTAATATATTTCCTTTTGGGATTACAATTGCAGTTAATTACATCTTAATATATATAAAACTCGTGTCACAATGTTTGTCCTCAATGGACTCCTAAACCACTTAACCGATTATAATAAATTTGCACACCATGTGCAGTTCGATCCAACTTGAGAGATAGGATAGCTTATATCTCAACTTATGGTAAAATAATTACCATCCGAGCGAAGCCGGAACGAGCAGCTAGTAAAACTACTAAAACTAAGTGACTGCTTGTTTTTATTTAAGTTTAATAGGAACTCATTATAATTAAACGACTTATTCACGGTATCCAACCTTTATCTACTGTAAAATCCGACAGTAATTGAATGAAATTTAAAATGTGGAAATGTATGTAAGAAATAGTAAGTGCTTAAATCTCTTTTAAATTTACATACGTTCACACACGATAAATTATCTAATTAGCTTCCACCATCCTCCTAAACGACTAAACCAATTGAGTTGAAATTTTGTATATCTATTTCAATGATTCCTGGATGGTTTGAAAACACAACCCGAACTGGAACCCGGTAGATGGCGCTACTCTGTTTTCCAACAAATTAAGCGATCGCAGGGTTAACTAGTTTGACTACTAACCATAAAAAATCGATGTCTGACCCGCTCGGGACATATATTTTTTGAAATCGAAACGTCGTGCCAAAGTCGGGACCGCACTAGTTTTATTCATTACAAAAATAGTCACCGTATTCTCAAACCGTCCCACATGTTCAATCCGCCTTATTCACCAAATATAATGATTTTTTAATGACCAACATAATGACTGACAGCCGTGTTGTGTGTGTATGATTTATGGAGCGATGGTTGCGTGATAAAATCCCTTCATTTCGACATTCTTATATAATTATTTTAGTTTTGACAAGTCCTTGATATGTATATATTGTTTGAACGTCGCTTTATTATTAAATTTATTTTGTGTGTTCTTCATTGTACAGTGTTTATGGGTTTACTTAGTAATAGTTAAGTTTACAACGTATTACGTATAATCAAAGGCCCTTATTAATAATGACAGATTAGAGATTATATGTTAAATAATAAAACTGCTTAATATTTTTGTCGATTTATTTTTGTATCCGACACATCTTACTAAGTACACTATCTTAGATATTGGTAGGCGGTGCTACAACCTGGGACAAGTTTGCAGGATTCTCTCTCTTATACTGATTAAGTAGTGACATAATCAAGTGATTTTAAGATAATTCCTATCAAGTGCGATAAGGTCCTTAATCTCCAAGTAAAAGAGAACAAAAAGGATCTATAGAAATAATTACAAAATAAGTAGTTAAGATAGGACTCATCTTCGTGAACAAAGCGAATTACATTTGTTGTACGCAATAATTTCCTCCAACAATACAATAAACAGTAACATAGGCTTAATGTTCCACAAACGACATCTACAGTTTTCTTTATAACAATAAATACTGGCAACAGTTGACTGGCGGACCACTAAAAGGTTGGAAGTTCAACTATTAAGTTCTTGTACAAAGGGTACTGAAACAATTGTTTGAAGTTTGGTCAAATGTTGAACTTTATAACAAAGCATTAAGTATTGTTTTTTTTTTATTTTAGACCCAAAACTACTAGTATTTATTGCAATAATAAAAGTATCTTTACACACGTATATTCGAAAAGGTACCCATAACCATAACTAGCCAAAGACACTAAATCCCAAAATGTGCCTTGCCTTCTGCAAGGCTATCACCAATAGGGTACAAATACAATCTTGTGTTTGTTAGAAAATTGAAAAAAAACACATTTTCCTTTCTTTTGTTTGCTTGAACCGGCTATCGAACCCGGGACCTCGTAAAGTCAAAACCAATACTAAATCACTAGAGCATAGAGGCAACTATTACAAAAGTTTAAGAATTTAGTTACTTTAATTAGTAAAAAGGTTTATTATTGTTATATGTATATACAATATATTTTATGTTTTTTAAGTTTATCAATTGGTTTGTTGTAAGATTCATCTTTTTATTCGTATTACTATATCTTAAATCTAGGAATATTATATAACTGGTCTATTGTTCTGTATTGTTTTGTATTTTTATCCTTGTTTTTTTACGCGTGATCTGATGATCTATATATACCATAGATATTATAGGTGCATCGCTGTCTTGAGACCGGGATATTAGGTCTATTGTCCCAGTCTACCAGCTATCCTACCCTATGGGCATAAACATGGCACTGTCATTATAGTGGCAGGCATAGAAAGAAAGTATATCCCAGATTTTTGCAATTGTTTGATTTGACCTCTATGTAAGATAATTTTGAATGTATTTGCTGATACACAGACATTCGACCTATACACTGAATGTAAAAGGTACCTAGTGTCATAATGTTAAACAATCTCATGTCCTGCTTTTGATTACCACTTTTCAATAAGGATGTTTTTAACAGGTGATTTTGTTTCAGATTTTATGTCTTTGGAGCTTGTTGACGGGTTTCCCATCCTGTTGGTGAACTACGGCTCTGGTACCACTCGTCTCAACCACAGCGTCGTCCATGTCGCCGACGGCAAGCCCCATCTCATAGAAATTGTGCTGATGCGTAGTTCCATTGAAATGTTTGTGGATAGGTGCAAGCTCTCCACGTGCATGAGTCTAGCTGCTCCAATTGGACCTAGGGAAATATTAAATGGTAATTATACTATAAATATTTATTTGAATAACTCTTTAATCTTGCCCTGTATCCGAGCTTTGATCTACAGTACCTGATGTAAGTCTTAAAAATATTAATTTTATTATTTAAATGCAAACTTTATGTCTAGGATCACCGCTAAGTTTTAAAAAGAATCATTTGAAATATTAAGATATCTTAAATTCATAAGTAAAAAAGAGGAATATAGATATTTGTAAAGACTTGAGGTATGAAGAGAATAGATATACATATTTAATATCCTTAATATTAATAGTTGATCCCAACCAACCAAGGTTTCGGTTTGATCCCGATAGGGACATATATTTGAGTGGAAAACAAAGCTTGGGTGTAGCTCAATTTGTTTTGACTAACGCTAACACAAGCTTGTAATTTGCTTACTTTAGATGAATCGACGTGATTTGTTTATTCATTACATTTATGTCGCTGCGGAAACATTTCAACAATTCAAAAAATACCCTCCAAATTCTAAGCAATGGTGCTTTTAAAACTCCTCTTAAGTTTTTAGTGTTACCTAACGTCTAACGTTGAAAATAATAGTTAAGTAAATTCGATCCTTGACAGAGAGATATATGTAAACTACAAAGACATGTCAAGGACATTTGTTCTGTTTTCGGTAGGAATTCGGGGCCTCCATTGAGGTATATTAGACAAATATTATAGATTTAAGTCAAAGCATGAAGCTAGTATGAATTCGATCGAAATGAGAGCGCAAAGGAAAATCTATGATATTACTTGCGCTGATCGCGTCCATAACAGTGAGATCCGAGAAAGAGTGGGATTGAAAGAAAGTGTTAGTATAAAAATGAGAAAGAGCATGTTCCGGTGGTTCATATGTGGAAAGAATAACAAAACGAATGGCGAATGTGGATTTCGATACCCGGGGAGATCTAGATTGAAATTGATCACATTGATCGTTATCCACCTAGCCCAAAACAGAGCGTCCTGGAAAGCCCTGACGAACAACGCATCATTTGGTGGTCACGACCCTCAGACATGAGGATACGACCAAGAAGAAGATCGTTATCGAAGGGTGGTGTCAAGAGTGTTTGAAATCGTCGTTTTTGTATGAAAAGGGTAATCAATGTAAAGGAAGCTATACAGGTCTGCAAGGGCATTTGACACTCGATACTCTCTGCCTATATCGATGGCGACTTGACTTGAAGATAAGTGAAAACCTGTTCTTACAGTAACAGAGTAGATCCCTTGTATTAGCTTTATACTAAGGACACATTGAATTCGGATGTGACCCGGCTTCTGGCATGGAGTGGATAGCAAGTCACGACCTATAACTGAGTTAGCAACCGTCTCACGGACACCTTTGTTGATGTTAGCGCTTCGAGATCGTTGTAGCAAATGTTTGTACCCTAAATGATCCTTTGCCATGTCATATTTATTGTTTATCACTACATAGTATCAAACAAAGTAGATTTCCGCTGTATGTGTTGCGTAGATCTTTTAAAACTATGCAACATATTTTGATGCTTTTTTAATAGATGGAGTGATTCAAAGAAAAGTTTTTATGTTTAATGTTGTGGTGATTATATCCTCCAAGCGAGGCTGGACCGGAACTTAAAGTTTTATTAGTGAGCTTTTACCGGATTAAAAAAAAATTGATCAAAACTATTTTTTTCTCAATGCTCAAAGAAAGAGAGCTTGAGAATTGTTAAGATGCTTGTTACATATTATGTAACTTTTAAAAAAAAGTTTACTTCGAAATTTCATGTGCATGGCTTATTAATTATTTTTATAGTATAACACTGGTACCAGATTGAATGAGTTATTATAGGGATTTTAAAATAATTATATTACCATAATATTATAATGTTTCGGAAAATAGTTTTTTTTATAATCCACTGTTTAGAGTTTGATTTGGAATAATAAGTACATGTACCTGAACCTCAAATTATTTATTGTTAAAGTTTTCACACTTGCAGTTTTGTTCATACCGAAGTTACAATTAATTCAAATAACATATTATGTGTTCTGCGGTAATTTAAACTAAACTAAAATCATAGACAAATGCAAGTCATAATCCGATGGACTTGGCCAGGAGTGGCGAAATTAATTAACATACAAGCCTGCCTCTGCCTACCTACCTATAAACCTATCTTCCTTTTTGTGTTATCTACTTTATGGTTGATATCACTCACGTGGTCGATAATATATTCAAAAAGTGGTCCGTGTAGATTCCACTATTGATTTTTAATGTAAGATTGTGCCTGTTAACTTGGTATGGTATGTGTGAAATAGGCCTAAGGTTTCTTTACTTAATGTCATTTATTTATTTTCTTTATTACAAGTACTGATAAAAATATTTTCCACAGTAAATGGACCGCTGCAGCTAGGTGGCGCTAGTATCGACTTGCAGAGCCTTGGCAGATCATTCGGGTGGCGAGACATACCAACCAATCAGCACTACTTAGGATGTATCAGCAACTTCACATACAACGACTTTGTAAGTTTTTTAAATATTTTATTACTGTGTTTTCTTTTACAATATTTAAGTTCGTGTAACATAAAAATGTAAAGAACTAAGAAGATTTTTATATGTATTTGAAGACTTTTGCAAAGCTTTAAAAACACCTTTGAATTTATATTTACGAACCTGCCAGACATGTTTGCAAATGCTTTTCTCAACAGTATGCTCGTAGACAGCAAATAAGGTGACCGGAGATTTCGTTGATAATTCGTTTAGTATTTTCTATTTATGTGTTGGCCCGGGCTCCTTTTGCGGAATAGACCTTTCTGCCAGGCAGCTCGTAAAAGGCGAGCATAGGCTTACCGTCACTAACACCGTGACATCTGACTAGGTGGTAGGTTTCGTAGCGACTTACCCGGATTGGTACCATCGCCTTACCATTCCTGCCGCCATAACGTCTTGACGTGTTCCGGTTCGGAGGATAAGGTCGCCGGTAATCTTACTTCTGCTCGAGGCCCATCATACCGGCCTCAGGTTAGCAACGCACCATTACCACCTTTGGTGTCTCTAGGTGGCGAGAATTTCTTACCATCAGGAAATCCGTCTGATCTGCTACCTTACCCTCCGAACCTGAACACGTCATGACGTTATGGCGGCAGGAATAGGTAAGGCGGTAGTACCAATCCGGGCGAGTCGCTGCTAAACTCTACCACCTAGTCAGATGTCACGGTGTTAGTGACGGTGAGCCTATGCTCACTTTTTACGAGCTGCCTGGCAAAGAAGGCAGATGATCTATTCTACAAAGGATCCCGGACCAACACGGGGAAATAATTAATCGGGCTTAAAGAAATAATTAATCAGTAAATAGTTGTGTCAGTATTTTTTTCATTTTTTTTTCATTTAGCTTCCAGATCTTCTCTTCTTGTTAAATAATGTTCTGTTTGTTCTAGATGTATAACCTGGGAAGGCCGTCTATGGACCATAATGCGGACCCTGGATGTCAAAAAAGTGTCTTCACAGCTGTCACATTTGGCATTGACACTAACTTCCTTGTAGCCATTCTCGTCTGTATTGCCATATTAATAAGTGAGTATACTTTATATCTGCAAGTACTTATAATAATACTAATTGTAGTTCGCTTACTTAATGTCCATGTTATAAAAAAAACTTACTTCACACCCATATCCCCGAAGAGAACAACCAACACATAAGCAGCTGTATAGAAAAATCCAGGGCACCTGCGTCTATCCGAAGACCCTAAGTCTCACAATATGATACGTGGCAAGTCTTTCGCCAACAACGTATGTATATGTGGACACATGAACAAACCCAGGAAACCTTTTTTTTATTTTCTTTACCTTTCTTTGTGTCCTGACCTGGGGATTGAACCTGAACCCTCATAGTAAAATCCAACATCGGAACCCTGTACCACAGAGGCGATCCAAATAAATTATCAATATCTATTATAAACATTTAAAAATAATAATGAAAAGTGATTTGTACGAATACTGTAAAAAAAACGTTATTAAAGCTATCAAATAACAAGATTTTTGCACGCGATTTCGGAGTGGAGTTAGTATAATAAGTATCGTTCGCCTCGTTGGTCGAGTGGCTAGCGTACACGCCTAACTACATTTCCCAAACGGGAGGCTCGGGTTCGATTCCCGACGGGGCAGGCTTTTGTGTGATGAACATTTAGATGTCTGCATTTCCGGGTCTGGGTGTATATTAAATATATTCTCGTATCTAATTAGGTATTTCTATGTATTAGAATCGTTGACTAACACTCATAACACAAGCATATAATTTGCTTACTTTCAGCGAAATCACCACAACTGTGTTTATGTCAAATTTCAGTGAAACTATGTCTTAAAGTGCTATTCGTAGCTCTAATATTTGGTTGTTTGATTAATAAATTTGAATAATAAATCCCCCGTGTTGGTCCTGGCTTCTTTGTAGACCATCTGCCTTCCTTGCCAGGCAGCTCGTAAAAGGCGAGCATAGGCTCACCGTCACTAACACCGTGACATCTGACTAGGTGGTAGAGTAGTAGAGTTTAGCGGCGACTCGCCCGGATTGGTACCACTGCCTTACCTATTTCTGCCGCCATATCGTCATGACGTGTTTCGGTTTGAAGGGTAAGGTAGCCGGTAAACTTACTTTTGCTCGAGGCCTAACATCCCGGCCTCAGGTTGGCAACGCACCATTACCACCTTTGGTGTCTCTAGGCGGCATGAATTTCTTAACATCAGGAAATCCGTCTGCTTGTTTGTCTTCCAATATCATAAAAAAAAATAAGGGCTGATGTCTTGGTGATGATATTTTATATGCAGGATAATATTAAGCTATAACTGAGTAAATTCCGGAATCAGGAAATCGTCGTCAGGAATTCCGTCTGCTTGTTTGCTTTCAATATCATACAAAAATAAAGATCTAACATAGTGTTCCGTACACTGTATGCAAATATTAAATATAACCTATTTATGAATAATAATTTCTGTGCAAAATAGAAAAATGTATACATTAGTTAATTTTAATTGCTATACTCTAATTAAGTTTGTTGCTGAGGAAAATTAAAATATGAACGACGTCGTAAACTTTATTAATAAATAAAACGGTGAAACGCCAGTTGGACGTAGTTTTTTTTACTTAAAAAATGTAATAGAGTAAATTAATAATTTACTATCACGCTACGTTTAAGTACGATGAAAGATTGGCTGGTATAAAGAAGAGTATTTTTATTTATAATGTTAACGCGACCGCGAGGCTTTGGTTCGATTTCTGACGGGGGCATGCATTTGTATAAGCATTTAAATGTGTTCATTTTAGGGTTTAGGTATTTATTAAACTTTTTTCAGTATTTATTAAAGTATTTTCATGTATTAGTGTCGTTGACTAACACCCATAATTCAAGCATATAATTTGCTTACTTTAATGTTAGATTTTGACTTCATAGATGTTTAACTTGTAGGGATATTTATTGTTACTAGTGGTCGCCCATTGGTCGAAATTCGACCATAATTAATTTTAATATCTTTTTGATAAAAACGCCATATTAATTTCTCAAGACCAACTAATTTGTTTCCAAACTTTTTAGTGCGTCATCTGTGATCTTTTATCGTTATCATCAATATATTTGTTTATGTGTATCAAATGCATGGTAGTGTGGGTAATGTTTTACTTATTTATTTAATGTACTTAATAAGCATTATTATTGAAAAATATTAACGTTCTGAACTTCTCCTATACATAAACTATAAGTGGACAAATTTTATGCTCCTGCGTCCGCGCAATTTTCGTAAAAAGGGGTCCAAAGTTTTGGCATCACGTATTAATATATACATTACCTAGTTATGTAAAGTCAGTGTGTAACGATAGTCGTGTTTCGGTTTAGATTCGTTCGTCAGAATCATAATTATTGACAAAATTCTTAATCTAAATTGAGTACAAAATTCTAGTTTATTATTTATGGCACATGTTCACATGTTTATGTTAAAATGTATAAATTGTATTACAATGAAAGCTCAATAAATACAATTTCAAAATTGCAAATTCAATTATGCAAATTGAGAAATAAACATGACAATCAAACATTACATGAACACATTAATTACAAAACAGCATTGAATTTATTTAGATTATTAATTTGTTACATTGATAATGTCAAACAAGTTATTGTTAATACATGCAAATGTCAGCATATTGATAAATAATAACAGCACAAATTAAACTAGAAACATGTTAAATAATAACTAAAATATCAAATTATGATAGTAATATAATTATGCGAAGTGGAATCAAATCATATTTTCCTAATTATTTTATTTAATAATGCGTACGTACTAGACGTACGTATTATTAAATAAACTACGTACTAGACGTACGCATTCAGTTTGTATTGGAAAAATTAAAATGTTGTTTTTCCTGGTTTACTCTCAGACAAACAGACTCAAAAGTATCCTATGTCCGTTTCCTGGTTCTAAGCTATCACCCCATCAATTTTACTTTACAAAGGTTTACTTTAGCCAAATCGGTTCAGCCGTTTTTGAGTTATAAATAGAGTAACTAACACAACTTTCTTTTAGATACATATAGATTATGAATCGATTAAAAAGCGATTAAGTAGCTTCTGATTGGAAAAAGTGTCTCAGATATTTATTTAAAACCTTGTTACATTTTTATCGCTTCTGTGGTCTATTGGTTTGATGTTGGCATTGCCTACATGAGGTTCCAGGTTCGATTACCGGGTCAACTCAAAAATGTATTTTTAATTTTGTGATAAAAACAACGTTGCCTGGGATTAGATAAGTGCCCGGTTGGCGATAGTTTTGACACTTATTGTGTGACTTAAAGGTACTTCGGCTTATCTGCCGAACTTATCGTCTGACTACGATCTTATCTTCGAGGATATGAGCGCGAAGTTACTTTTTTCTTGACTTATAGGCGTTTTCTATTACTCTCATGAAATGCGTCTGTCTTTTTATAAAAGTCGATTTCTAACATCGTCTGTTTTATTTCAGTTCTCCTCTTAGCGGTTGTAGTCCATAGACGAAGGGCAGATGCATGGGCAGAAAAGGAACTGGACGATATTAGAGAGAATATCATTGCTTATGAGGACGAGGGTGGTGGAGAGGGAGACGCGGGATACGACCTGCACGTACTTCGTCAAATGTACGACGGACCACCGCCTGACACTGACCCAGATTTTATGCATGCGCCTGGTAAGTTTTGTCCTTTGACTCTTACTTTCAAACCCAGGAAACCGTTTAATTTTATGAATCTTATGATCAATAAAAACGGTTTCAGAAAACTCATAGAAGAGGACGTTACTTTACGGAATTCCATACTTAAATCCAAAGTAAATATATTTAATTTGCAATTCCGCCAAAAAAATAATACGTGTTAATGGCAGTAAAAAACAGTAAAAACAATGCGATATGAATGAATTGGACTTACCGGAAGCCAAATACCCTAAATATATCCAGCTCCACACCACATACACCACTAAACTGTTTTATTAGCACCAACAATACACACACTACTAAAAGCATCATCAGGAGAAATCGACTTCACTTCACGAAGTTAGAGCAGAAACTAAAGAATAGAAAAGCTTAAGGTTAACTTTAACTTTAAGGTTTACTTTAGCCATCTGACCAGTGCAGGTTTTATTTTGACATTTCACAAAAAATGGCAAATCTCTGATTGCAAGTTTTAATTTATTTTTAATCTGCACTGTCATCTGATTGTTGAAAAAGAAAGGGAGTCGACCACTGATATATATGTCATAGAGACGGCTTAGCTTAACTCACATTGACTTATTGTGGGAAAGTGGTATCATTTCATAAAAACCATAAGTACGTAGAGTACATCGGCAATTGAAAACCTTAGGTTTTTGACACTACAAAAAGTGTACACACTTGCACATTGGCGTAATTAAGTGTAAGTGTGTGGGTAAGAGAGGTTAGGCTAGTGTAGATAAAGACGCTGTCTTACAAGATAGCGTCTCTGGCTCCCTATATTAAAATCTGCGGAGAGGACAGATGATCGTAGAAGAAAGCTTGAATGTAGTTCATTCCATTCGTATGGCCGCGGTCTTTTGATTCAAATAATACATTTTTTAACAGTAGGTACATTATTTGGGGTGAAAATACTAATACATTGTTTTTTTCCAGTGGTAGGAGCTGCACCGGATATTTCCGGTTTTCTTGATGATAAAAAGTCCGTCCTTGATCGAGATCCCGACATTAATCCATACGATGACGTCCGGCATTACGCTTATGAGGGAGATGGCAACACTAGTGGCTCTCTTTCGTCTCTAGCTAGCTGTGAGTTTACTTTTCATAATTTAAATTTTAATATTTTTGTAATAGAATAATAGTAAGGTTATATATTTTAATAGAGATGATATGGTCAATCGTAATCGAGGAATAATGTAATAATTTAGTCATATTTTTAAATGAAGAAACACTTGTACTGTTTTACGTATCACTTATGCTTTATTATTTTATAAATAGCCTACCGGTTTCGCTTTTCACAGCATCATCAGGCCTAGAACTTAAATTACTGAATTTATGTTTATTATTCAAAAATATTGTTCAGTAATTTAAGTTCTAGTCCTGATGATGCTGTAAAAAGCGAAACCGGTAGGCTATTTATAAAATAATAAAGCATAAGTGATACGTAAAACAGTACAATATGAATATTTGGAAGTTTACCAAGCGCCGACGATGGAAAATATCAAATGTAATAATTTAGATTGCTGGATTATTCTATCAGTTAGGACAGACTGAAGGCTCCTACAACAATTGATGTCTGTGCTTAGGTTGACAATGCTTAAACATAGTTTGTGTCTAAACATGACGATGAGTAAAAAGATGCATTTCCTGATGGTGCAAGACTACTTCTATCTTAAGAAAGCGTTGATGTTGTAGTTGCAGGAACAGACAAAACGATTGTTTCCATCCTGGCGAGTTGGCTAAGGACTTGCTATCATTTAATCTTATTAAGAACACTAGTTAAAAAATGCAAAAAAATGAATTATTAGATTACTAGCTGCGCCCCACGGTTTCACCCGCGTAAGTCCCAATCCCGCGGGAACTCCGGGAAAAACAGTAGCCTATATGTTATTCTGGGTCTTCAGCTACCTACATACCAAATTTCATCGTAATCGGCTGTGTAGTTTTTGCGTGAAAGAGTAACAAACATCCATACATCCATACATACAAACTTTCGCATTTATAATATTAATAGGATTCAAGTAGCGAGAGTTAGGATCATTTCATCTCTATACATAATAGATGACTGCACTTGACTCAATTTTTTTCTCTAGGCACCGACGATGAAGATCTCAAATTCAATTACCTGTCCACATTCGGCCCAAGATTCCGCAAACTAGCGGACATGTATGGAGACTCCGACGACGACAGAGCACCACACGAGGAGTCTTGGTGCTAGCGCCACGCCTGGCTAGTTTAGCCATTCAACTATCATCCCAAAATGACTGTAGCTTAAGGGCAGAAATGCCACGTGCAAGTGCTTGGTGAACTGATAGACCAAGGCGGCAAGACCAAGCTTCGAGATGCCTTATGACTTTTTCCTGTGTTCCGAGTATTTGTGTTAGGACCCACCGGACTTGAAGATATAGTAAAGCCTGTGATATTGCTTCATTTTTGATTTCATCTTACGTCCAAAACCTTGGGGTTTTTAGTTTCTTGTTGTTTAGTTGTTCATAACTAAGTCTACGTTTTAAAACATTTTGCATTTAAATTTGTGAACTGATTCTGGAAGGTTTTCCAAAGCATTAGTGATTGAAAGCATTGGGAAAATGTTAATATGTTTTAAGAATTGACTGAATTGTATTGTTGTTAGGCGTTGTCAATACGCTGAACTTGTAATTTTATAGGTAAGATCAGCTGTTTAAGGGTTAGGACATACTGTATGTACTTTTTTTATTTTTGTACGATTATAAATTATTGTGACAAAGAATTTTCTTGGTAAGTATAATTGGCAGCATTTATTAGATGGTGTTTAAGTAAGTGCCATTATGTTCGGATTATAAGTTAATTAAGAGTTACTACGAAAACTCACTTGCAAGTCACTTAGAGTCTGCCTTTGTTAAGTCAGTCGAAATGGAATTCTCGAAAGTAATTTAGTATTTGGTAGTGATATGTACCCGCCCATATTGTAACTGCACAGCTAAAGTGTTTTTAATTAAGTTTTATTATTTTTTATGACGTAATGTTTGACAAATGAGGTTGTATTGGTTTTGTAAAGATAGTGATTCGCAAATAAAGATATGAGCAATTTTTTTCTTGTTTTAAAGAAAAATACCTAAAACCTATTTTGCTGCAGATGGAATATATATGAGTAATTTTAGTATAAATTATATTTTGCTATTAAACAACGCTACTTTTTCATATTATCTTTAAAGATATATTTTAAAAGTTCATATGTTCTAAGCCTAACTGTAAATATGTAAAAACCCTAATTAATGTTTAATTGATAAGTAATCGTAACTTTTTGTATGGTAATATTAATATACAAGGTGTCTTAAAATTATGCATATCAACGAGTTGTAATAAAATACTTGGTATAATTTCTAATATCATGTTTAAACTCATTACACACTTTGATATCCACATGTAATCATATTCATAGTTACATACAAGCAGTTATAGTTGTAAAATGTATTGATGTTATAAAGTAAGGATTTCAACATTTCTTTACTCTTAAATAATTCCTACTTTTTCACAATCGAGATTTATTTTTAATAATCGAGAACTGAGTCCAATAGTAGGGGTAATTGATTTATATTATCGAATAAAGGATTATTGTTGATTTGAAAAGATTGATATTTTCCGACATAAAAAAGTGATTATGATTTCTCCATAATTATTTTTTCCTATGAAACCGAATAATTTGGGTAATTGTTATTAATACCCAATTAAGTTCGGATTATATAGTAATATTGGTTGTCCTAAATTGTATAACAAATGGAATTTTCCCTAATAAAATAAAGGCATTAAATCAATCCGCTTTCAATCTTGGTAGAAAATGTGGAACCTAATTTGTTCAGTAGTAAAAAATTATAGATTAATTTGTCGAACGTCGAAATCGTAGATTTTTAAATTTATTGTTGACTAGCTGCGCCCCGCGGTTTCACCCGCGTAAGTCCCAATCCTGCGGGAACTCCGGGATAAAAAGTAACCTATATGTTATTCTGGGTCTTCAGCTACCTACATACCAAATTTCATCGTAATCGGCTTTGTAGTTTTTGCGTGAAAGAGTAACAAACATCCATACATCCATACATACAAACTTTCGCATTTATAATATTAATAATATTAATAGGATGTGACTACTGAAGTAGGGTCAATATAATAAGTCATATTTGACTTTTATAATTGTTGCAAATCTCTGTCAAATTGTAAAACTGCATTTTTGACATTATTGCTAAATGTTTTTAACTAACAATTTTTAACTTTTTGTTGCTATGCCATATTTAATTGGTAATTTTTCAAATCATAGAAGGTTGGTAGGCTGTCGTCGTGCAAAGATTATCCCTAAACACCTAAGATTGATTGTGAAGGGTTCGATTCTCAACAAAGAACGTTCGTCATGTTTGTGTGATAAACAAAAGATAGTCCTGAGTGTTCATTACATTGATTAAAATATTTTTAAAATGTATTTCTGTGCCTTAGTACAAAAAATTAGTAAAGTAAAATGACTAAATTCACTTTTCTGATCAATAAGACATTAGTGACATTCTTATAATTACAAAAATTGAAAGGTCAAGTTTTTGATGAAAATTGGCGTAGGCTTTTATGTTATTTCAGAATTATCGACAACAAAAAAATAAACTCACAATTGGGTATTTCTACGATCATACATTCAAATAAAAAAAATCGAGCTCTATTGAATTTTAGCTAACTTCATTATTTTCCTATCTTAATAATTTTTATACATTTCACGTACAGATTGCTCTACATTTTTTTTTCGTATAGAAAAATTTACTTTTTTAAATTAAAAATTCAGTATTTCAATTATTTTTTTCTGTATCTAA
The DNA here is from genome assembly GCA_002245505.1 of Calephelis nemesis. Lineage (NCBI taxonomy): Eukaryota > Metazoa > Arthropoda > Insecta > Lepidoptera > Riodinidae > Calephelis > Calephelis nemesis. Next base: position 20,580 of record NJDD01001171.1, on the reverse strand, counting down.
ATGTCTCACCGTCACCCACAGTGATGTCATGCAATTTTTTCAAAAATAATAGTTACTAGCTGGTAAGTTGCGACTTCGTCAGCATAGTGTACTAATTTTTATTCTCCGTTATAGTCATATGGAAGTTATTTTTTTTACAAAATTAACTCAGTTTTATCTCCATTCTTTGACTATACGCATATCGAATTTCATAAATATCTGGCAGATTTGTATTTCAAATATTTGTAAAGGTACATCTTTTCGGGACTAAGACAAGTTTTATTTATTCAGTTATCGTTAAAATCATTTCAGACATTCTTGTTTTATAAGTGATGTAGTTACGTGACTTTTGTTGTTGTACAGATATACTTATAATTTTAATATAGAAAAAAAATGCTATACTCAAATTAATTACTTGACTAGTGAAGTAGTATTATAGTTATTTAGAAAATATGAATGGAAAATGATTGCATTGAATTATCTGGAGAAATCTAGGTCACTTGTGTGTTGGGATATATCATCAATCTTTTTGATTTATTACGTTGTCCACATTACCCTTGTGTTGGGTAGGCTAGGTAGTTAAATTGAGGGCCATAATTTTTAATCCATGAGCTTAAAAGCTGTAACACGTAGGATTAGGTCGTCGCTTTTTACGATTTTTCCTTTTTTATTTTATTTTATAAAGAATTGTGTATAACTTTAATATTCACAAAAAAATGACAGCTTATTGGTATTATTTTATTGTGTACGTATTTTTTGTTAAAAAAGTGGAATTAAAAAGTGTATGTCGTTTATTGAGGTCAGATTTCAAAAGATTAATAATTATACATACAATTATTATATATTAATAATTATACATATAATTATTTGTGCATTGGCAACATTTACAAATAAACAAAAGTACTATTAATAAAAACTAAAAAAAAATAATTGTTTAAAATCTTTTGTTTTTAAGTAATGTATGTGAATCGTTTACTAAATAATTAAAGATTAATACAAAAACTAAAACTTTGTCGGTTTTTGTTTTGTGTTTTTTTAAAATTTATATTATCGCTATATTAAAATTGAAACAAAATTGTCTGATTTTGAAATAGATATTTCTGAGCATCGGACAGCAGTATAAATCCTCAAACTGTGTTAAAAGCCACAAATTCGAGCACACAAAAGGAATATTTGCGTTAATGTTCGCCAACATTCCAAATTGGACGTGACTGTAAACCAGCTAAGCAAATATTTAGTCATATTTATTCAAACATTGGAATAGTGCGTCGATTTCGAGAGATTTCGGTGGAACAATTATAATTGCCTACGATTTAAGTCCTAAATTTGGAGTTGGAATTTTGGCTTTATTATGTACACTTTGACGTTTGATTTTATCTGTCATTAATATCTTCTTCTTCTTTTATAAATATGGCTTTTAATTGTTTAGCCAATGTCAGGGGTCCTTAATATATCACTGGAATTTTATGTGAGACTAATATTATATATTTATTATAATTAATAATGTTATTGTTTCATACAATGTGAAAAAATCGATTATCAAAATGCTTTTTTTGAATTATAACCTGGTGATTTTTAAATTACTTGTGACATATATTACACATTAACCGAAATCAGCTACATGTTTTTGTAAGTAACCCTCTGTTTCGTAGCAAGATGTAACAGAGTGACTTTGCTTTCGGTTTATGAGGAATATTTATCGCCAGTGTCATTGACGAAACTCGATTTTTTGTTTAAAAAAAGACTTGTATTATTTTTTTATTAAACAAATCAAGTCACAGTTTTGTATTTCTATATTTCAGTTCATTCCCTCATGATGAATCGAAAAATAAAGAGTATCATTTATAGTAGAAGCCTAGTGGTAATTCAAAAATAGCTCTACAGAGTAATAAAAATAAGAAAAATCGCCTTGTCACGTTAAAAATATTTTCATGACATAACTATTATTAATTGTTTACTAAATTTCGTTAGAAATACAAACACTTGTTTAAACGTAAAGCAATTAGAAAATAATCATATCTAAATCTTAATATGAGTAAATGGCTTTTTTTTACATTTTGTTTCGCTTGTGCTTGGTAAAACAAATTCAAACAATACCAATAATAATATTGTACATTCAAACAATCTGAATTTAAATTATTTGATTCTCAGCAAACTGAATTTAATAATTCGGTTTTTATTTCGCTAGTTAGTTTTTTATCTGAAATTATGATAGATTCTAAAAAACTGAAAAATAGTTTTTGTCAAATTAGTTTACAAATGATGAAGACATAGGCCGGTTGACTATATTTTAAATTTAAATATAATAAATGAAACGGAAAGTGTACTTTTACATGATAATTTTCAAAATCATAGTAAAGTTTAATATAGTTTTCTAACAAAGGAATTATTCCACCCTGCAAGGAACCAATATTATCAACTTTGGATCCAGAACGCTAAATATACTTATATAGTTTTTGCAAATACTAAAAATTGATAGCAATTTTGACTCACTTATTCCGGATTAAGCCATGTAATTTGTATAAAAGTGATGTTTTCTCATTATTTTAACTTGTTGAATTACATTATTTATATTTTCTCAAATAGGTAATATGTTTTAGTTATTTTATATCCATTTTTTTGCGTACAAATAGTTTAAGAGAATGTTTAATCGGATTATCACGTAAGTGGTGTTAATATAGAGAATTTTAATCATACATTCCAACAAATGAATATTAATTGTTGATGTCTTATAGCTATCGGATCAATTATTCGTACTTAGAATGTGGTGATCGAAATATGAACTTTATTGTCACCGTCGCAAAAACACTGCCATAAATTCTTAGTATATTCATTTGTAATTTCATAGTAATGATAAGCACATTTTTCCTATAATTATAAATCATTACTGTGATTATACAAATAATGATTCGTATTATAATGATAACTAAGGTTTGTGTGTTAATGTACGAAGTTGTGTGTTGCTCTGTTGTCTATAATATGCAGTAATTTGTACATAATTATTGCTGATTTTCAACTTCCATTATTTCAAATCACATACAGTTGTGAACCTTATTTAATATTTAAATGATCTGGAAGTGGATTGGAGTTTTAGATGATTGTATTCTCTTCAAGTTCAAATGTTAATAAAAATGAAATAGGTCAAGTTCTAGTAACAATTTTTAAAGCACATTTAACGAAATGAAAATTCAACCTTTAAATTTTTTACCAAACTTAGTAGTTTTTTTTAAGAATTGTTCCTTAATTTTAGTGAGTATAAAATGTAACTAATTATATACCAAATTTTTCAGTAAAGTTATGAAGTACGGGTCTGAATTAGGACAGTTTATTATTTGTTTGAACCCTATTGTAACATCCTAAAGATTATATTTTAATAAAACAGTGTTAATTTGTAGTTCTTACTACTAAAAAAATCTTACTTTACTTAACTACCAATAAGTTGATAGTAAACTAATAAAGTCCCTAGTAAATACACTGAGATCTACAAAGTTTGTTAAAAATTTAAAGTAGCAGGCTGAGCCAATTTTTTATTAAAGTGAAAAAAGATAATTATAAATTTCAAAATTATGTTTTAAATTTAAAAAAAAAATTGAGTTAAAAACATTAAAATGTTAGGTGATTTGAAATAAATGGAAATATAGTAGTAAAAAAAAATGTGTTTATGCAACGTGCGAATTGTAAGAGCGAGATATGAATATATTAAGTCTAAAGAGAGACGAAGAAAGAAGAGTCCGACTGAAAGATTGTCATATTAATTGCATAAGTAGCATAAGGACGTATAATTTTTAAATTGTTTATATAGATAAATAAATAAAGTGATGAAATTTAAATTTTGTTTTTTTTTGAGGTGAAAATAACCGAAAATAAACTTTAATAAATAAAGACTAAGGTAAGAATTGTTGATATATTATTATTTACCTAGTTGATATAGTCTGTGTCACAGTGTATAAAGACTATAATACCAGGTTGAACCATACTGGAGTAAGTGGACCATGTTTATTTAAGAAACTGTTTAAGATAAATAAATAAATATTCCTGGACAAGTTACACAAATTGAATCTAACCCCAAAGTAAGCAAATTATAAATGCTTGTGTTATGGGTGTTAGTCAATGATTCCGATACATAGACATACTTAAATAGATACCAGAATATAATTAATAAGCACCCAGATCCGGAACTGCTATCTAAATGTTTATCACACAAATCTCCCCCGTCTCGAATTGAACCCGAGCCTCGCGGTTGGTCGATGTAATTAGGCGCGTACGCTAACCACTCGACCAACGAGGCGGTTAAATTGATTTTGAGATGATTTGGTAACGGTTGTTACCGGAACGCGTCACCAGCGAGCACTGCACTGTACGTTAGGAATAAGAGGTGAGGTAGCATGAGTTCGTGCAAGCCATCGATAAATACTTCCCTCTAGTATTGGTTATAAACTTAATGGAATAGAGAATATTTTATTTTACCTAGACAATACAAAAAAAATATTTATGATGTCTACATATTAATACTACAATCTGCCACCGGATCGGAAGGCTGTGATGAATCTTACTAATTGTATAGATTAAGTCTATATTCAGTAAAAAGCATAAGATGAAGCATTCCTCGTGTTGGTTCGGGCTACTTTGCAGAATAGACCATCAGCCTTCCCGCCAGGCAGCTCGTAAAAGGTGAGCATAGGCTTACCGTCACTAACACCGTGACATCTGACTAGGTAGTAGAGTCTCGTAGCAACTCGCCCGGATTGGTACCATCACCTCACCTATCCCTGCCGCCATAATGTCAGCGCTTGCCATTGACGTGTACCGTTTCGGAGGATAAGGTAAGCCTTACTTTTGCTAGAGGCCTAACATCCCGGCCTGAGGTTGGCAACGTACCGTTACCACATTACACAATGTCATAAAAAAATAAGACAAAGGAAATATATAAATCACAAAAGATAAAGTACAGGCTACTTTAAATGATCTAAGTAACCT
>NJDD01001170.1:90722-134298 GCA_002245505.1 Calephelis nemesis | reverse complement strand
AGGATAAAAAGTATCCCATTTTATACTCAGGATAATAAGGTATAATTATACAAGTTTCATCGAAATCGAACCGTTAGTTTTCACGTGATGCCTGAACATACAGACAGACAAAAAAATTTTAATTACATATTTGGGTTTGGCACGATCCAGTAACACCCCCTTGCTATATATTTTCTCAACATTTTCAATGTACAGAATTGACCCTTCTACAGATTTATTATACACTAGCTGCGCCCCGCGGTTTCACCCGCGTAAGTCCCAATCCCGCGGGAACTCCGGGATAAAAAGTAGCCTATATGTTATTCTGGGTCTTCAGCTACCTACATACCAAATTTCATCGTAATCGGCTTTGTAGTTTTTGCGTGAAAGAGTAACAAACATCCATACATCCATACATACAAACTTTCGCATTTATAATATTAATAGGATAGGATAGGATTACGGTTGATAATAATTTACGTTTCTTTCTTTAAATTTATAGATTACTTCGTTAAATCTCCCGACAATTATGTGTTTAGTGAAATAAGTAAACAATAACATATGTCTAGGATTTAATCAAATCTGTCTCAGTGGGAAGGGGACGTCAATACTATTGGGCCATGTTATGGTGTAACATGGCCGTCGATACTGTGCGTCACATGGTACATAGGTGCGACACGGTAATGAAGGCAACTCGGTTAGTGGGGACGTCGGGCGGAACAATTGCATCTTCGCACGGACCGTATCGCTCGTACGTTGTATAGTTTACGGTGCACTCAGCCGGAATTTTCGACGATTTTCGTGGAAATTTGAAGATGAGAAAATTTGGTTACTTTCGCAGTGTTGACTTAGCGACATGAAACTCTCGTGTGTTATTGGCTTATTGGTTTTCCATGTTTTTTGTTAGTTCGAAATGTTATGAAATGAAATGAAATGAAATGAAATGAAAATAGATAACTATATATAAATAGATAACTTGCAGATAGTACTAAGTTGTAGGTCGTTATTCTGTAATCAAAACAATTAAGTTACACACCTACTTGGTTAGTTTCAAGCCTGGTATCTGTCACAGTTAAAAACCCAGGAAAAAATCTATTTCTTGTGTAAAGTTATACAGATTATAATTATATAGATGCGTATTTACATTTTTAATAATGTAAGGGTAAAGTCAAACGAATGTAATTAAAGGTGCATGCACAACTGGCAGTGTACAAAATTACGTATTATCTTACGCCTATATACTTACATACTTACCAGAAAATACGGCTAGGTAATTACGATGTTTTAATGATTTTGTCTTTTTTTTATTTTATTCTAAACTTTTTATAGTCGACGCTTGGTGAAATGATTCGTGGTTATGTAATCACACAGAACTTGGTTTGATACGGTATCACGTGTCTAGAAAATCAAAGAATTTTATTAGCAGTAGAAACTATCGTAGCACTAACAATATTATTCAGTAATACTTAGTTGAGTTTAAATTATAAATCTGAAACGCGAGTCTAGTTTCAAACGACGTAAATAGATTTCAGATCTCATTTAAGAGAATCCAATATTTCTTTCAAGTAAACATTACAATAAAGCGCATCTCATCCGTTAATCTAACACCATGCGGTTTAAGCAATATTCAGCCAAGAAACTGAATTAAGCTCCACATCTGCTCCGGCATTAAATATAACCGGTGTAAACTGGCTATGTCCAGTCTGAACCAGTTTAAGGCGGTTCAATCTCGAGTGTTCTTTACGTTTAAGATCGATGTTCACACTCTGATGGAGATTAAATTCGTATTAAATCTCTGGCTAACAGGGACTTGTACTAAGATTGAAAACGAAAATGTTAACTTGTAAATTTTGTATTTTGTCATGTAGTCACTCTTATAAGCAACATTTAGACATAAAATGGACGTAATATTAATTTTAGAGCTATGTATGTAAGAGTATGATTACGGTGCATAATAATTACTGTTCTCGAATGATCTCCGTGGAGTAATCGGATCCTGATCCTACTTTCATAAGTATTGTTAGTATAGTATTCTACAGAGTCACCTCAGGTTAACAAGTCTTTTTAATTTTACAATCCCTAAGAGAAGCTATTCCTACGCAGCAAATGTAAATGTAAATAATTCCAAAATAAATCATACCGATAATCTATTGATTTTTTGAAGTGAAAACTTCTTTAGGCGCGTTGAGCGTTTTGGTAGAGGGTAAAATCCTCGGTTCGCGTCACCGATATGCTAATGATAATAGTATATCTATAGCTATGGAGAGCCAGACTAGCGCACGCGCAGTAGCCTGTGTACACGTATACACTAATACATCGACTATTTCTGATTGACAAGATAAATTGTATATTAATTATTTTTTCAACCACTTTGTATTTATATTTTGTTCATGATTTGTTTAACCCATCATATGTAACTAATAAATAAAACATTAAAAAAATCATACAATTTTTGCATATAATTTTAATTACTCTCAACTTAATAGTTCCCTTTTCACTTCTATCGGCAGTCCCACGAATGCTACTGTTTTTTTTTAAACAATGTCGTTAAATTGGTTCTGTTAAAATAAAGTTCATCTCCTTCGAAAGTCACCCAATTTCCGATGTTATATTTTATCCTCGGACTTGATATATTATATTTTAAAAAAATTAAAGATATGGGACATCCTGTCTTTACTGTGCAAAAATTATCCTCCTGTGCCTGGGTCTCGTTTGATAAATTTTAGGGCTGACCCCAAAGTAAGCAAATAACATGCCTATGTTTAAGGTGCTAATCAATGACACTAATACATTCTTATAAAATATCACACAAATGCCTGCACCGTAGGGAATCAAACCCAAGCCTCGTGGGTTTTCGCTTCGTTCGCCAGCGCGTCCGACATTCACATTTTTTTTGTTTAATACTTTGCTTTATATAAAACTAGCTGCGCCCCGCGGTTTCACCCGCGTAAGTCCCAATCCCGCGGGAACTCCGGTATAAAAAGTAGCCTATATGTTATTCTGGGTCTTCAGCTACCTACATACCAAATTTCATCCTAATCGGCTTTGCAGTTTTTGCGTGAAAGAGTAACAAACATCCATACATCCATACATACAACCTTTCGCATTTATATTATTAATAGGATTGTCATGTAACAAAACATAAGCAATAAGAATGCTCAAATGGCAAGCCATCTCTATCTGTAGAAATTTCTTTCAGTGAATCCGAAAAATGAAGTTGTGATAATAAAATATCAATATGATTGTCAGGATACGACAGCTACAGCAATCATCGTGTAGATAAATATTAAATAAAGCTGCTAAGTGCGAGTTAGACTTGCGCATAAAGGTTTCCTAAACAGTAATTGTTAGCGACGCGATAAACTAGCTTTCACTCGCGGCATCGCTCATATGTTAATTAAGTATTTTATAATCAATCTATGGTAAAAGTACCTTTTTGTAGTGAGATTTCGAAGAATAAAATTTGGCATATGTCAGTTTCGGATCGTTATTGAAAAATATGTAAAAATATAAAAAATCTATATGTGCAGTCAGATTGTCACAAAAAATAAAAATCCATTTGCAGTGCTTTCTGGTTTACTCGAAAAGACTTCACCCCTGAACCTCTTCAGTAATCATAATTTAAATATTTTTTTTGGTATTATAATAGTCTTTGGTACATTATGATACAGACTATAATATCAACTGAACTTTACTCTTACTTTAGTTTCTGTTTATTTATAAAACAGTCGGAGGAGTTTCTGAGTATACCATACATATTGTTGCAATTTAAACTAACCTTTAAGTTAATATTGTACTTACTGTTTTATTATATTATCTATGCCTGTAATAATTGTTAATATTTAGTATAATTAAATCATCAACAAATGTGTACCTAACAATATTCTGTAACACAAACTGCTTACTAAACTACATGTTTAATTAAGAAAACCACTAAGTAACGTATAATGTACCATGGGGTTACCAAGTTTAATAATAATTTTATGATTCACGCAGCATTGAAGCCATTTATTTCTTGTTATATCTTCTATTAATTAAGATGTACCGTTCCGTTGGAAACTGATTGCGGACTATAAATTTTACTAAAGCCGAGACAAAATTGTGTTAATTTGTAAATAACAAATTCTAAATTCAATTGCTTATACTTGAGACCAGACCATGGTAGCCAATTGGTAAGCTTACCTTAGATGAGATATGATTAAAGATGATTTATTTACTATGTATTTAAAATTTATATAAAAACACAAAATTCAAACTAACTACAAACTAATATAAACTAAATACAAACTAACTAACTATGTATTTAAAATGTATATAAAAACACAAAATACAAAGTATAACGTACAAATGTAAACTTGACGCAATATGGCATTCTGTTTCTGTTTTTCTTAACTTGCTAATTCTTAATTTTGTTTAGACAGTCGTTTCATGGGTTGTACAGAAAAAGAACAACCAAAAATTCTACTTTGATATATTATTGCGGCTGGTGACCGTGACTCGTCATGCTCTTTGGGGTAGGCCTATCTATGTCCAGCAGTGAACGTCTTCCGACTGATGATGATGATATTATTGAACAATGATAAACTAAGACGATTGAGACAAAGTATAAAAAAAACGGTTATAGAAACCTTATTTTGTCTACATGAATATTAAATTTAATCTACATTTCACGATCAGATCAATCGGATATTATCCGAGGGTGGTGTCAAGAGTCTCCGAAACCGGCGTGTTTGTATGAAAAGGGTAATGAATGTGAAGGAAGCAAGACAGGTTTGTCAGGATCGTGAGGTCTGGCACTCGATACTCTCTGCCTACCCCGTAAGGGAATTGGCGTGAAGATATGTATGTATGTATGTATCAATATTAAATTGGTCAGGCAATAAATTTACAGCCTAAGCTCTAAAGGTATGCAGACCAATGTTTCATAACAAATTGGTCAAAGCATACAAATATTAATTACAAACAGAGCTTTAACTAAAAATTCAATACGTCATTATTTATTTCTAGAAAAGGGACGTGAATTTCGCACCACTGGGAGGTCCGTCTGTTTGTTGCTTCTATGTAAAACTTTTTTATTAGTTTTCATCATATGCGTTAGCATCTACCATTAGTCAAATTTAAGTTTGCACTATGGTAACCATCTCTCTAACCGCAAAATCTGACTTGTATTATTCAAAATCAAACATAAGTAGTCGTTTAGAGTCATGTAAAGTTCTTGGATAAAGCGTTGGCCTCCTTTTCAACCATATTTAGTGAGATATCTCGGCAACGAGGAGACATACGATAAAAATTGACTACTTCACTTGTGACTTTAACTAACCAAACTTGTAGTGAAATGTGTCACTAAAATTGACCAACTTCACTTGATAGTATATGAAATTCAATCACAAAAAAAAGCTGCGACCATTTTTTACATCAATGGTGCCAAAAACTCTTTTGTAAATCCTTTCATATTTTTATTAAAAAGCAAATTTTTACTTTCAGTTCGCAGAAAGTACTGTCCTGTGTCTTGCCAGAATTTCATTTGCCATAATTTATTTTGCTATATAGTTTTTTAGAACAAAGGCGTAAAAAGGTATTAGAAATAGGAACAACTATTATATGTAATCATACTGTCATATATTTATTAGAAATACATAATCGTACTGTGACATATTTATTACAATTTACATTTTACTTAATACAATTTTTTGTAAGGCATTTAAATATTCTGTTGAATAATATTATTTCATAAAATGGATAATAATACGTATGGAACTCGTATCATTATAGAAACTACTTTCAAGGCGAAGAAGAGTACGTTACAAGTATATTATGGTCAACAAAACATTCAGGCGTATAAAAATTCGGGCAAATTATATTCTGGCATTTGAATATATGGCATATATTCTTCAGGAAAACAATAGACAACCCCGTCCTGTGTAAGTTGTGGCTCTTGGAAATAAAATAAAGCTGGCAAGTATGACTCGGACTCGCCCTTGAAGGGTTTCAAAAGTTCTTTCAGTCAATAGAAGAGTTCATTTATACTTTACAATGGCTGCGGTTTACATATTCTCTTCTCTTCCATGATATGCGCAAATTTTTTTTTGAGATGGCTTCTGTTCTTTCAACTTCACCGGGCTATTTACGAATTTATATTAGCAGACATTGGCTGATGCTAAACGCCTTCGTTGTTCTAAACTGCACAGCGCTATCTCTTGACAGTGAATCATAACTATTCTAAGTGTAAGTGTTAAAATACCTATTAAAAAACTACTTACTAGGTCTCGTTTAAACCAATTTTCGGTGGAAGTTTACTTTATATGTATTTTTGTTGTATCAATCGTTTTATTTAGAAATTACAAGGGGGTAAATAATTAAAAAACTGGCACTTTGGAAGTGTCTCTCGCGCAAATTATTGGATTAAAAAAAATTAAATGTGAAACCTTAATATCATTTTGGAAGACCTATCTAAGTGAAACCTGGTAAAGTGAGACATCGAGGGACCTGCAATGTCTTCTCACTTATAGAGGTATTCCACTAACCCACTGTCTCAGATATACAGGTATAAATAAATATCTGTCTCATTTACAGAGGGTTCCATTATTAGAAGTGAGAATACAGGTTATTTCAGTTATACAGGTGCGATCATTAAATAAAATAATGAACTACAAACTAAAAAACTATAACGTTTCTTTTCTTAAACCCTTCCATCCAGCCATTGCTGCTACAAAAAATATGAATATCGAGCCTTCGCGTGAAATCTGGTGCCTTTTCTTTAATCATCGGTCCATTTACCGGAATGTTTTTATTACGAAGTTGCTTGACCCATATTAGCAAACACTGTTCAAGTTTAGGATATTCTGATAAACGTACACGTTTTAGTTTTCTTTGTCCTTCAGAACATTGTGATTCAATTTTATGTTTACTCTGAATTATTCTACAAAGAGCAGATTTTGGCACATTAAATTCGGCACAAACTTCTTCGCGTGTCTTCCCACTTTCATAAACGGATATTAACCTCAGTTTTTCATGTAATGATAACGATTGTAGCTTTCGTTTTGGTATTTTTCAAATAAACACCTGTATGATATTAAAGCGAAACTAAAACTGAAGGTAATTGAAGCTCAAAATTTGTACTTACGTACTTGGAATTACGTGTAGAATTTGTGGGTAGAATAAGAATAAGTAAACAAACAATGTTATCTCAGTTATAGAGGTAACTATGATGATAAATCGAAAGAACGAATCCCAGATATAGAGGCTTACGTCGTCCCACTAACAGAGGTAATTTAGTGCCAAAGTATTGGGACCTCAGAATGAGTTCCAGTTATGGAGATTTCTCACTTATCCAGGTCCCACTTAGCCAAGTTTCACTGTATTAGAAAAATTTTTTTTCGTCAAATCCATTAACGAAAAAAATTGAGTTCTAAGTATGGGAAACCCCAAAATTCACTGTTATTTTCTATTTTTGCGTAAAAATATTAATGCATTTCACAGAATTCATCTACTTACCAAGCTGCAACAGCATAGCTCTTATAGTTTCGGAAATAATAGTTGTAATATACGGACGGACAAACAAACAGACGTAATGAATCTGTAAGAGTTCCAATTTTTAGCTTTTGGCTACGAAACCCTCAAAACTTTTAAGCAGCATATGTCAAGTAATTACAAACGCGTAATTAATTTAATTTTAATTTTAAAATTATTCGTAATATTTTAAATCAAAGTTTTGTTCTTGCATATGTTGTTGTAGCTTGATTACCCTACATTTATCGAGTTGTGTGTCCGTTTATTTTTTTCAAAATCATAAGAAAATATATTTTACTATATTTTTTTTAAATGTGAAGTGAAGACACTTTACCCTTCATAGGTATAGATACACGAAAAATTTAAAATTAGTGTAGGCAAACAATAAGACTTCTGTGAGCACTGAAATCATTAAAAACTTAATTTGTGTTACTTCTTTTACCAACCGACCGCCAACCAATCCGGCGTGTTTGTATGAAAAGGGTTATAAATGTGGAGGATGCCAGACCAATCTGCTAGGACCATGAGAATCTCTGCCTACCCCTTAAGGGACTTGGCGTGGCTTTTTCTTATATAAATAAAACTCTTAATATATCCTTTTACACTTAATATTTAATTATAATTATTATAAAACTTAATTTGATTTATCAAACCAGAACATTATATACTTTGAAAATATTATACTGTTCTGGTTATATATTTTGAAATAACGGTATATATTTTCAAAATAGATAAAATATTTGTTGATTCACTTTCTTAATAATCATAGCAAGTTCTCGTTACTTTAGAATTTTAGGATGTGATTTAACAAATATTAGAATTTTACCTTCAACTTTCTAACAAAGTTCAATTTTCATTATTAGTAGATAAAAGCGATGTCGAAGCCTTTGGAATGTAGAACGATATTGCTGAAAGTTCGCGAGGAGGAAAACCTAAAAATTCACAAGGTATAAAGTTAGGAAGCTCTCTGCAGGTAATCTGGGAACTGAAGTTTTGGTTTTGAAGAAGTACTACTTTATTTATTTATAACTAGCTGCTCACCCCGGCTTAGCACGGATAACTCAGCAAGTTTTTAGGTGCAAGTTAAACTAATACTATGGGAACATACTATATATGTAATGTGTGCATGGCGCTGTTTCCACCTTCGACGGACATCAGCAACTAGTCTATTTCTTAAGCTTACATTGCCAACATAGCGGGCTCAAATTTGCAACAGATCAGAATTTGGTGTTATTTTGTTGCTAATTTTTGGTGTCAAAATTAATTTTGATTGATTTGACCGCTTTGCAAAAAGTAGGACTATGCCAACTATATACCGACCTAGCATTTTCATAAAATGAATTGAAAAAAAATGCAATACTAGTTTAACCTCAAACAACAATGTCATTAAATAAACCTGAGGAAACATAAAATAGTTAATGATTTATTAACATTTTATTGTTAAGTTGTTACGTCAAATTGCTTTTACTATTTTTGGGAAAGTGGTGCCATCTATTTTTATACTGGTTGTTATTAGATTGCGCACCCATTAAACTAATTTTAAAATAGTAACAAATCGAGAGGAAACTCTTACACAATAGTTACAATGACTTCGAAAAATGTTTATAGCTAGAGATACTGCGTAAGCTTTGTGTAAATCTTATACTTCCTTTGTATGCTGTATAACTATTTAGTTATGTTTAACATTTTTTTAATAGTAAGGCTGATACAGCTGTCAAGTCTAGTATTAGGATTATTATCCAAATGTATTGCTCTAGTATATTCTTCAAACTATATCAGTTCTCTGTGACCACTAGATTAAATTAGTTTCATCAATGTTTTCGATAACTTTTTTAGTTTCAATTTTCTTTACATCCAGTTAAAAACAAACCGTGTTTGTAACAATACGTATTACATATATATCTGTCTACATTTATATAGAGGGCTCAATTTAAGTAACAGTTAGTTTTTGTAGGATTTACATCAACCACGAAAGGCAAAATATTTAGTAAAACATGTAAAAAAAAAAAAAACTCATTTCAATGTTTTAAGAATAAGCTACAGAGCGTAACGAAATTTGCAAGGATAGTTAGTTTATCCACAAAATCTCCAAATGGCACATAAGGTTTCGAAAAGAATTTAAATATTCTTCAAGCAATGTTCCACATATTCTAATGGTACGATTATGAACAGTCAAAGCAGTGCATCAAGTTTGAAATGTGGCATAAAATATTTTATGCCTTAAAAATACAAGACCAGGAGTCGGGAACGGAAATAAAAAAGTCGTCTGCGTAAAACCCGGATGTTTGCTAATAAAGGAAGGGAGCCGGGCTGTGCGATAGAACAATTTTATTATTACGAGGCTAATGTCTGCCGTATTAGATGTTTTTGTGTACATGGCTTACTGTTGACGTAATTTCGTTCTTATTATGATGAATTTATGGGATTTGACCTTAATTTTACTGTATGATTTTCCCCGTGTTGGTCCGGGCTCCTTTGTAGAATAGACCATCTGCCTTCCTGTGCCAGACAGCTCGTAAAAGGCAAGCATAGGTTTTCCGTCATTAACACCGTGACATCTGACTAGGTGGTAGAGTTTCGCAGCGACTCACCTGGATTGGTACCACCGCCTTACCTATTCCTACCGCCATAACGTCATGACGTGTTCCGGTTCGGAGGGTAAGGTAGCCGGTTAACTTACTTTTGCTCGAGGCCTAACATCCAGGCCTCTGGTTGGCAACGCACCATTACCACCTTTGGTGTCTCTAGGCAGCGGGAATTTCTTACCATCAGGAAATCCGTCTGCTTGTTTGCCTTCCAATGTTATAAAAAAAAATGATGAATTTACGGGATTTGTCCTTAATTTTATTGGGTTATGTAGCAATGGACGGCAAATAAGCAGATCCTGATGGTAGGAAATTTACATGTCCTACAGACTTCAAAGACGATGATGCGTTGTAAATTTGAGATTAGGACGTTACGCTTTATATAAATGAGTTAGCCATCTCAATAGCAACACAACAATTGAGGTTGTGGTAGTACATGAAGGTACCGCAGTGGTATTACGAAAGCCCGGTGAAGTTGTAAAAACCGCGAGGTTGGCAACACATTAGTCATTCAAAAAAAAAGTGGTATTTCACCGAATGGTCGTACAAACTACCGACAATAGTCTGAGAGTTTTATAGCTGTACTAGCTGCGCCCCGTGGTTTCACCCGCGTAAGTCCCAATCCCGCAGGAACTCCGGGATAAAAAGTAGCCTATATGTTATTCTGGGTCTTGAGCTACCTACATACCAAATTTCATCGTAATCGGCTTTGTAGTTTTTGCGTGAAAGAGTAACAAACATCCATACATACAAACTTTCGCATTTATAATATTAATAGGATCTCTTTGATTAAATTCAATGAAATTAGAATGTGACAACCACATCGCTCGTTAGTGGTTTAATATGGTTATCAAATGGTTTCTAAAAGCGCTCTTTCATATTTTATTGGCTTTACAAAAACTAGGGTTACAGTTTGATATTGCTTAGATTAATTGTTCTAGCCTATTTTGCCAAATGATTAGCGTGCAAAAAATCTAAACAAACATTTCACATAACTATCACTTTTACAGTTTTTCCCACTTATCACATTATTGTTATACCAAAATAATGAAAAAAAGTGTCATTTAAAACAATATTTCAATTAAATTATCATTGAATTTCTTACCATCAGGAAATTCGTCTGCTTGTTTGCCTTCCAATATCATTAAAAAATAACTATTTTTGTCCGCTTAAAAGTATAATTAAATTGACATAAACCGACGAGATAACTGCTCAGCATACAGATTACAACAGACGTTACAACTAAAATGTACCCAACAGTCGAGACTAACTTTAGGAATCAAATTTATCTCAGGAGCTCTCTGTGTTTCGTTACTTGTGCTTTGTAATGTTCTAAGGAACTACTTAACTGTGTTCAAGCAATTTTGAGTTTTAAAGCACTTAAATTAGGGACTAGGATTTGGTGTGATTTTAGTTGGACTAAGTTTTGCAATGCATGCGCAAAACTTTTAAGGTAACTGCGAGTAGGTTAGTGTTATAAGAATAATTACATTTTAAACTTTTCGTATGAACATGTAACAAGCTGTTTAACATATGTCAAGTACGTAAAAGCACTATTCATCGTCGGCTCTTGATATAACTTTATTTGAAATTAAATTTATATATTTACGAATTATGTGTGTTTAAAAGTTTTTACAAAATAGGCAAAGAAAGTATCACAAATTCTACTTTTTTGTGATGTGCGAATATGTAAACTAGCTGGACCCGCAACTTCGTTTGCGACCGTAATCTCTAATCCGATATTTTAAACTAGTAAATCGACATGCATCGTAATAGCAAGACAAATTTTTGCATTCGCACCGAATAATATGTATTATGTTTAGATTTTTTTAAAAAGTCCGAATACCGCCATAAGATGACATGTACATTCAAATATTTCTCAATTTATCTAAACGAAACTACAAAACTTATGACTTAGAAAAACATACGGGAGATTCTGTAAAGTATATACTATAATACAAAAAAATGCGATTTTGACTTTCACCCTTCTCCCATGGAAACTTCTATAATAAGTGGGGATGAAAGGTAGCTTTCCTTCCTCGGAGCAAAAAGTACCTACCTGCCAAATTTTATTATGATTGGTTTAGTAGATTTGGCGTGACTTGCGGTCAGGATACAGACAGAAATTCTAAAAATGTGTACTACTGGCTATTTTCAGTCGCCAGCACTAATTTTTTACAAATATATTAACTGTAGAGTTCCGTCTTCCTAAGTTTTATTTTAGGTATGTTGTAGTATAGTTATATTACAAGTAATCATATTATGATAGTAAAATACTTGTACTGTTCCACATAAATTTAATAGAATATTAGCCTACCGGTTTTGGTTATTTCAGAACCTTGCTTTAATATTAGTCTAAGAGCCGGTGGGACATCCACATTCACCGATCTGATAACCAGGTCAGACATTTTTTTTTATCGAATATAATTTATAAACAAATATGCCTATAATTAATTGCCTATCTGAAAGTTCTCATGGCTATTTTTAATCAAATTATGAATGCTTTAAGTTTGTTTTTTGCAGGCAAATATTTCTTTATGACTGATTTTGTAATAAAATAATCTAAAATTTGATATAACTTTCGAAAAGTTGGCAGTACGATTTAGTCACCTATATTGACTTACCTGTTTACATCTGTTAGCCAGGTATACACTAAAATGAGTAGGCAAGCCTTCTAAAGCATAATCTGTGTGTTTAAAACTAATAGTGAAATAAAATTCATTTGGTTATAAAAATAATGAAAGTGATGGGAAAAAAATCGATAAAAGTTAATTTAATTAAGAATAGTCATGAGCACTTTCAGATAGGCAAGTAATTATAGGCATAACTGTTTATAAATTGTATTTGATAAAAAATATATCTCATCTGGTTATCAGATCGGCGAAGGTCGATCTCCCACGGTCTCCTCTACTATATTAAAACCAGTAAATATTGCAGTCACATTAGATCTAAGGATATCGGTCTAAACACGGCAAATGTTTTATTAAAATGTTGTATAATAAACAGCACAGTAGTGGGATAACAACTGTCGCCCATGATATAACTACAAACTCTTATTAGCAAACTAGCCAAACCAGCAAGCTTTGTATCGCTTGCCATTTACGGCTACTAATAGTTTATATAAAAAAAAATAAGTATTGTTTTTTTTTCATTTTTCCGGTTTTTCTTTAATAAATAAGAACTTTCTTCTGACAATAATCAATACTACATTAGAATGAGCAAAATTTCAGGCATAATGCGATGACGCTGCGAAATAAAGATTATTTTTTTCATATATAGATTGTCTTAATAACAATGTAGTTAATAAGTAACAGGTATATTTTACATCAAGAATTGAATGAATAAAAAAAGTAAAAGAGTGCATAACATATAAAATATCGCCGTTTGACCCCATTCGGTTATATATTATCTGCGTATCAAAAATATATTTGGCAGTATTAAGGATATAGGTTATATGCTCGAAATAAAAGTGTAAATATTATGTACAGATAGTATCAAAACTGTTTTTTTATTGTATCGTTTTAAATACATGAACAAAAAGCTCGAATTTGAATAATCGTATTATCTACCTTAAAATTTAATGATTGTTTAATCACTTAAATTCTGAAGTATGATAAGTTTTATTTTATTGGTTTTTAAATTAGGTCAGTATCATTAAATTTTTAACCTCCGAAGGATATAGTAGATGTTTTGTTTGTGTTTTGTTTGACGTATTTGTGTGCTTGTGTGTGTGTGTATGTGTGTGTGTCATCACAACTCTTAAATGAACCACTTTCGTTTAAAAGCTGACGTGATTGATATGGTTCTTAGCTACATTAGGTACGAAAACTATCTTCAGGAAAAGTCACAATATATGTAAAAACAATCTAGTGGAATAAATGTTAAATCAATTAATAAAACTAAAAATTTTAGTTTAAGTAAACGTGTGTACTCGTAAACATGTAGTACGTATATCCAATAATTTCAAACAAACACGAGTATAATCGGGGCCAAAATGTAAAGGTAATTTTAATTTTATTTAGGGTTTTCACTCTTCGGGTTTAGTATTTGACTGTACTTTCAAGGTAGACTGGGGGAAAATTTTCTTAAAAGCTTGTCCATAAGGAGCTTTTGGGAACACGCAATCGTTACTTATGCATTAGCCTGGCCGCCTCAGTAATCGGTCCCAGCGGCCTGATGCCTGCCTTCGCGCATGATTTTACTTTATCACTCTACCCTCAGAAACCGTCTATTTCTTAAACTCATTCCGTCCATCACACGTTTTAGCCTTTTTATTATTTTTATTCATTTCAGATACAAAAATGGATGTACATTTTATATGACACTAAATTTTATAGACCTTGTTGCTTTTGGGCATTTCAAATAATGAATCTACTTATTTCTCAATTAGTTATTTGAAAATATTTTGATTCAAAATTAAACTTGTATAAGCTAAATGTAATAGTTTAACACTTAATATAAGGCTGTTACTAGATCCTTAAGAGAAATAGATTTAATGTAACAAGTATCATCGCACCCACATCCATGAAGAGGTAGGCAGAGGCACAACCGCGGCACCCACGACTATTCGAAGACAATAAGAACTAAAGAAGACCATCTCCAACCGGGCACATATCCAATCCCGGAAAGTTTTTTTTTTCGTTTTCAATTTTGCTTGTTTGCCGACCGGAGGATCGAACCCGGGATCTCAAAAGGACAAGTCCGAAGCTGGACCGCCAGACTACGGATGCAATTTAATAAAGTTGAAATGTATGCATATATACGCGGGCATTATTGGCACATCATGTTCTTTATTATACCAAAATATAAATCCTATAGACGGCTTAATATTTTATGACGAATTATTTTTTCGACTGAATAGCTATTTAGTTTGAAAAGTGTTAATAATAAAATATCTTCTGTCAATGCAATAAAAGCTCCTAAAACAATATTTACCAAGCTGAGCTTCCTTAATTTTGTGTTTATAAAAAACCGTGAACAGCCTCTTTGAAGGATGTTGTGAAAATTGTGAATATATATAAACGCTTTCAATAGTCGACGGCCGGGGTTTCCTGTGGGCGGAACAAATTGAAAAGACTTTTTGTGCAGAGGAAATTGTCACTTGATTTTACGACATGTTGTTTCGGCAATCAAACTTAAAACTTTTTCTTAAATTTTCTTTCGATGTACTACATAATAACAGATCGATGAAAAATATCTCTTTGGACAGGCATTAAACCTACAACTTTTGTCTCTATCAATGTTTCACTCGATAAGTAGTTCGACATGTGTACCCCTAACCACTATAAAACCCGTCTGCCTACTTGCCTTCAGAAACTTTAAAAAATATTAAGACAGATATTTTATTCAACGTCAATTACAAATATATAATTATTCAAAACACTGTAACGAAAATACAAGAGGGAAGTCTGTAAACCGTCAGCAGGACCACTGTCAATCGGATAACAACGTCCAGCCGATCTAATCATTTCAAAGAGAGTAATTGGTCCAGGGTATTAGCGTCCAATCATGATATTGCATTGCCAATAATACAATTTAAATACAAAAACGCCGCGGGCCAGGCTTTTCCAATTTATATGGTTTCATATACGAATGTCACAGAATAAATGAAACAGATCATTGATTTTAATACTAATATTTTTGTTATATACATACATACATTCGACAATCTGAGCACCCAATAAGACAAATAATAAGATAAAGATATTTATTTGCGTTAGGATAATATGAACAATACAAAGTGAACATAAAGTATACATATATGTGTGTATTTTCAAGCGATTGTCACAGAAGAGGTGAGACTAGGACACCCACAATTAGCCGAAGGTATTGAGTACCACCATGTGGTAGGTAGCAAATATGTAGCCAGCCAATTATACGATCTCTGACAACATTGTCTTTAAAAAAATACATTTTGAGTTAAGAGTTAAGACTGGCGTATTGGATGGGAGACCCCATATCGTCCAAACCAACAACGAACCACTAGACCACATAGGAGATTATTAGAGTATCTTAGGGTACTAAGATAAAGTATCGTTTATAGAATATGTATTATTATTAGTTAAATTAAGAACTACAGTTATGTTATTACAAAAATGTTTAATAGAATCTATACTTGCTATCGTCGGCACTTGGTGGAATTCCATTGTATATACATGTTGTTTGGAGTTAACACTTGTACTTATCCACTGTATACTTTATTTAACACTTTCTGCTAATTTCTAGCCAACCGGTTTCACTGTTTACAGCATCATCAGGGCTTTGAAACTAAAGATGAAAATGACTTTTTTGATTTAACGTTCAATACCTATTTGGTTAGATGTGACGGGTACCGTCAGTAACATAACAAGTGTTAACTCCAAACAACGTGTATATAAAAAATGTTTAAAGTAAACTGTCCTTTTCAAAAACTGAGTGGTCGTCGCTGTCATGTTACAGTTTGGAGAGTAGGATACTTCATACCAAATCTCAGGTTAATGTTTCATATATTAATGCAGATATAGTAGATAACATAGTTATGTGACGTATGAATAACAAAAAGAAACCCACTGATTAGCTGAAAAAATAATTGTTGTATAATTTTGTGAGTGAAATAAGTATTCATTGTACACCGAATACACACAAATAAAAAATATGTCAAAAATAAATAGCCTTACAAAATTTTGTGCTTATTTTAACAATAGTTTTTGGAAGCGAGGGTTGGAAATGCCAGAACAGGCATGGTACTTCCATGCATGTGTAAATGCGTTCAAATGCACGCTGTGCTGTGAAAATCTGTCTTACACTTGTTGGTCACGTTTGCAACAGTGAGATCCAAGAAAGAGTGAGATTGAAAGAAAATGTTGGTAAAAAATATGAAAGGCATATTCCATAGGTTAGTTTAATGTGGAAATCATGAGAATTTAAGAAAATTAAAAACAAATATACAATTCGAATTTGGATGGATGGTCGGGATTTATATAAATTATTCATGAAAAGAATAGTTAATGTGGAGGATGCTAGACAGATCTGCAAAGATCGTGACATTTAACACTCGATGCTCTGCTTACTATGTTAGAAACTTGCCGTAATAATATGTTGTCCTAAATTATCGACTATACATTGGGTGTATTTACTAAACGAAATTTCAAACATGAACCTCTGACCACGTCAAACTTCGGCAAAGGTAAAGCTGTCAGCTGTTAGACTAAAACACAGCGGCAAAATGGATCCCACAAAGAGTTGTGCGCGTCTGTCGCGGTGTCTGGTCGTACGTTCCTCGGGCAGCTGCGAACGGGACTTCATTTCCTTTTGGTGATGGATGACGGCGTATCTTCAATAACATTTATAATGGTATGTCACATTCCCACTGTGGAGCCAAGATTGATGTATACGGAGATGCGTACCTACCTTTATATTATGTACACATTTTTTATGAGTTGTCTTTTTATCTTATTTTATATCTTGTTTTTGTTTAGGTTTTCAAAAATATTTTGATGTTCTTAACCTTTTTCTAAAATCAATCCTTCGAGAAATAAACACTTTTAAAATGCTAAAATATGTGTCATCCTATGAAAAAAGGTATTCTTTATTCAATGACCCAAAAATCTTCAACAAAAATTGGTTTGAAGCGAACATTGGTAGCAGTTACATCACATTAATTAATACATATCCTTGTCGGGAATCGAACTTGAATCCGAACGTGACCGGTGGCCATCTTAGTATTTTTTTTAATTTGGGCGCAGTAAACCTGCAAAAAACAGACTTCGATTTCAATAAGTAAGTCATATACGTTCAGAAAAATTAGGTATTTTGCTCTATTTCCCAGTGATTTTTATGATTCCAGATGATTTCAGATTCCAGACTCAGTATCGATACTTGATGTGTGCCCTTTTTATGTGATAGTACACGGATCAAGCACATAACTTTTATCAGTTTAGTAGTCTCTTGAAATGACGGAGACATCGATATCCATTCATAAAAAATAATAAGAGTCGAACATATTATAACATGCTGCTTTTTTGAAGTCGACTAAAAACAGTATTTGTTTTCTCTGTTTCAGTAACGGTTAAATCCATTTACGTAAAGAGGCCATTACTTCAATATCACTATTCTATTTTTCAACACATTTTACGTCCATCATGCAAATTCATGTCACCGTTGAGAATCGAATCCAAACTCTATGTTACTGGCCATCTATATATTACAGAGTGCAATACATACGAAAATCCTCAAACAAAATCTGTATATTCAATTAAATCCGCATAAACTTACCAAAGGCGAAGAAGTTCAGAGCACAATATCCGTATCACCATTCTGTCCGTGCAATTCGTCTTCACCCACGCCGTCGCTCGGTTGGCCGCGAGTAATTCAAAACATTAATTTTCCTAATGGAGTAAGGCTTCTAGCTAAGCCGAGCGACACAGAACGAATGTACCTAGGTGTCTCCGTGCGTAAACAGACTGTTGCTTTTAATTAATTAAAATGCAAACCGACTACCGACTGTACTCGGCGACTGGCGATTGCCTCTTTTGATTTACGCTCACAGAATAAGGGCGTTTAAGCCCAGTGCAATTTATTTTCGAGTGGTTTGTAAAGAAACACGCACTCAGAGTGTAGTTCCAACTCGTTTTCCCTCTAGGTGGTGGGAAATAAAATCGATTTAAAGCCACTTTCCCTAACCAATCCCTACAACGGTTGAGAGGTACTCGTCATATCACTTCATACTGCTTTACACACAAGACCGTACTATGGCGTATGCGACTGATGTAATTGACACATGTGTTTTTGCAAACAGTTGTATATCTGAATTTTGACGGTTCATTTTTTTAATTTTCTACTAGCCTAATGACGTATTTAGACTACGGCAAAAATTGCGACATCAATGTCAGCCGTTTGTATTTCTAACCGACCTCAAAAAAAGAGGAGGTTACGTATTCGACTCCTGATATTTTTACGTTATCAATTTCTTCGTCGTTTCTGAACCGGCTTTTTAGATTCTTTTTCTATTGAAATGAGCGTTCTTTCGAGAAATAGAGGATACTACTTAACTTTTGTAAGCTTAGATGTTTTACTTATTTAATTCGATGTCGGTTTTTTGCTGGACTTAAATTTTTTCTATTTATAGTGCAGCACTTCATAAGGACTCACCCTAGTAATGGTATCTAAATGAATGACACGACTCGTAAACACTCTTAATTCACACAAAGACACTTGTTTTATACACTGAAAATACGATGTGAAATGTCATTGTGTAAACCAAGCTTAATACTTTAAAATGGTTGGTACCTATACGATAGCCACTCCTCTTATCTATTTTTTGTAGTGACGGTGCAACACTCGACGACAAGGAGTTTGAAATCCGAATTGAAGATTTGCGTCGCGCCTTGTCCATAGTATTATTTGTGATGTTAGATGTGTATAACATTTGTAGGTATCTTCACGATCATATCCTCGTAGGCAGATGCGCACCAAAGGCACCCACAACTAGCCGAAGGCACTAAATTCCACAATGTGATAAGTGGCAAGCCTATCGCCAACCGGGCGCATATCTAATCCCGGGAGACGGTATTTTTTATTAGAACATTGAAAATAATATACATTTTCTAATTTTTTTGTTGCTGACCAGGGGATCGAACCCGAAACCTTAAGAAGTCAGGTCCGAGGCAATTTAATAAAGCAGAAAAATGTAACATTTCTAATGTAGGAATAAACATACTTATTTGATTCGTATATTTAAAAAAACTTGATCGTTTGTTTTACACGGGATTTATCAGTTAGCGTTTTATTTACTTTAATTCATTTAAAAAATAATAAAATGTACTTTAATTTAAGATCCCGCACGTGATAGTAAATTTCTAGAACTTAAAAAATAGCAGAAAAGGTTCTCAATTTTACGTGTGGAATAAGGTTAAATAGTTACATTACATATACATCTACAAGAACTTTTATATTATGTAAACTACTTCTACGGAACCCTTCGTGGGTGAGTGCAACTCGCACTTGGTCGTTTTCATTAGCTTTCGGATATCGGTAGACATCGGTATACAAAGTGCATTCCTGATTTTTCTTGATTATTATATAAAGCGATATTGTGATATATATCTTACATATATCATAATATCGCTTTGTTGCTATGTGGAAAAAAACTTTTTAATTTAACTTTCTTAACTTTTGCATTTATAATATACATAGGAACTATTAATTGTCGACATATTTAACTCTAAGCAATTATATTTGAAGCTATAAAGTACCTAAAGAAGGAGCGCATAGAGTATTTCTATTTATTATTATTTAGTTTTTTTGCAAAACTTCTCCGTGAAGGCAGAGCTTCCGACGTTTATACGCAAAGTCATTGTCTTGAGAAACGGAACAAGCAGGGACAGGAGTACAATTTGCTGTAAGGGCGCGGTTTTTTCTAGAAAACTGCGCATTTCTGATGCAAATTCCCGTCGTGAATCGTTTGCTGTGATATTCAACGGTTTGTAGTGCGCTCGCCGCTTTAAACTCGGTGTTTTGTTGAAAAGAAACAGGTCTCGGTTAATACCGTACTGAATTTCAAAAGGGCGTTTGACTTTTACGTGGAATATCGTCCACATGTTTTCTTAAAAAGGTCCGCCATGTTTGTACAAACAGATTCGCAAAGCGGATTTCACTTTTATAGAATTTTCTATTTTTATACAAATTTATTTTTGTAGGAACGATGTTTTTATTAAAAGTAAAGTAAACAATTTCGAATATTCAAAAGCGTTTTACATTTGTTTACTTTAACAGGGTAATGCTTCAACATCAACAGAAATTGTTATTATTAAAGTAAAATATATAACGTTCTACCATCGTGCTATAGACACCAGAGTTGCGTTGCCAAACTAGTTCTTAGGATGTTTTTTATTTGAATGGCGATTGATAGAAGTGTGTGTGTGTGTGTGTATGTATAAAAGTTAAGAAAAATATAAAATGTAATATGTCACGTAATGTTGGAATAATCTAATTATTTAGAATTAAGATTGTTCCAATTGTACAGTTAATCTTGTTTGGCAGTAGAGTCCAACAATGCCTTGCCTTATTTCCGCCGTCATAGCCTAATTAATGTTCGCCGCTGCTGCTTTATGTGCTGGCCGATCTACTAGTCAATAGTCTTGGCGAAGTTGTCTAAGATACGAGCTATTTATAGCTGTAGCTACCGATACACCATCAACACGTATGGCAGCTATGTGCAATGAATGTATCATATCAGCAGAAGCGCTCGATCGGTATCTTACAACACAAATAAATTTGCAATAAATAAAACTCTGGTATTATTAGGTGAAGTAAAGTAATCGAAGGTGTAAGTAGAGTAAGGTAGAATTTTATTATTTACATACATACATACATATCTTCACGCCAAGTCCCTTACGGGGTAGGCAGAGAGTATCGAGTGCCAGACCTCACGATCCTGACAAACCTGTCTTGCTTCCTTCACATTTGTTACCCTTTTCATACAAACACGCCGATTTTGGAGACTCTTGACACTACCCTCGGATAATATCCGATTGATCTGATCTGATTTTAGTATTTACTTACTTTAAAGACTCTTCAGTTATCTTGCTCTGAAAATATCTCTAAAAAATATTTCTAATAATAAAACACACTTTATACACACAACAGCACTAGAACATAAATTATTCTATATATACACATTTTGTAACTTTTACTGTCTGTAAATATCTAAGTAACTAATAAGATCTACTTTGTCACTTTCATAGTAACATAACCTATATTTTAAGATTGCTTTGTGAATAAATAATATTTGCACATCCTAGAGCGGAGAGCCGGAAAAGTTATATGATCGACGTGAAAAACGGAAAAATGTTGTACCCAACAAAAAACAACAACAGAAGAAAATATTTGATCGTCATGATCTAACATTATGTAGTATATTTTGTTATTAATATAATATGCATTTATGAAAAATATAGACCTGTTTATATGTAACATGTCCGTCTGTCCGTAAGCAAATCACACCCAAACTATTGGGACGACACAGTTTAAACTTAAGAGGTAGTTGTATTCTGTGAACCGTTTTACAGTTTATTTATTAAAATAAGAACAACTATACAAGAAATTGACAGACTTGTTAACAGACAGAACAACGCAACTTGTTGACAAACTTGTTCGTTGTCTCCTTTAAAAAAAAAGAAGTAGAATGGAGAACTATCTTTTTATAGTTTTACTTATTTATGACCGACTTTACTAATTTGACTATGATTTTTTTACCCGATAGTGCAAATTTAGGCAAAGGTCGGTAATGTGTTTAAAAGTCTATGTATGTTTGTTTGTTTCTATGTGGTTTTGTAGAGACCAGAATTAGAATCAGAATCAGAATATTCTTTATTCACATGAACCATACAAGTGGTATTTGTGCGCGTCGACATTTTTTAAACTACCACCGGATCGGAATCGCGGCCTCACACTGAGAAGATCCGGCGAAAGAAACTCAGCGGGCTTGTCTTTTTTTCAATAATAATATTTACAATATAATCTAGATTAAAATACTTATTATAATCTGATTTTAACTTAAATAAAAGGTACAAAAAATTAACCAAACCAAATCGTTTAACCAAAGGCGTTAACCGATTTTGGTGATTCTTACGTCAACATTATAAACTGTAGGGCTTGTTTTAGTACTTTTAGTTTATGTTTATCACGCATTTTTATATACCTAGTCGAGTTTTTTGGCTTCTATTATCTAAATTTTTTATGCTCGTTTTTCAATTGTTTACTTGACTAATAAAAAACTGTTTTTGATGGCTCTTTTTCAAAAAAGTAGGTCAAGATATTGAGGAGGTTCATCTAAGTTTTATATTGATAATGTATGTATGCATGTATTTCCCCGTGTTGGTCCGGGCTCCTTTGTAGAATAGACCATCTGCCTTTTTTGCCAGGCAGCTCGTAAAAGGCGAGCACAGGCTCACCGTCACTAGCACTGTGACATCTGACTAGATGGTAGAGTTTAGCAGCGACTCACCCGGATTGGTACCACCGCCTTACCTATTCCTGCCGCCATAACGTCATAACGTGTTCCGGTTTAGAGGGTAAGGTAGCCGGTAAAATTACTTTTGCTCGAGGCCTAACATCCCGGCCTCAGGTTGGCAACCCACCATTACCACCTTTGGTGTCTCTAGGCTGCGAGAATTTCTTAACATCAGGAAATCCGTCTGCTTGTTTGCCTTCCAATATAATAAAACAAGGGTATAAAATTAAATGAAAAATATAAATGTTCATTCTTAATTAATTCATTCATAATAATGTTGTTCATGTTAAAACCAAAATTCCGTAGCGGCATAATAGGCGAATTCAATCCGAGTTGTGAGTTACATGTACCTAGAGTAATTCTAATTTTATATTTTTGGAAAAACGAAGCTACTATCTCTGGATGTTCCGTAAGGGCTTGGCGTGAAGGTATGCATGTACGTATAAATGTGTAAGAAGCGACGCTTTAGAGTCTAAAACAGATACCTAATGTACAGATGTATATTAAATACCACGTATTACACGGACTTTCAACAAACTTTATAGACGAGGGTAGAATAGCCAGTATACCTATATGTGTATAGTACAGACATTTTGAATTAAGACTTCAGCACATAATAATCGTTATGTTAACTAACTGGTGTATTTGACCGAAGGCTTGCCTAAATCATTCGGATATGTAGTCTGTCTACTTGTTTACATAAAAAAATGTTTTGTTTAACGTCAACGTACAATCCTATTAATATTACAAATGCGAAAGTTTGTATGTATGGATGTTTGTTACTCTTTCACGCAAAAACTACAAAGCCGATTACGATGAAATTTGGTATGTAGGTAGCTGAAGACCCAGAATAACATATAGGCTACTTTTTATCCCGGAGTTCCCGCGGGATTGGGACTTATGCGGGTGAAACCGCGGGGCGCAGCTAGTTATTTACATAAAAAATGTTTTGTTTTCCTTCAACGTACAATTAATTATTATTTGAATAAAAATATGTAGGCCAGAGCATTAGCGCTTGCCAATGAGTGCGATTCGTGCAAGCAGAGAGAGAGATCCCTTAACTTGGACAATTCGCCGAAGGTTCCGGTCGTTGAAGGGAGCTAGTACAAAATAATCACTGTCTATACACATTATATACAGGGTTACATCTAAAGTACCAGCCAAATCGTGAAAAAACGGTTCGTGAATCGATAATACCTACAATCGATTACAAAGTAATAATACCATTTAAGCCTTTATCCCAATACATTGAAAATATTCCGGCCCTTTCTTAATAATTCTGTATTTATTATAGCGTATAGCGTAAAGTTCTTCGGGACTCTAGGGGGCGATTTTTAACAAGCAATTATTTGTTTTAGGCTCTGATTGAATTCCGGATCAAGGAATCAAATCCTTTAAGGAGAGTTTATACATCTTATCATATTATTTTAATAAAAATAACATTCTAATTAACGTCATACCCTCCACCAGAAGTACCGCCGTCTTTCAACTGAAAGGCAATTTACAATCAGAAATGATTTTTAATTAATATTCAGTTCTAATACGGGTTTTATCGGAAAACTGTGTACACGTTAAATGACAAAGCGACCAATGTTTTATATCAGTTCAAATGACGTCTCTAGTTAACCAATGGTAAAATGAATACAGTTACTGGAACTCATTTGAAAACATACCAGTCGTAAACCAAGCAGTATTATACCGACGTTTTCCACTAAAATGACCGCACTTTTACCTTATTACTAGTTAACGTTAACGTTAACAAAGTTGCTTAATTCTTTAACTGGAATCACTGAAACGATAGAAATAAAAGTGGCCTACGTTTGAAGACTAAGACGAAAATATTTTTGCAAAATTTTATCACAATTTGTTGAGTAATATCGAATATTAGCTTGAGTATACGTACATTTGCGCCGTGTCATGATCTCTTTTTTGTATTTGTTACGGTTGCGGATTTATTTATTTATTATTCACAACTCCTGAAATCGTTTTCAAAATCTTCTGCTCAAATTCTATTTAAAAAAAAATCTCGACATTATCCTTATTTAATACGTCTTGGATATTGATTTATTGTCTACTAGATAACAGCTCCTACAAACAAATGATTGACATAGAAATATGTTTTTTATTACAAACTTGTTTAAATATAAAAAAAAAATTAGATACAAATGAAGCATTACAAAATACATAATAGCGTTGACGATATAATATGTTTTTGTTAAAAAAACGTACACTCTACATTTAAAACAATAACTGCAATTCCAGTATGTTTATTTATTAGGTGCGTGTACAAACACCCATATCATACAACGCTATTATTTTACAACCAATTTTTTAAGTAAATAAATTCCAAATTTTTTGTTAAGTCAATTCTTAATATAAAAATCAATTAATTAAATGTGCCCAAAGACATTTATATATTATAAGATACGTATTTTCAATATTTATTATTGTAGATGAAGTCCAAGAGACCATTTTTGTTACAGATATGTAAAAAAGACTACTTATGCCACTTATGGTGGAAGAGAAAATATTTGTTTCGCTGAGTGTGTTTAATAGATAAAAAGGCTCGCTTTATTCTCCGCTTATATTTTATTCAGACTGCCGTGAGTACTGGTGAACACTCCCTAATGAATTTTGTGAAGATGCCGTGAATGGTGACATATCTTTGTCTTCAAACGTTCCGCGCTTTTTCACTTCATATTTTTATCTAAAAGCTTCCGTTAACATTAAACTCTCGTCAAAGATATTGCAAACGGTATCGTTTTAAAAGCGATTAATTTACACATTTTTAGCAGCAAAACTTTTTTATAGCGTTTCTATCTCAATATCAGCGTATCTGTGTAATTTTTTTTGCAGTTTTGAAAACAAGCTTACAGACTTTAACAAATGCTTTATTCACATAAATGAATACTACAAAATACAGCATTTGTTAAAATCTGTTATTGTTATTGTAATAAACAATATAAAACATATTCAGCAAAATTAACACTTAATGGTAGTTAGCATTTGACAACTTTCCTGAATCATGCTGACAATCCCATATCTCTTAAACTTGCCTTCTTCTTCTTAAAATTTCTTAGGAGTTTTCGCCTGTTATATCCACTAATTATATACGACTTCAATCAAATCGTCACTCTATCTACTGTAGCAATAACTATTAACTTAAAAAAAAATTTACTAACAACATTTTTGTGGTAAGTTATTATATGTACAGATTTTTTATGTGAAATATCCCCAAACATAGGTATCTTCTAATGGTAAGAGGCAAGAACGTTATAGGTACTTCACTATCCTATGGCTGGGACATTAAGCCGATTGTAAAAGTTTTCTGGCTACTCCCCGTACCGGAACACGACAGTCATTATGGCAGCAGGCAAATTAGTGGAGCACTACCCTGACAAGTTTCTACACAGCACTCTACCCCTAGTAGTCTTGAAGGTTATGTCCTTTTTAACCTACGCTCGACTTTTAAAACCTGCCTGGCTGAAGCAGATGGTATTTTCTAAAGCGCTGTGGGACCAACACAAATTATACAATTCTTTTATGAACACATTATGTTTGCTTGTATGCTTATGGTACCTTAGATTTCCTTAGTGTTTACTACATAAGATACAGATGTCATAATATTGTTTATTATTACAATTAGAAAAACCTCTCTGGTCACTGGTATGGTTTAGCGGTACAGGTGTTGGACTTAACTTTACGAGATCTCGGGTTTGATTCCCGGGTCGGGCAACACAAAAAAATGTAGTTTCTCCAATTTTCTAATAAAATAACTGTTGCTCGGGATTGGATATGTGCCCGGTTGGCGATAGGCTTGCCACCTGTCATATTGTGAGACTATTTGTCTTCGGTTAGTCGTGGGTGCCCTGGTTGTGTCTCTGCCTACCTTTTCGGGAATAAGGGCGTGAAGATATATTGAAAACAATAAAAAAATAACTGTTGTTTTTCTACATAAACAAAATAACATAAATATGTGTTTGAATAAAGACATGACACAAACACAAAAACAACAAATTTTTCTTAGACATTTTGCTGATGTATGTATTACATTACTTTGGATTCACGTATGGAA
Organism: Calephelis nemesis; assembly: GCA_002245505.1. Classification (NCBI taxonomy): domain Eukaryota; kingdom Metazoa; phylum Arthropoda; class Insecta; order Lepidoptera; family Riodinidae; genus Calephelis; species Calephelis nemesis. The sequence continues at coordinate 107,159 of NJDD01001170.1, read as the reverse complement.
AGAAAGAAACGATAGGAATAAAAAATGTTGGTCGTCTTCTACCCATCAGGTTTTAAAGCTCAAATGAGAGTTTCAAGTCAAATCAGATAAAAAGGATACAGTTTCTCTCCTCCTCTCGTAAATAAGGTGAATAATTATATGTTTTATGCAAAAATAAGCTGCACTCCTCAAATGTGTCACAGGGCAGGTCCAATTGTACATAACATCATATCCAAGGCGAGGTTTGTTATTTCCAGACACGTCGTTAGCAACTGCCACTACAGTCGATACCTTTTTGTTTGTCAAACTTGTTATACTGTGAAAATAATACCAGACAGACATCACTCATTAGGCACTGTTTGATTTACTTCACTTTACTTTGAATACTAGCTGTTTTCCACGGCGTTGCTCGCGTGGTTAATGGTCCCAGAGAAACTTTTTTTATAAAAAACTATCCTATGTGTTAATCAAAGTATCTATGTGTAAAAAATCTATGTGTGAGCCAAATTTCATGAAAATCGGTTCAGAAGTTTTTGCGTAAAGGAGTAACTAACAAACAAACAAACGTACATACTTTTGCATTTTTAATATTAGTAGGACTATAAAACTACAAGTTTCAAAAAAAATATTCCTGTTTGTTTTCCAAAATATGTAATTTGTTTCATACAGTTTAAAATACCGGTAAAATTATTATTTAGTTACCATAGTTTCGTTTCCATTATATATTAATTTTTATTTATTTGCTATGAATTTTGATCTAATCCCAAAAGGAAAAAAAAAACATGCAACATTACGGCTATTATTCAAAACATACGTAAAATATCGACGAATTTACAATATTGTAATATATATTTAGATATACATATTTAAGTTAGCTATCAGAAATCAAACCCGAGCTTCGTAGGTGATTGGTGGAGTAAGGCGAGTCACTCGACTTACGAATCGTTTCGTCTATCTATCTATGAGTATTTTAATTTAAAAAAACGGGTTGCACTCCGGGAGTACCGGTAGAAGTGAAAACTTGAATATTAACGTTGTGCATTTTTGATATTTTGGAATGGTTAGGGAATAATTTTGCACATTTAATTATCAGTATGAAAGTACTATCATTTATGCGGTAGAATACAATATTTATTTATTGCGCTATCGTACACAAACATGACAACACAAACGCGCAAGCGCCCTGCTCCGTTTTACGAATTTTCGATCAGGTCACGTGGCTTGACGCGAGGTTAGAAGTTATTACCCATTCCAAAAAAGTGCGCAATGCTGCTAAAGAAGTTTCCACTTCAATTATTACCTTTTAACTTTGAGTTAAGACCGACTATTAACATCTTTGCTTGTATAGGTCTTAACTTCTTAAACGACATCGATTGTGCCGACGATCAAAAGGATCCTTCATGTAACATGTAATAAAAAGTTAACCTATTTATCGTTTCAAAGTTGCAGCACGGATTATAAACAGTTGGTCTTAACGCGTATCTTCGGGACGAGGCGCGTGATTTTGCGATGTTTACGCGCTGGCTCATTCCACACTAGGCCAGGCTTAGTTCGAAGTTAGCGAAATCCGCAGTACGTGACGTAATTAAGACCAAGACCCTTAGGCATTTATGGCTTACTCTATTTTGCTCTTAGATTAGGAATTTCGGATATTAAGCATTTATTCCGCTAATACTTTTTCGAGCGGAATAATGCCAGTAAAGGCTGGATGGACAAGGCTTCATGCGTGTTGTTTTAACTAACACTTTTATATGATAATGAAAGGCAAAAAAGCAGGTGGATTTCCTGATGGTAAGAAATTCACGTCGCCTAGAGACACCAAAGATGGTAATGGCGCGTTGCTTACCTGAGACCGGGATGTTAGGCTCCAAGCAAAATTAAGTTTACCGGCTACTTTACCTTCCGAACCGGAATACGTCAACGGCAAGCATTGGACGATATGGATGCAGGAATAGATAAGGCGGGGGTACCAATTCGGGCGAATCGCTGCGCCACCTTGTAGGATGGCACAGTTAAAGTGAAGGTAAGCCGATGCTCGCCTTTCACGAGCTGCCTGGCAGAAAGACAAAGTCTAATCTGCAAAGGAGCCCGAAACAACACCAAAAACAAATGCTATTTAAACAACAACAATCAAAATAAGTAATAATATTTATTTACTAACAATTTTAGCTCGAATTTGATAGCATACATTTATTAAGAGAATATTAACATCATAAAGTTGGTTTAAGATATTTTAAATGCGGGTATTCTCATTTCTGACCAGACATGAATAACTCAATTTAATTATTTAAATCATTTACACAAGCTCTCGAAATTTCAATCTAAAACAAATGGAAAACGAGGCAAAGTAAGTCAAATGCGAAATCATTAATAGAAAGTAGGCACCAAGTAAACAAAATAGAGCCGGCTGTGAATGAAATTTTCTTGGAAAGTAAAACAGAGAGGAAACAATTAAAACTTAACAATTCATGACGCTCATGGGGAGGAAGCACCGATGTGAAATTATGTCCTTAATTAGAAAATTTTGTATTTGATTGGTTTGACAGATTCCTAATAATTTACACATATTAAAACTGTTAAAATGTGACATCTATCTTCCTTTCAGCCATAATAGTATGTCGTTGATGTAAATTATATTAAAATACCCAGAAAACATTCGTAAATCCTAAATCAAATTTGAATTGTCAAAAAGAGTTTTATAAGTCACTTCTTGACACGTTTTCGTATATTATGCAACTTTAATTTCAAGACTAATGTAAGCATTATAAAATTAAAATTATAAGCAAGAGAGGCTTACGAGTCTTTTTGAATTTCTGAAGTGAAGTTTTCATTTCTTTGAAAAGTTATGAAAACGTCTGTTATTATAATTCAATCTTTCAATTCCACTATCTTAGATATGTCAATAAGAAAATTGGAATGGAAAGTTGGCATTCAGAATACTTTACAGGAAAACTTTGAAAAGCTTTCTAGAGATATAGGTAGATAGACAAATAACGCGATTAACATGCTATTATTTGCATGTTAGTTGAAGGACTTACATTATTCCCGTAATTCAGAATAAATTCCATTTCTATTCTAAAATACTTCTTGTACTCTTTAAACTTTAAAATATTGTTTTAGAAACAAAAAAACTGGACATTATAAGAGTTGGGATAAAGCAAAAACGCTACATCTGCTCAGCTAACTAAGGCATTTTAAGATACTGGTATCTAAAAACTTTTTACTGGTATTTTGCTGGTAAGCTTTTAACGAATATAGTACCTGGATGACCGAGCTTTGCTCGGTATTTTTTTTTGTTTTTTTTATAAATTGTGTTTTTGGAAATTATATTTAAGTACGAAAATTTAAAAAGTCTAACCTCAAAGCAAACAATCATTGACTTCGTTACTTAACAACGGACTTCGTTACTTAACAACAACAATAAAACACGAATATGACATTTTCTAAAAATGATTCCTAGCTAGATCGATTTATCGCCCCCGAAACCCCCTATATACTAAATTTCATGAAAATCGTTGGAGCCGATTCCGAGATTCCAATTATATATATTATACAAGAATTGCTCGTTTAAAGGTATAAGATTAGACAACATGAATCGCCGTCGTCGAAATAATTGTACAAAGTAAGATTTAAATAACAATTACCCCCATTACCACCTTCCTGTCATTATAGAGGTCATGGTACGCGTATTCTGGCATTATTTCCAATTAATAACTTAGCCAACTTTCAGATTCCTCTTTCTTCGCTTTTTATGGACTTCAGTATGCTTAGTAAGCCCATTGGACAAGTGAGCTTATTTTAAGTTCCACTTTAACCTCTATCCGTCTTATAAATAGATATTAACTAACGTGGAAGTAAAATCGAGTTGATATTATTGTCTGTATCACATTTAAATAAAGACTATTATGCCAGATTAAAACTTGGTGTACTTTACTCCGTGTTTATCAATAAGACTGTATCAGTTTTGCGGCGCTAAGACCATCTGAAGGGTTACTCTTGAGTTCATGTAATTTTGGAAATTGGAATCCATTATGTCATGTTCGGTACGTTTCAACACAATACTGGTCAATTCATCATCATCATTTCAGCCATAGGACGTCCACTGCTGAACATAGGCCTCCCCCGTTGACTTCCACGTCGACCGGATGGAAGCGGCCTGCATCCAGCGAGACCCCGCGACCCTCATAAGGTCGTCTGTCCATCTCGTGGGTGGCCGTCCTATGCTTCGTTTGCCGGTACGTGGTCTCCACTCTAGAACTTTTCTGCCCCAACGGCCATCAGTTCTCCGCGTTATGTGCCCCGCCCACTGCCACTTCAGCTTGCTAACCCGGCTGGCTATGTCGGTGACTTTCGTTCGCCTGCGGATCTCCTCATTTCTGAATCGATCTCGGAGTTAAACCCCGAGCATAGCCCGCTCCATAGCTCGCTGAGCAACCTTGAGCTTGTTTATCAGGCCCACAGTAAGAGACCACGTCTCGGTGCCGTAGGTCATCACTGGTAACACACACTGGTTAAAGGCTTTTGTTTTTGTCTGGTCAATTATTACTGGTCAATTGTTATCATTTAATTCATAAAAAAACAAAAAATTATTTCATCGGATTCGTTTAACTTATTTCTAACTAAATCTTTTTCAAGCTAACTACTGTGTTCAAGCGAACGTATAAAGACATATACGATTTCAATTTCAAATTCGCATGACATTGAGATTCAAGAATTACCTACTGAATTTTAATTGGCTATAGATTTACTCAAAAGTTCAATTTAGAAAACTTTCTTACATTTTATCGGAAATGACAAAAATATGGATACTGCTTCCTTTATGGTTGTAGTAACGAATTTTTACGTGAGCCTCTACCATGAGTTTTTTTAGATTACGTACGGTAAGTTACGTGTCGAAATCTATGACAATTTTGGTCTAAAAATGTGTTTCTCCTAGTTACCACTAGAGGCGCTGTTTAAAGTTTTCATACATATAATTGACAGCGACGGTAGCGAGTGTAGTAAACTTGACAAGCCGTAAACTCATGGTAAGGGCCCTGGTACTTTGTATCCATCGCAACATATCTATTTCCGTAACATGCGGCTTTTGCTTATTTGGATAATTTATTTACTAACATAAAAATGAACCAACCTCAAAATGTATTTATAAATAATAATAATGTTAAATGATAAATATCCCTGGGCAAGTCACACAAATTGAATCTAACCCCAAAGTACGCAAGTTATATGCTTGTGTTATGGGTGTTAGTCAACGATACTAATACATAGAAATACTTAAATAAATCCTATTAATAATATAAATGCGAAAGTTTGTATGTATGGATGTTTGTTACTCTTTCACGCAAAAACTACAAAGCCGATTACGATGAAATTTGGTATGTAGGTAGCTGAAGACCCAGAATAACATATAGGCTGCTTTTTATCCCGGAGTTCCCGCGGGATTGGGACTTACGCAGGTGAAACCGCAGGGCGCAGCTAGTACCAGAATATATTTAATAAACACCCAGAACCGGGTAGCAGACATCAAAATGTTCATCACACAAATGCCTGCCCCCGTCGGGAATCGAACCCGGGCCTCGCGGTTAGTCAGTGTAGTTAGGCGTGTACGCTAGCCACTCGACCAACGAGGCGGTCAAATTTATGAACTAATCTATTGAGTTTCATAACATATATACAAACGCTAAGTTCCTTATAAGAAGTAGGCAAAGTGTATCGAGTGCCAAATCTCAAACCTTTTTAAGTATTTTATTTAAAAGATGAAAGGCGAGCATAGGCTTATCATCACTAACACCGTGACATCTGACTAGGTGGTGGAGTTTCACGGCGACTCGCCCGGATTGGTACCACCGCCTTACCTATTCCTGCCGCCAAAACGTCGTGACGTGTTCCAGTTCGAAAAGTAAACTTACTTTTGCTCGAGACCTAACATCCCGAGCCCGATCCCGATTCCGAGGTTGGCAACGGACTATTACCACCTTTAGTGTCTCTAGGCGGCGTGAATTTCTTATTAACAGGAAATCCGTCTGCTTGTTTGCCTTCCAATAACATAGAAAAATGAAAAATGCGGCCTTTGCATATTTGGATAATTTATTTACTACCATATAAATGAACCAACCTCAAAATGTATTTATGAACTTATCCATTCAGTGTCATACTCACTTTTTTAACTACATAACATACATACAAACGCTAAGTTCCTTACGAAGTAGGCGGAGTGTAGCGAGTGCCAAATCTAAAATCTTTTTAAGTTTTTCATTTAAAAGATGAAACATAAAGTAAAGTTAAACCTTTAAAATACGCTCCTTTCATTTTAGAAAAATCGACGATATGTCTCATCTAACATACAAATAAACAAACACAACACAAAAGCAAAGTTAAACCTTTAAAATACGCTCCTTTCATTTTAGAAAAATCGACATCTCATCTAAATATATTTTTAATCTCCTGCTTCCTACTCAAACGATCAGATCCGTACAATCTGAGAATGACATATTGATACTATCAAAGAATCAAAAGGCGGTCTTATAAAAGTAGTTGGATAAGCCTCGGCGGAAATTAGCTTGAAACTTATTTGCTTTTATAATCTCCGATGTGGAAAACGGGAATGAGACAGGTAGGATATGGGTTCTCTGGGGATTTACATTCTCGTCAGATTGTGCAACTGTAAGATACATGCACTTGAACGGAACACCGCGTTTGTTATGAGATATTATTTTCTGTTAGATTGTACGGGGATTTTGTAGGAAATTGAGTTGTGAAAGTACAAAATACATTTTTACTGTTTTTTGTAATGAAACCAGCCCCTAGCTGTTTGTTGTAAGAATTGTATATAGTCTAGGTAGCATGTATGATAGTAAATGAAACTTGATTATGCTATTTATGTGATCTTTACTTTCATAAGTTTTACTGTTTTTTGCAAATTCCTAATTTGAATGTTTTGGTAGAAATCAGAAAAAAATTTGATAAATTGACATAACACTACCACTTGAACACGTAAGAGTAATGATGTCGTAGTTTAAAATATATTGCTTACAACTATTTAAACGAATCTTAATATGAGGCTAGTATAATGTATAGTAAAGCAGTAATCTGATTTTATATTTTTATGCGTCTTTTTGGTCGAGGGGCTAGTGTGCACGCCTAACTCTACTGACCATCTGCTCAGGTTCGATTCCTTACGGGAGTAGGCATTTGTGTATTAGACAATTAGATGTCTGTTTTACCAAGTCTCGGTGTTTATTAAATTTATTCTGGTACCTACTTTAGTATTTTTACGTATAAGAATCGTTGATTAACACACATAATGTAGTCAAATAATTTGCTTACTTTTGGGGTTAGGTTCAGTACATTTGACTTGTCCATGTCTATTATACATAAAATTTGCAAACATAATTTCTTGATTATAATACAGAAAGTAAATAACAAGTAGCTTCCAATTTCCAATAAACATTAAAAGTACCAGTAAGAACCCAGTAAATTTCCGCGCACAGATATATACTAAACAGATGACAAACAACTTTGAAGTAAGGGCTTATGTTACTAAGAACCGCAAAACTATACAGAAACCTCACCACATATTGAACCCTGCGAGTATTAATCAAACAAGATATCTGCTATTTTGAATAGTGGACCCAAACCACAGGGCCAGCGTATTGACCATCAAAAAAGGGTAGCAAAGGGCTCAGACGCACTTTACGCGTCGTTTAATTGGCACAAGCATTTAGGAAAGTCGAAACAAGTAAATTGGATTTGTGTGTCCATAGCGGACGTCCCTTTGACCGCCCTCAAAGTCACAATTTCGCATTACTACGCTTCCGCCCCGTGACTAACTTGATTACTCGTCAATTTCATAGGCTGAAATCATTCTAGATTCATCCAAGCGGGCCCTTTTTAAAGGTTATCATACACTTTGTCACGGAAAATTGATATTAGTTTGATCAAAGAGATTTTTTGCTGGTAAATTGGCAGTGTAATGCAATAAAGCTTCATCAGGTGCATTCTTCGACGAAACCCACTGGGCTTTCATTGGACATGTTTCTCTGGAATTATTGAAACAATTTTTGACTGGCGTCATTCGTGCCCTATTTTCTGTTTGCTAATTGAGATATATGTTATTTTCTATAAATTATTTTCTGATTCTTTATTTAACACCAAGGGATATGTTTTATCACTACATTTTACATAATGATTGCTTGCTTGCGTTGGTTAACTTATATTGCCATCTTAATTACTTCTATGATAGTGACAAAAAACCTAAAATAACTTATGCAAAAGTATTAATTTCACAGTCTCACGTTAGCAATGTATCACTACTGCCGTTAGCGTTTATAAGGAGCATGTATTTCTTTCCACCAGGAACTCCATCTACTTTTATGTAAGTTAATCCTATAGATGTAAATTATCCTATTCTACCAACTAGAACAAGAAAAAACAGGTTCTCAAGATAAGGCCAAGGAAAAGTTAATGCGACGGTATGATACATACATGTATTGGAAGAACTTGACCTTCTCGTCTGATTAAGTGGTAATATTGTGAAACTCAGTCTTTTTTATTTGAGTGGTTACTGAAAAGGCACACGGCTTATCTGATGGAAAAAATGCATCGTTGTTTTAGGTAGGTTGCTGTCCTATGTGCAATATAAATTATTACATCACATCTTAAAAAATGCCACAATAACATGCAAATGCATACCCAGACACCTATAATAAGTGTACATTTACAACACGTGTATACTTGTACTAGTGTGTTTAATCCGCGTTGGTAATATCGAAGAAAATGAATTCAATATGTAGTCTCGACACCATTAGAACTGTTCTTTCTCATAATAAAAATAAATAAATATCCCTGGTCAAGTCACACAAATTGAATCTAACCCCAAAGTAAGCAAATTATTTGCTTGTGTTGTTTATTTGTAGAAATACTTAAATAGATACCAGAATAAATTTAATAAACACCCAGACCCGGAAATGCAGACACCTAAATGTTCATCACACAAATGCCTGCCCCCGTCGGGAATCGAACCCGAGCCTCGCGGTTGATCGGTGCAGTTAGGCGTGTACGCTAGTCACTCGACTAACGAGGCGGTCAAAACTAGCTAGAAACTAGATTGGCTAGAACTCTGAAAACTAGATAGATTAGACCTAATAATCCTGTAATTTAGTCGATCAAATAAAGTATGTATTAATTTATGTAAAAAAAACTAAATTAATACTTTACTTAAAAATGCGTTAATATATTTTGAAATTCTTCTACTTTGTTCTATTGTTTTTGGTTAAATTAGTGGACCTAGCAGACGCTCAAAACAAGCTGCAAAAGTCAACAATTTAATTCCGGTTTCCGGTCGTCCCCGATTCGGTTACGTAACATCTGCAAACGTATGATTTTCGTGTACGAGACTATTCTTCGGTAAGTTTTTTCGCATACTTTTAATTCGACGGTAATTATCGTGGAACGAATGGTCCTGCTCTGGGATTGGATTTTCGTTTGTTTAGCTAACATTGCTTTTGTGTTCTCTTGGCTTAATTGGCTTTAAATCCTAAGTAAACCGTTCGACAGAGTAAAGTGTTCAGTATTAAAGTTTGTTACATGTTTTGGATGTTGTAGGTTTGTTTGGGATAGCTTTATTTTGTTGTAACAGAAACATATATTTTTCTTAATTCTTATTTTTCATTGATATTTTTCACATTTTATCTATGTCACGTCCGCTGATGTAAACAGCCTACAATTAAAGTTATCATCTTCTTTTTATCTAACATATTTAAAATACGTCCGTAGAGACAGTATATTTCTCTATAAAATCTATTTTACTAAAACTGAAATGGACGCACACAAAAATCTATTTCTATTACAATTTACGTTTTTTATGTTAAACTAGCAACCCGTCCTGGTTTTGCTGAAGAGATAGGGCACATAAAATAAGAACGGTCAGAATTTCACTACCTGAGAAGAAACTAGATACATATATGTACAAAACCATAAACCAAATTCACAATTTTCAAAACGAAAAAAAAATGTGTTTAAGCATATATGAGTATGCATTCAGTCATCAAAACAGATAATTGTTTAACTTAAATATGTTATAGCCTCGTCGGTCACCGCAGTGTGCATATCTTCTTCGTTTTTTGCAATTATAACAAATAATTTTTATTTTGTTTGTAAGTTTTAGTTTCGCTGTAACTTCAAAGACATTAGCTGCTGGGATTCTAAAACTTGCTGCAGTAAATTTTTGACTGCCTTCACAGACAGGAACTCGACAATAATGAGCATTGGTGTTTTCCATTAATACATAAGTTAGGGTGTCTTTGAATAGTATAAAAAGAATGATGGAATTCCAGCAAGCGCCGACGTACAAAAATACAAACACTCATTGAAAGGAACGCTACGCGAAGTGAGGGCCGACATTAATACAGAATGAAACTTCATTGCCCTAAGTGGGTGAGGCGGCTGAGTTGTTCAGCCACTCGCTGTATAAGCGACTTATTTGCTAAACGTGTTGTATTATTCAACGGGCAGGAACGTTGGCGAATTAAAAACTACTGTTAACACTAGCATTAATCTTACACTTTATTAGATTTGTAGCGCTGAATTAAGCGCACTTTTTATAGATTAATATTAGAGCTATAAATATTTCCTCTGATGATAGCTGTGCAGCAAAACGGGTCCACCGACTTACCTATTTCTGCTGTCGTAATGACATGTATAAACGTTTTCCCCCGTGTTGGTCCGGGCTCTTTTGTAGAATAGACCATCTGCCTTCCTTGCCAGGCAGCTCGTAAAAGGCGAGCAAAGGCTTACTGCCACTAACACCACGACACCTGACTAGGTGGTAGAGTTTCGCAGCGACTCGCCCGGATTGGTACCACCGCCCCACCTATTCCTGCCGCCATAACGTCATGACGTGTTCCGGTTCGGAGGGTAAGATAGCCGGTAAACTTACTTTTGCTCGAGGCCTAACATTCCGACCCCAGGTTGGCAACGCACTATTACCACCTTTGGTGTCTCTAGGCGGCATGAATTTCTTAACATCAGGAAATCCGTCTGCTTGTTTGCCTTCCAATATCATAAAAAAAAAATCATTTGCGGTGTTCCAGTTAACAAAATGTTCCTTTGAACAGCGAAATACATCTTAGCTCCACCACAATTCTTTGCATCCAACTAGAAAAAATGAAATACTTGACCACAATGCGTTTACACAAATCATAACATTCCTTATCAGACGCTCCCTAACAGTTGTCCATGCTCTACGTTTGTTTTTTTTTTCTTTCTTTCTTTCTTTTCATTAATTCTTTATTGTACACAAAAAGTAAAAAAAAAACAATCAAATAAGTAAAATTATACGAAAGGCGAGCTTATCTCTAAAAGAGATTTCTTTCAGCAAACCCAAAATAGAGAGAATGCATAAAAGAAATGTAGAACATACAGTGCACAATGTAAAACTTACTTTACAAAAAAACACAAACTAAATTACTAATTATGACTAAAGTGCCAACATGCTAATTAATTACGCACCAAAACGCTCAATTACTGCCTTCTTAAAAATTTCTTTTCATTGATCCCGATTTTAAGACCATTGCTATTTTTCCGGACTCCGACCGTGCTTAAAATTTGACCTGTGCTTCTTGTGCTGTGCCGTCGGTATACGTACATGTAAGCTTTTAAATAAATGCTATACCTACCATTTTTATAATCTATATATATAAAAATCAATTGCTGTTCGTTAGTCTCGCTAAAACTCGAGAACGGCTGGACCGATTTGGCTCCTTTTGGTTTTGTATTATTTGTAGAAGTCCAGGTAAGGTTTAAAAGGTAAGAAATAAGGAAAAATTGCTAGGAAACTAGGAAAACCAACATTTAAAATTTTCCCATACAAACGGAGCGGGTGGAACGAAGTTCGCCGGGACAGCTAGTAATAAATATAAAACAGTGATAACTTACTACTAATTAATATTTTGACAAACTTGATGAATATTTTTTTGTTATTTCGGACTGGTAACAGTCCAGAGGACAGAGTAGGACTTAGGAGGTAAATTTGCGCGTTAGGCCTCATGGTCTGATCTCACTGGCAGTGACGCACTTGCACCATCCATAGTGTTTGTAAGATATATTTGTTTCCCACCATCAAGAGCCGTGTGCTTGCTTGCTGCCTTATCACATAAAAAATAAAAGTAAACTTCGAATGAGAGTTAAATATTTGTGATGAAAAGCCAATCCTTTGAACTACCAAATTATGTCACCTCTCGTATTTGTGAAGTAAGAATTTGAAGTTCGGAATGCGGCAACCCCATCGTCTGTCAAAAGTAGTCTTGCCGAATTTATCAATTAGTGTCCAGTCACATTAACGACTTACCTAGATTAGTTTACGTCTTAATAATGATGCCGCTTAATATGGTCAGTATTCGCCACTGTGGTATTCTAGTTTGAAAGGTTTGAAACTCACACAAAAAGTAACCTACCAGCCAGACTGGTAACGCAAAGAGTTTTCCTTGTCGATACTTAATGTGCCGAATATTTCTTACATTCAGCTTACTTCTTTCCACTATCGAAAATATGTTAATACTAGCTGTTGCTCGCGGCGTTGCCCGCGTGATCCCACAGGAACATTGTTTCGGGATAAAAACTATCCTATGTATTAATCCAAGTTACCCTCTATGTGTGTACCAAATTTCATGAAAATCGGTTAAGTAGTTTTTGCGTGAAGGAGTAACAAACAAACACAAAGACAAACTTTCGCATTTATAATATTAATAGGATAGGATAGGATGTAAAATATATATTTCTATGTAAGTTAACATTGTATCATAATTTTAACGTTGTCACTTAAACAAAAAGTGATGCTTTTATACACACTTTGTTTCACAATTAAATAAACTAGTTTCAATCTGTGTACCATCGCCACCGTTAGTACTTACCAACCAAATACTAAACGGTTTAATAAAGGAGATTTGTTTATCTTTAGTTGCAAAGTTAATAAAAAAAAAAGTTAATAATGCTGCAAATACAGGAAGTCGTACAATACCAAGTGTTATACTGTATATTGTGGAAAAGTACCTTGTTATTTGAAAATTGTGATAAAGTAAAGTTAACCTCGCATAATGTTAGCAAATGATATTCAAGACAGAAACAAATATAAGACAAACATACTGTCGACACCATGAAAGTTTTCAACAAGGATTTCGTTGTTAAGGCTAAGTTAAAATTAATGTGATTAATTTTAAACATTTTTGTTTATATGTACCTATTTTGTTACAGGTAAGTTGTATATCACGATTCGGAAATTCAGAAAGTGGAAGATGCTTAAACTTCGCCCGGTAACCCGTATCTAGTAAGTCCACAGCGCCGACCGAAGACGCTTGGGTTCGATTTTTTTATTATTTCATTTTATTTAACGCCTGCTAGATTTTACCACGCTTGATCAGATTTCATATATTTTTTTATATCTTACAATTGTAACTGTGTTCGCTAGTATGATATATCTATCTATGTTTTTCTCTTAAACAATATGATTTCGTAGTATTATAAACCTAGCAGACAGATATCACAATGGTCAAAAATAGATATAATCTATGTATACATACATGCCTTCACGACAAGTCTCTTACTGCCTAAGCAGAGAGTATCGAGCCTATCTTCTTTTTGTTCATAGCTACATCTACTCTTTCTTACCTTTCACCTCTAACTCGGCCACTTCAAGACACCTAAAAATATTGAACTTGTTAAATAAAAATACCAGTGCTCGTATTTAAACTGATGCGTTCCATTGCCGAAAGAGAATAAAATTAAAATATTTTAAACTGATATATCGTTTTGGTTCTGTTGCAAGAACTTTGATCAAAACGTCGACATATAATAAGAAAATTTAATACGTTTTTAGCAGGTTTAAAGTCATTTATAACACCGGTATTTCTAAAACGCAGGGCTATATTTTGGCCGAACCGCTTCAAAGCTGCCGTTGACAACGTCATTACGAACCAAAGTCAGGGCTTTATGTGAGAGACGTTTATGATTAAAAATAAGTTTGTGATCTACTAGTTTTATGCTCTTGAGGTTGCAAAAGGCAAACCCGGCCTAATAATTTCCTTTCAAAGGTGTGATGCATCTGATAAGCGAAAGCGTTTTGAGTAAAAAAAAACTAGTGGGTAAAAATAATAAATAAAAACTACTTTAAATGCGTAAAGTACCAACAACCAATTTTCGAATCCAATTAATTTTTTGTTTAACTTTCAATTATCAACATTATTATAGATAGTAATTCCAGCTATTTTTTAAAATACGATGTTTCGATGGTATTAGCCTAGTGTTCAAATTTTGCAGGTTCCTGACTTGTTACAAAAAAAAATGTAGGTTTTTATTAAACTTGATTATTTTTTTTAAAGTTAAAGTAAAAGATTAAATCGGGTAACGTTACGGTAAAATTTAAATTAACATAACAAAAGAAACGTACGAAATTGTAAGAAGAATCAGAGTATTTTGTTTTTATTATTGTGCTACGTTTATTTCTATTTAGTATTTATTAAAACCTTTTTTTATATTAATAAGTACAAAATATTAAAAATAATGACTATAATGGTAATAATTTATACAAAACTTAACACGTTATTTTTAGTTTTCAGCATAAAAAAAAACAAATCAACTCACACAAATACTTAAATAAAACCAATAACATTTGTAGAGTATCACAAGAAATCTAATGTATCGAACGTGTTAAAAAGCATTTATAGGAATCAAGTAAAGCACGCACAATTTATTCATCCGCTTCACGTTTATCGTTAGTACCATCCGTGTTTCGAGGACGACGTTCTGACAGCAGACCCTAATCCGGACCGCTCCGCGGGGCGTCACACTGCGCCTGACGTTTTCCAATTATAACCATTCACTATGTAACACTCTTGCGCAAAACTACGCTATTATTTGCGATTAAATTGTCGTTTTCGAACAATACAAGGTGTATTGAATTATTGCGATACGAAAATGTTTCCACGAATGGTTTGTTTTTCCTTTTATTGAATTAGAACTGATAAATGGAGGTACGACAGATTGTAACCAACAAATAATGTACAAACGTCTTATTTTGATGTAAATTGTATGTTTTCTTTATTTAAAAAGTATTCTAAGAAATTGTGTTCCGAATTCTACATGATATATTTACAAGTTACAAATAAATACAATTATAATATTATAGGTTACAATAATGCTTACAAGTTACGAAGGAAGTGACACATAAAAGTTAACATAAATATTACTTCGCTAATACTATAGTAATATAATTTAGTATGCAAACACAACTTTGTTAAAGAAAAAGGTATATGTAAGGAAAATTGAATTTGACTTTGCTTTTAATTGCACTAAATAATATATATACTAGCATGTTTGAAATCCACTAAACTTTGTAATGGGATTAGATAAGAAATACAATAATATTAAGTGTTTAAGCTTGATGAACATAATATCCTTTTATTATGTTTTGACCGCGCCGTTGGTTAAGGAGGCTAGCTTACACGCCTAACTCCACCGCCCAACTCTAGGCGCGAGTTCGATTCCCGACGGGGACAGACATTTGCGTGACGAATATTTATCCGGGTCTGGGTGTGTCTTAAATTTAGTCTGGTATGTATTTAAATATTTCTATGTATCAGTATCGTTGACTGAAACCCATAGTAGAAGCATTTAAGTTGCTTACTTTGGGGATAGATTCAATTTGTGTAATTTGTCCAGAGATGTTTATTTATTTAAAAAAATCACATACACGTATTTTACATAAAAAGTTGAAGATAATTTTTTTACATATGCTAACATTTAAAATTTACGTAAAAATATCGCATTTTATACTTTTCTTACAAGAAATTATAGGTGGTACGTATTTATATAAATATATACATATCTTCACGCCAAGTCCCTTACGGGGTAGGCAGAGAGTATCGAGTGCCAGATCTCACGTTCCTGACAAACCTGTCTAGCTTCCTTCATATTCATTATTACCCTTTTCATACAAACACGCAGGTTTCGGAGAATCTTGACACCACCCTCGGATAATATCCGAGTGGTTTGAACGTGGAATGTCAACCTTGGTCTCCCCGGGTACCTACATCCATCCACATTCGCATTATATATCTGCTTTGTGAATCTTTCATCTGTCATTCTTTCCACATGACCGAACCAGCGAACCGAGCATGCCCTTTCGCATTTTAACACCAACACTTATTTTTACAACACTTGGTACAAAGTTTGTCGGTTCAAATGCAGTCAATGCAAACAAATGCTGAAAATCTGTAAAATCGATTCTAGACCAAAGAAACGCTGACTATACCATATTGTAGACGTATGTATTTATTTATCTTATTATTTGATGAGACAGTTAACAAGCCTACAGACACTAAAGATATTATAGGTGTATATTTATATATGGCGGAGTGTTAGGCCCATTGCACAAGTCTACCGGCTACCCTACCCTCCAGGTAAGTA
>NJDD01001170.1:50492-75522 GCA_002245505.1 Calephelis nemesis | reverse complement strand
TCACGGTGTTAGTGACGGCAAGCCTATGCTCGCCTTTTACGAGCTGCCTGGCACAGGAAGGCAGATGGTCTATTCTACAAAGGAGCCCGGACCAACACGGGGGGAAAAGTTACTTTTAATCTATATCAAAGAGACAAAATTTAGTTACATTTTTGACATGGTTGACAATATGTAAAAGTAGAATATTCACGCCGGACAATTCCTCATTTTTACTCAAAATAAACCTAGTTAGTAACAATGGAGTCGTCACGTGGGGAATCTATTAAATTAGCGTCGTGGATGGCACCCACTATAGAGCTAAATGTACCGGCTCCATTGTTTAAAAATCCATCCATTTAAAAATCCAATGTTTAAAAATCCTGGCGCAATGTAAAGCAAAAAGCTTTATAATCACATTTTACTCAGCTACCTCTACATATTGACCGCTTCATTGGTCGAGGGGTTAGCGCACACTTCTAACGCGAAGCTAACTTTGAAGCTTGGGTTCGATTCCCTACTGGGTATTTGTGAGTATCTGAATAGTATTATTTCTAGGTCTGGGTATTTGTTAAATATACTCTGACATCAATTAAAGTGTTATTAAATCAGATGGAAGATTGAGAAGCAAAATGTATTTTATACAGTACGAATGTGGAGACAGCCCCAGAAGATTTTGGTTAATATTCTATGACCAAACTGCTGGGGTATTTTACAAGGTTTGTGTCAGCGGTCCCTGAAACCGGCGTATGAAAAAATAATTAATGTAGAAGAAACCAATCTGGTCTATGGAAACCATAATACTTGACACTGGTTACCTTTTTTTATGATATTGGAAGGCAAACAAGCAGACGGATTTCCTGATGGTAAGAAATTCCCGTCACCTAGAGACACCAAAGGTGGTAATGGTGCGTTGCCAACCTGAGGCCGGGATGTTAGGCCTCGAGCAAAAGTAAGTTTACCGGCTACCTTACCCTCCGAACCAGAACACGTCATGACGTTATGGCGGCAGGAATAGGTAAGGCGGTGGTCCCAATCCGGGTGAGTCGCTGCGAAACTTTACCACCTAGTCAGATGTCACGGTGTTAGTGACGGCAAGCCTATGCTCGCCTTTTACGAGCTACCTGGTACAGGAAGGCAGATGGTCTATTCTACAAAGGAGCCCGGACCAACACGGGGATCCATCTATACTGCAAAGGACTTGGCGTGAAGATGTGTATGCACATCTATGTGTTATTAAAGTATTTCTATGTAGTATTGTTCACTCACCTATTAGCTTATATTGAAATGATAAATTGTGGATTTATGTTGAGCTATTCCAGAATTTTATTTTCGTGCTCAAATAATTTTATTATTCATTGTTTACTGGAAAACTACTGAAAGTTTGCCATATGATCTACCGAAACTTTTAACTATGCTATAATTACATAACACTCTGATATTGTACATATCAAAATATTGTAGCTGTGTATCACTTTAATGTTTCTGTAATTTTAAATTTATTATTTTTTATGATTTCAATAAAAATGTTTAAAATTCCTTTTGAGAAATAATTTCTTATCCTATTAATATTATAAATGCGAAAGTTTGTATCTATGGATGTATGGATGTTTGTTACTACTTCACGCAAAAACTACAAAGCCGATTACGATGAAATTTGGTATGTAGGTAGCTGAAGACCCAGAATAACATATAGGCTACTTTTTATCCCGGAGTTCCCGCGGGATTGGGACTTACGCGGGTAAAACCGCGGGGCGCAGCTAGTTTGAAATATTTCCCACAATCATTTCGACGCTGCCTTCTGGCTGACTTGTAGAGAATATTGTGTTGTATTAATTCATCCATTTTACAGGCATATTTTAAATTCTTGGATATCTTCCATTTAACATTTAGATAATTCGATACTTAAATATTTGATAAATCGATATTTTTTGAAACAAAATATATTCAAGCCTGTATCCCCGAAAAGCCGAACCTGTAGGCCGCGATACTAAACTACTAGGCGACACTAAATCCTACAATATTGTAATAGGTGACTTACGTTGTTTTCTAAAAAGAAATATATGTTTCTACCCGAAACCTCACGAAGTCAAGTCCAACACCAGACCACGAGACTGTAGAGGCGATATTTATTCGATCTTCAATAGGTCGAATGTAACAGAGCAGCGACTGTCCACAAGTAACTACTGCTCTGAATTAGATTCGGTTTAGGCGATAACTCCGTAGGAACTACGGCTAACAATATTGAGATTTTGGTTGCAGCTTCAGCCAGTTTTGTTAAACTTGTTCAAACTGTATATTCAGTTAGAACTACTAAGCACATGTAAATATAATTCGGTAAACTTAAAGTGCATGCCTTATACTACTTAAATAAAGGCATTAAGTGTTGGTCCAGGCTCCTTTGCAGAATAGACCATCTGCCTTTCTTGCCAGGCAGCTCGTAAAAGGCGAGCATAGGCTTGCCGTCACTAACACCGTGATATCTGACTAGGTGGTAGAGTTTCGCAGCGACTCACCCGGATTGGTACCATCGCTTTACCTATTCCTGCCGCCATAACGTCACGACGTAAGGTAGCCGGTAAACTTACTTTTGCTCGAGGCCTAACATCCCAGCCTCTGGTTGGCAACGCACCATTACCACCTTTGGTGTCTCTAGGCGGCAAGAATTTCTTACCATCAGGAAATCCGTCTGCTTGTTTGCCTTCCAATGTCATAAAAAAAATTAAGTATTGGTAGGTATTAGGCCGTAGATGTCTGAAACGATTAATCCAGATCATTATTACTACTTATCATCACGTCAAGGTTCTAACGGAGTAGGCAGAGAACATCGAGTACCAAATTCCATAATCTTTACAGACCTTCCTAACTTTCTTAACACTTTTTAGACAAATACTTTTTGAAGCTTCTTGTAACCACCCTCGAGTACAATCCAATCAAATCGTTCAGGTATCATAAACATATCAAAACCAGGATTAATTTCTTTCTTGTCTCGCGTTTGGGAAATGGGCCAGCGGTAAAAAAGTGAAAAAATGTCGTCTACTTTAAGCATAAAGGGAAATAAAAAAGCATGTATTTGTAAACACCTAAATTTGTACTCAAGAGCAAATCCCTCTGCTGTTTTATCCTTGCTTTTAAATGAGAGAATTGTAAATTCGAATTCCAATGAATAAGAGAGCAAGGAATCAATAGTTAAGCAATTGAGAGCGGATGTCGTCGGTACCAAAGAAATACGTGTTTTAATAAGTAAGTTGCAGCGGTTATTGGTTACTGTTGTTTATTATATGTACCTGGTTTTTAAGATACGAGCATGTACCTAAGCGACAAACTTCATTCGTGTTTTAATGCATAAAAAGTGTATAATATGTTTTCAGCATTTGTAAAGACTATTTCAAAAATATGTTTTTCGACTATGTATATGTATATGTATTAGTATATATTAGTATATATTTAAATATATATGTATGACCACAGGTTCTATACCAAAGACTCTTACAGTTTTTTCAACAACAAAATGTACTGAAATTTCGACATGTAACAATAAAAATGTCTTGTTAAAAAATGTAATATTTAAAAATCTAGCAAAAGAAAAACATAAAAAAAGACCAATTAAAGTTAGGAGATCACCATTCACCACTTAAATATTTTAAAACAAAACAAAAAAAACAGTCAAGGATAAACAATTCCATTTTTTGTGGAATTGTTTATCCATGATATTAATGAATACTTAAGATAATGTATCTAGTATCTCGCAAGCTACGTTACCTTGTCCTTGCTACAAAAGCTACTGATACATCTACAAAAGCTGAGCTGAAGAGCATAAAAACAAAAATAACATGTTCTTAATTCAAACAATTATCTAATCTCCTGACACGATGTTTGTCCGCGATGGACTCCTCGTCCCTCGCATGACTAACTGTCCTATCTCAGTTTAGACAATTTCCAGAAACCACGCTTTTTCAGTGTGGTCCTTTTAAGTTGAGTTTCTAGTTATACTTTAGAGAAATGTCAATAAGTCGAGAATCAATGATCGTACAATTACGTGAGTTAGAGAAATTGTAGATAACTAATTCAAGAAGATATTTTTAGTCCTAAGTCCCAACTCAAATCGCTGAATTAATGAGTTAGGACAGTTAGTAATGCGAGGGACGTCCTAAACTACTTAACCGATTTTAATGAAATTTGCACACCGTGTGCATTTTGATCCAACTTGATATATAGGATAGCTTACATCTCAATTTTATGATAAAAAATTACCGTCCGAGCGAAGCCGGAACATGCAGCTAGTTTATTATAGGTTGGAAAATTAATCTAGTAATAGTAGTAGTAGAATATGTTGGTGCTACGATAAATCTTGTAACAACTTCGTAACACCCATATTCAGACCACAGAACATTAATTTTATATTTTAGATAAAATTATATAGAAGTATATAATCTTACGAGAAGCACAAAAATTTTCATCCTTTTTCATTCCTGGTTGTCTAACATGTTCGAATATAGTCTGACAAAATGTTCGTGAGAGTAGTGTTGGTTTAAATTTAAATATTAGTTAATGCTTAGTTTTTTTTTATACTTAGTTTAACATAGAAGCATATGGGTACTTTTATTCTACAAAAAACAGTGATCATTTTAATTTTATTTTGTGTTAAGTTAATAAATCTGTTGAGTTCGTGGTTAATGTCCAGCCTAAAGCACTTTTGTTCCTCAGTGTATATAATATTATTATAAAAGTGCCTTTTAATTAAAAGTCTAATAACTCAGTTGCCTACCAATCAAGTATAAAATGGTGAACTTGATATTGTAAATATAAATTATCGATAAAACTTTTTAACGAAAGCTAAAAACAAGAACTAAATAATCAAGCGTAGTAGAGCTACTAAAATCGACTCCTACTAATTTAAAGCGTCACTAAATGGTACTCGTAAATATTTTGTCGAAATAAAGCTGATGCTTTATAGATAGTCCCACATAAATTATGTCAAAACGCTACTGATATTTAGAGTCTAGACGACAGAAACATTATAAATATTATATGTGAACACCTCGAAGCCACGACCTACATTTACAAAAATAATAATCAAAATCGGATCATATTTGGCCGAGTATTTGAATAACCTACAAAAAAAGCAGCGTACAGTTTGAAATTAGACCCTCCTTTTTTTCAGGTCGATTAAAAACCTTGACTTGTTACGAAATTTTGGATTTTTAATACTTTTTTTATTTACCGCAATAGCTAAGTTTTTGAACTATTGTATACTTATGATCAGAGTCAACTATCCGAAAATCAGATTTTTTTCAATGATATGATTTCATGGAGATATATTTTTACGCTGTATTGTTAAATTTAGTAACTTTGAAAAAAACTGTAATTAGCGTAGGTGTCATTTCAATAGTTTAATCATTTAAATGCAGTGAAATTTTAAAAAAATCGACCATTACCATGTGTTTTATTTAAAGGTAGGGCATTATTCTCATGTTGTCCTATATTAATTTGATCTTAATCCGGCTAGTTGTATAGTCATATTTAATAATTCATAAATTTTCGTCCTTGTTGACGCCATTGTCATTCAGTAAAGTCGGTTCGTTATTTGGTGAGCAATTTCGAAACAAACATACAGTTGAATTTGTAAACCTCTTCCTTTCTTAGTCTAAAGATTTAATTTTTGATGGTTACTTTCCTATCCTTAGAATAGAAAATTGTAATTTTAATAGTTATTCCAGAGTCACCACTCTGGAATAACACAGATTCACAGAACTCAGCATTGAAATCAATGAGTGAACGAAAAATCATTCCCTATTTCCCTAATCTTCGAGTGGAAATTGTTATTCAATTTATGTGATATCGATTTCACTGTATGTCTTCTCCAATAATAAAATAATTGACGAAATCGTAATTAGCTGTAAAATCTGTTAGATTTTTTAAAATTGAAATAAGATTTTTTTTTTGCCTTAAAGACTCATAAAAAGTAACTATTGAAATAGGTTCATTTTGAAAAGGTTTTGTATAATCTAAAAAAAAAAAAAGTATCTTCACGCCCATATCCCCGAAGAGGTAGGAAGAGGCACAACCAGGGCACCCACGACTAGCCGAAGATACTAAGTCCCATAATGTGATAGGTGGCAAGCCTATCGCCAACCGGGCACGTTTCCAATCCCGACCAAAATTTTTTTTTTTATTAGAAAATTGGAAAAATCCAATTGTCTTTTTGTTGGCCGACCCGGGATTCGAACCCGAGACCTCATGCAGTCAAGTCCAACACCCGGACCGCTCGACCACAGAGGCGACTATTGTATAATCTAACACTTAAAAAACTCGTCCAACTAAGAACTTTTTTCGTTTTTCAGTTTTGAAAAATTGATAAAATATTTCAATATGTTTTTTTATTTAAAAATACGTTGAACACTTTTGACTTGGACCAAAGACCTAATTGGTTTCATTTTCAAGTGAACAGGTCCGGTCCGGTGTGACATGCTGGACTTCCTAACACGAATGGACGTCATATTACTTATTATGGACCTTATTCCCTAGCAACAGGATACACTCGCCCAAACCTATAATAACATTTTTAGAACGTAAATGATGTGGTTTCGCAATGCTGAGTTTAATTTTTCATGGCAAGAGGAAGTTTTTGAAATGGATATTATTAGAAAGGGACTTTTCAAAGCCTTATCTTTTGGCTTTTAAATATTTATTTGTTAAAATGCGAAAGGGCATGCTCCGCTGGTTCGGGCATGTGGAAAGAATGACAGATGAAAGATTGACAAAGCAGATATACAATGCGAATGTGGATGGATGTAGGTACCCGGGGAGACCAAGGCTGACATTTCACGATCAGATCAATCGGATATTATCCGAGGGTGGTGTCAAGAGTCTCCGAAACCGGCGTGTTTGTATGAAAAGGGTAATGAATGTGAAGGAAGCAAGACAGGTTTGTCAGGATCGTGAGGTCTGGCACTCGATACTCTCCGCCTACCCCGTAAGGGACTTGGCGTGAAGATATGTATGTATATATGTATGTATTTTTCTAACAAAAAGGATATAGTAAAAAGTATTTAGTGTCACCTTAACTTTTTTGTCAAAAGTATTAGTTTTCAATAATTAAGTTTGTTTTGTTAATTTCAAATTTTGAAAATGGCTGTACAGTTAATAGGTTCATTTGTTTGCTTTTAAAGTTTTCCTTACTTTGCTGCCCCGATTATTAATTTATTTTTTGTCAGATCAAATTGATTTTTTTATTTTGTCAGGTTTTATTTCTTAAAGTGGACTTGTTCATAAACAATGTTTGTTCGCCGCTAGGCCAGGAGTAGTCGTTCTTTTGTCATGTAATCTGCAAGACCTATGACCTATATCTACTTCTTCAAATAAATAAATAAATTGAATTGAATTGAAGAATATCTAACCTATCTGCTTTCCTGTCAAGAAGTTTGTAAGAGCGAAGCGCCATTTAATGTATCCTGTACAGTGTGCCTAGGTGTAGGTGTGCAAACTTGTAATCCCACGCTCAGGTAGGGTATCAGGACCATGTTTTTGTCATGCCCATGGTCCTAATAACTTCATTCGTGTGACGGTTAGAGAGTAGAGGACGGTTGGAGAGTAGTGAACCGCTTCACACGCTTACGCATGATACTCAACATGCCTCAGGTTGGCAACGTATTATTTACATATGTATAAGGGCGACCGCAATCAGAGACCTCAATTTTCATATGTCATTAAATCACAATTTTGTGTAGGAAATGTCAACTTAATGATTATTTAAAAGAAAAAATATATATTTGACGTCTCTTAATGAGACCGTAAGACTATGTTTTACTAATTTCGCAGTACTCGTGTTAATATTGCGGCCGGAAATCTCCTAATTACCACAGAATGTGACATGCTTAACGAACGTTCCTACCGCCCACCACCGCAACCAGACCATGAATAAAGTTTGAGCTCAGGGAACAATCCCACTTGTCACGTCCTTCGCCAACCTTGTATCGTAACGTACAAACGATGCTTTGCAAGTTTACACGGTATGGTCAATTTCCTGAGGATGCCATTGGGTTCACAAAAAAACGTATATTGAGTATTTTGTGCGAGTTGGTGTATTTTGTGGTAAATTTCTCTGCAGGGTGGGCGGTGTAATGCAAAGTTTTTGAAAAAATAAAAACTTTTCGTATATATGTACCTAACTCAAAAACTATTAAGTTTAAAAAAAAAACATTTTTGCTGTTGGTATGCTATCTATTCTATTATCCATATATAGGACTGCTCTATTATCATGTTTGCATATATTTTACTGATATCATAAATAGGTTAGTAAAAAAATCCATTGAAATAGTAGAAGAGTATTTTATTTATCACTAGCTGTCCCGATGAACTTCTTGCTGTCCATCCCTTGGCATCCAATTTCCTACAGATTTTTTTTATGTTTTAATAGTTATTCAGCTATTCAAAGCTAACACAAATCCAAAAAGTCAAATATTTTTGTAATCAGTCCTGTAAAGTTATAAATGTTGGAACAAGCCCGATTCCGTTTAAACGTACTATCCTTTACCCGCGGGTTAGCTGGCATTTAAGTCATTAAAAAGTACAACTGTGTTACTTTCAGTACCTCCAAGGATATGGCACAATATTTCATTTTAATTGATTAAGTAGTTTTCGTAAATTGTTACAAAACAAACTTATATTCACATTTATATTTGAGTTTATATAAATAAACTTACAAACATAATATAGAGATAAAATTGACGTAAACTTACAATTAATTTTAATCTTCTTAATTATGAAGAGCTTGTATTACAAATCGAACATAATGAAGTCGTGTAATAAGAATGGTAATACTGCAAAAGGTCGCCATGGTGACAGCTCGAGTGTGTCTCGGTAAACTGGAATTAATCCGTAGTGCGAGTATAAAGACAAATTTAATTAGTATCTCGCCCGAGGGCCGGGTACATCCTGTGCCTTCCCTAACATCAGAATTGGATCAAAATTCTGTTAATTCTGTAAAAGGTTTTAGAAAATACGCCCTCTAATGTAGTTGCATATGGGGAAATAGTTCTAATGCGTATAACATTAAAATTACGTCAAAAATATTTAATTTCTCCGACAACGCACCAATGATATTTTCAGAATCGAAGAAAACGGTGACAAACCGTGTCGGAACAAAATTAAATGTTTTTAATGGCTTTATCGTTGCTAACCTGGCTGTTTTTACAACTTCACCTAATCTTATGTAATCATCTTATGTTGTGTAATATATAAAGTAAAACTCTTTGTACTACAAAAAAGTACATAATATACTTTTATTTGATATCCAGCAAAACAGATTAAAAATGATATAAAAGATCTTAAAACGAAGTTTTATCATTTAGACATTAATAAAAAGACATATTTTAAAATTACCATAAGATTTTAACTTAAATGTGATTAATATCATGTGATGAGGATCGTTACAAAGAATACCTGATGCTGCCTGCCAGGTTTCCGCTCTCTCAATCTCTCTGACACACAATGTGAAAATTACGAAATAGTGACCTAGGGTGGTCTTAGCCCCCGCGAACCCAGGGATCCCGGCGGAAAACGAGGTCTGATATAAATTTAACATGAATGTGTGTCTATGTAGCATCATAACTTTTGAATGAATATACGGATTCGATGTGTTTTTTATGCTTGAAAGCTGACGTGATCGAGATGGTTGTTAGCAACATTATGTAGGGGAACCCTCAACAAATGGACAATTTTACAAAGTAGAATTATGTTTTTTTGTTATGCATTGATGCATTATTAATTATTAGGCTATGACTGCGCCTGGGTGACATGTTTCTTCAATTGAAAATATCAATAACTGCTCTTACAGATTATGACTTCTGTATCGTAATTAAGAGTAGATTTATAATTGAACGTTTAAAACTTAATTATTTTTTACTAGCTGCGCCCCGCGGTTTCACCCGCGTAGGTCCCAATCCCGCTGGAACTCCGGGATAAAAAGTAGCCTATATGTTATTCTGGGTCTTCAGCTACCTACATACCAAATTTCATCGTAATCGGCTCTGTAGTTTTTGCGTGAAAGAGTAACAAACATCCATACATCCATACATACAAACTTTCGCATTTATAATATTAATAGGATAGGATGTTAATTACATTCATCTGATATAATAGGTTATCATAAAATATGATTTAAAGTGACGTAACATCATAGCAACAGTTTTGCAAAATGCGTATAAATATATCAAATTCTTATTTAAGCAAATTCGTCTGTTTGTTTTTCAATGCTATAAAAAGAAGACAACTCAAAACCTTTAACTAATTTTACCATTTGCTTTCTCTGCAATTAAAGTACAGGTCTTCGCAGAGGAAACCTAAATTAAGGAACGTCTTATAAATTGCCAATCCTAATTAATTTACGGTCGCTTTGTATTTGTCTGAGTCTTTTAGGGTAAAGTAATTGATTAAGTCTTAATTAAAATAAGTTTACACCCAACAGACTTTTCTTTGACTCTATTGCAATGTTTGAATGTCAATGTTTACTGAGGAATATCATAAAACGTTTATATGTCTATTTTGTAAGTTACAATTTTTTATTGTCCCTTGCAGTTCTCATTTTTAACCCCTGACAAAAATTGGTTTTATAAATTTAACGTGTCTGTGTTTGCGTCTGTCTGTGGCATCATAACTTTTGAACGCGTGGATGGATTCGATTGGATCGTGGATTTTGATACGGTTTTTTTCATTTGAAAGCTGACATGATCGAGACAGTTCTTTGTTACACTACATGTAGGTTTTGTAGAAGGTAGCAAAACAAATAATTTTAGATTTATCTAATCTAATTTTCTGCTAGATACCCTATTTTATAAACTGTATCACAACAAGGCTGATCACTGATGTTATTGTGTCGGAAATATTATAATAGGCTAAATAATTTTATGTGTCTTGTTGTACTAAAGAAAATACTGAAGAACTAAATTAAATAAATTGCACATATGCGAAGATGATAACGCTTTTCTAGATCCATGTTAGATTTGCAAAATAGCTTGGGAAGGTTAATTCTAGCAGTAGGTCTTGCTATGTATAAATAAATCTCAGACTAACCTCATTACAATTGATTGCTTCTCAGCAACCGCACATACTAACCTCCGAACCGGAAATGAGACCGTTGACCAAATCCAATATGGTGGCTCCGTAATTATTAATAGAAACATCTGTGAACTAGTTTTCGCAATGAAAACGGATTGTCCTGACAAAACCGCAGTCCGAAGTATTGAGAGAAGAATATTGGTTGTAGGACAAAAATAAATCTGGTCTGTGTATTTTCAATATTTTTATAAGATTTAGATAACTGATCTCACTAATAGACGAATGATATTTGAAAAGAAATTCTAACTTTTGATTTTAAGTATTTCTTGCACAGACACTGTTCAAATAACCAAATTTTGACGCAACAATAACTAAAGGACGCTTAAAGCTCATCTTTGATTTGCAGTGCATGTGGTAATATGAAAGTATAGCAAGGAAAAATACCACTAACATTTGACGGTGAAAGAAACACTTAATAGCAAACAAGTAAGAGGCAGAAGACCGAAATGTTTCCTAATAGTTAAAATATATAACTGTAAGCGTTGGACTTGAATGAGCGGAAGCGATAGATACAGATAGTGGCGTAAGTGCTATATGGTCATTATCCTCAGAAAATTTATTTGGAAAGAATTTGGATACCACCTCGAGGTAGGCCATCTTTGATTGATGTGTTAGCTTACACGCGTAATGCCCAGACACACCGCGAGTCTCGGGTTCGATTTTCGATGGGGCAGGCGTTTGTGTCTTTTAAGATTTACTTTAGTGTAAGATTAACGTGTAATTCCTCCAATTGCATAAATATTTTCTAACAGTTTTCATATAAAGAATAAACTGCATTAGAAACCTGTTGCCTATTTAATAGGGCATAATGTAAATATTTTATAGGTATAAAACATGACATATTTTAATATGAAATGTCCTTTATAACTCCAACTTTCCACACAAAGTATAAGATAAGATGTAATTAAGCTATCACGTACAATAAAAGGCTTTATTCCATAAAGGTATCTGTTTTCATATTACTCTTATATGAACACGTAAGACCTAAAGATAATGTAAAAGCGCTTTATGTCTAGAAGCCAATTTTATGAAGTTGCGCCTTCGAGGCACACGTGCTCTGAGACGCCGTTATTAAAATGAACGTGAATTAATGTATGAAAGATTACGTTTACAATGGGGATTATTAGATCGGATAATCCCATAAAATAAGGAATCTCAGGTCAGAGAGTTGGTTTTGGGCTAAATTGTTGAATTAGAAAATCGTTTATTTCACACAAGACTGCACTTAGAGACTTCAATTATCTTTAATCAGTCATTTAGTGGAAATTTTCTGTGCAAAATTGTGACTAAATAAAAGATAAAACGTTAATTGACGTCTCTGAGTTCGGCCAATAGACCATACACTTGTGACTCTTTTAAAATCTCGTATAACCTATCACCGGATCTGGACGCGGTTACATACTAAGAAGATCCGGACAAAGATCTCGGCGGGCTTGTTTTTTTTCCTATTTTACAATAAATGTAACAAAACAAAGTATGTACTTATAAATAAGTATAGGATAATAAATTATATTAATAAACAAGTGGTATGAGAAGCAAATATTCACAACGGTATGAACAATAATCTTTTTATATAATTTCCATATGATACATTTTTTAAATTTATCTATTGAAAAGGTCTTTTTTATAATCCGGAAGATTATTGTAAAAATATATACATTGGCCTACGAAAGAATGGTTTATTCTGTAGAGACAAGATACATGCACGGCGCAACTATTTTTATTCCTTATGTTAATTGTCTATAAAAATGTGATATAAACCGCGAATATAATATTTTTATAGATAAATAAACATCACTAGACAAGTTACACAAATTTTATCTAAGCCCAAAGAAATGCTTGTGATATGGGCTGTGCTAATCTACAATTGTAATACATAGAAATACAGAAATGGGTACCACTATAAATTTAATTACCACCCAGACCTGAAAACGCAGACATCTTAATGTTCATCACACAAATGCCTGCCTCCGTCAGGAAGCAAATCTGAGCTTCGCAGTTGGTCAGTGGAGTTTGGCGTATACGCTAACCCTTTGACCAACGAGGCGGTCAACAAATGATTATTGTGAACATATAATAATTATTCAAACATACACTAGATGAAAAATGTAACAATTAATTGGATAGTTAAATAGGAATTGGTGTAGCAGTCCGGTGTTGGGATCGACTTCTTAAGGTCCGAATACGATCCCTGGGTCACGCAACAAAACAAAAACTGGTTTTACAATTTTCCAATAAAAACAACGTTGTCCGGTATTGGATGTGTGCCCAGTTGGCGATAGGCGTCCTACCTATTACAATAAGAGACTTAGGACCGTACTCAAAGATGCAGTTAACATAGAATCTGATATTAAGTAAATTTTTTGCAGAGTGTCGAATTAGACTAATTAAAAAACACGTAAGTCACGTCTCTGTATGTCTCTGTTTGTATTTTAGTCGTAAGTGCCCTGACAAACTCTCATTCAGTAATACTAGCGTGAAGATACTTCGCTTTTTGCTGTAACCTAACCTCTATAACAGATAGTCCGAAAGAAGTGAGCATCTGTAATGTGGTATTACGTCGTGACTATGACTAGGTATACTATGTTACAAATAGCGAACAAGCACATGGGCTCCTGATGGTAAAGTAAGTAAGTAAGTAAATATCTTCACGCCCATATCCCTGAAGAGGTAGGCAGGATACAACCAGGGCACCCACGACTAGCCGAAGACACTAAGTCCCACAACGTGATAGGTGGCAAACCTAAACCAACCGGGCACATTTCCAATCCCTAGCAACGTTTTTTTTTAATTAGAAAATTGGAAAAATCCAATTTACTTTTTGTTGCCCGACCCAGGATTCGAACCCGGGACCTCAAGCAGTCAAGTCCAACAACTGAACCACTAGACCACACAGGCGACCACTCCTGATGGTAAGAGACTATGAACACTTTAGGTGTTACGGGAACATCACTATCTTAAGCCACTTGTGCACGGGTACTGGCTACCCTAATCTTCATCACGGAACAAAACGACGGACGACAGTATGGTGGCAAAACTTTACCTAGTTATGACTGACCACGCTAGTGGAATAATCTAGTAAATTTAAGTCATCTCTAATATATGTGTTTTTGGGAAGTGAGTTATTTAATACGCATTATGAATAAAGCTTTTTTTATGTGAGAGTTCAGCGATTATACACACGGCTCTCCAGATGATTAGAGATAAGCGTGGCGTATAGATACCATAGATGTCTTGGGGCCGGGATATTAGCATATTACCCGCTCTTTGGACTAGCAAAAGAACACAGTAATTATGGTGTCAGGGATATGTACAACAGTGGATGCCTAACTGGGCAAGTTGCTGCCCTGGACTCTACCAGTATTTGTCTTTCAGTTTAACATTCTTTAATTAATTAAACAATATGGCCGCTAAACTACTCCATTTAAAGTTTAATTAACAATATGTTAACTTAATTAATATGACATAGGGACAAATTATTTCCCAATTACACAGACCCTTATCAAACAGAGTAAGTTTATTTAGTAACATGTTTAGATATTGCTTAAGCCGGTCCGCTTGAACTACCCGCTTAAAAGCTTTTACTATCCTTTACCCGCGGTCTGCTCGCGCTGTAAATAATCATTACCTTGTACTTTATTTTTTATTTGTTTATACTTCTACTTCTTGTACGAGTGCATAACTCATTTCGGCGAAGTATTGTCTATGGACCGCATTCTTTTCAATAAAGTCTAAATAGGAGAAGTTTTTCAATTCGACTGTCTTTTTTTGTGGTGGTGATAATAGTGGTTCTTATTTGGTAAGATAGGTCATAATCTTATATAAATTCAATCGTTATGCAGCTAACTAGTGGTTAAGGAGTGATGGGTTTTGTTTCGCCGTTTCTTCTCCTGCCTGGCTAAGTTTGCAAATTGTGGTAGTTTACGGTAGAGAAGGTTAAAATTTAATTACATTTTTGAGTTTGTTAAATTAAAAAATAAGTCTTGTAATAAATTTAAATGTTTCTTTAAATATTAAATATATGTTATAAAATATATTTTGTAACATGTTTTAAAACAAATAATTAGAAAACAGATTATTGTGGTTTTATATAATACCTTCTTCTAAGAAATCCGTCTCCAACACTCGTTACTATAAACAAAAATACTCGTTATCTTCTATAATATAAAAATGAATCGCTAAATGTGTTGGTAAGCGCATAACTTCCGAATGACTGGACCGAGTTGGCTAATTCTTTTTGTACTGTGTTAGTTATTGCCAGGACAAAGTTCTTATCAAGAGAAAAACTGGGAAAATTGTAGGGAAAATGAGAAAACAATATTTTAATGATTCCCATACAAACGGAACGCGTGAAACGAAGTTTGCCGGAGCAGCTAGTATAATAATACTTTAGTTACTCGTCAAATAAAAATACTGATAAAAATAATTAAGCAGTCGTTTATGAAACGTGAACTAACATAATGTATAATACAAACAAAATACGTTACAAAAATCCCGTAGTAAAACTCGCTTCCCCAGTTGTATTTTTTCATTTTCACTAGTATTTTATTTTTATTTTGTAGTGTTGTGAAAAATCAATACACAAAACGACAACGTTATTCGAAAACGAGCAAAAAAGAAACATTGTCACAATTATGTTAGTAGAGTATGAGTTTTGGTATTTATTGCTTTCTTATTTCAAAAATATCGAATTAAATTGGGGAAAAGTTAAAGTAGGAATAAGAAAAAAAAAATTAAGTAAAAATTGATATATTATTTTAATCGATATATTATACAACTTAGGACATATCTAACTCTGAATAAACTTCTAACATATGGTGAAATTACACTATGTATAACCATTAATAAAATTTAACCTAAAAATTGGCCCTTACCAAACTAATTTTATAAAATTTATTATTGTCATTACTGATAAAACTACTGTAGTAAAATTGTTTTAAGTACTTATTAAGCGAGTAAAGCTGCGGCAATACCTAGTATGAGATAACACATACAATTTTACACAAAATGATAAACCAAAATTTCGCAAGTTTAAATTAGTTTGTTATTAATAAAAGTACTGGTAACTTTCAACGTAGGTTCACCGGATGGCGGGCTCCCAAATGTTTACTTTGCCTCGCTGAGATAACGTTTGAAAATGAGTTTCAAAATTTAAAAGTCAGAATGTGTAAGTGTAAATTAGCTGATAATGTTGATCTTTCATGTCGGGGTTGCCTAATGTTATCCAAACTTGGAATAGTAAAGTTGAATATTTAATTTGTATCTACTTTTTCTTTTAATAACATTTAACGACTGAGATGTAAGTCTGCAAATAGATGTTGCTTATACACATAAATGTTTTTCATTTCACGATCAGATCAATCGGATATTATCCGAGGGTGGTGTCAAGAGTCTCCGAAACCGGCGTGTTTGTATGAAAAGGGTAATGAATGTGAAGGAAGCAAGACATGTTTGTCAGGATCGTGAGGTCAGGCACTCGATACTCTCTGCCTGCCTCGTAAGGGACTTGGCGTGAAACTATGTATGTTTTTAATTTTCCGATGATAACATGGAATATGCTTTTGACGGTGACTAAAATTGGTGAGTACTTATTAAAGCAGAAAGCTTGTCATAAAAGCCTGAGACAATATAATATATACTTTCGTATATTTTCGTATACAGTATAATACAATACAATATATATAATACAATTTCTTACAACCCACGAATACGTTTGCACATTTGTTTTCCAGCAATCATAAAAATAATTGGAACATTAATAAACTTTCACTGGTGGTCGAGTGCTGTGGAACAAATTGCCCGGGTAGGTATCCACCGCCATGTCTATTCCTATCGCCAAAATGACGATATCATGTGTTGGTCTGGAGGGTAGGATAGCTGGACGTAGACTTGCACTATTGGCCCAACACCCCTGCCACAGGACAGCGACGATCATACAAAACCTATAGTGTATATAGGCTACGATTATCTCTTACCATCAGGAGAGCTGTGTTTTTGTTCGCTGTCTTTTGAAATAAAAAAGAATTATTGCTACAGGATCCATGTTGCCAAAACTCAGCTCAAATTAGTAAAGCAGTGCAGTAAAACTAATTGCTTTCAAATCTTGATTGGTTTTAAAGGACACTTGTTGTGGGCGTGCAAGAAAGGGTAAGGCAGAGACCCAAACGTATTTGGAACGCCTCACTGACCACACAAAGAGCCACAAAATTAAATGGCTTAAATGTTTTCGTCTTCCAATTCAACCCAATTCAAGTTGGACATGGACCGCAAGGCTCAAAAAAATCGTTTCAATTTAATAGTCCTCTTGTTGCCTTTATTACCTCAGCCCTATGTCCCAATTGTAAAAGGCTCAGGTTTAAAGTTCGCTTTGTTAACGTTTGAGAAGTTAAATTAAAGTAATTGGTCTAATCCGCAAGTAAAATTATATGCTTATGTCATAGGTGGTAGTTAGTCACACTAATATATATAAACTAACTGTCACCCGCGGATTTGCTCGCATGACTGTTAATATACTTACTGGTTATAGCCCATTAATCAGGATTTTATACAAACTTTCAAACCCTATTTCACCGACTTAGGGGTAGAATTTCTTATAATAGTTAGCCCCAAAACGAAGTTTCATGTTTTTAACTTAAAAAATTACGGTCTTCCATACAAACTTTCAACCCCTATTACGGAATTTTGGAAATTCTACCCCTAAGGGGGAGCCCTTAGGGGTAGAATTTCCAAAATTCCGTACTTAATGGATGTCTCCTCAATAAAATGACCCTACTCACCAAATTTGATGGTGGTAACTTTAACATTTTAAATTAAATATATTCCAGAAAAATGACTTGGATACGCTTCTAATTCCAAAAATAAATGGGAATAATATAATAACAAAGCAAAAAGAAAAGGGATACATCTTTTTAGGGTTCTGTAGCCGGATGATAAAAATCAAATTCGTAAAGATTCGGTAAAATATAAAAGTAAGGTTACTTTCAACGAAATAAAAAAGTAAATTAAAGAAAAAAGTTTTGTTAATGACATATTAAAAATGTAGCTTTTTTAAATAAAGTACCAAGATTTATCCAACTTACATGCACACAAAAGTCCATAGTACTAATAAACAATTATGTAATTATTGTTCTTACTACATAGTATTAGTTGCAGTTCCAAGTACACTTGGAAGTTAGCAAAGTGCACTTATTTGAGGAGAATAATATCCGTTACTCCTGTTTTATTTTCCGCGCTACTTTCTCCTGTTTCGCTCCTGCCTCCGGTAACGGCTTCATCTGCCTTGACCTACTTTAAATAATCATTAAGTTACAATACAGTGTTTTTCACCGCGTAATATTTTACCCTTAGCTTCCTATTATTTTACATGCAATTAAAAACTTTTAAGCTTTTATACAATACCAAGTGAAATAGCTGTGATATCATTTTTTTTTCTTATTTTTCCATTGTATTAGAAATAAAAGGAAGTAGATGGATATCTTGATGTTGGCTAGTAGTCAACCGAAGGCTAGGTTATTAAGTTTTTTAATAAGCATAAATATGTTAAAGAGGTCTGAAGTGCTACGGTTTCCTGGCTACACCACCTTTGAAACTGGAATACGACAGGGACGAAATAGTAACTCAGTAATAAACTTGATGCATGCTCAATCAAATTTGTGAAAATTGTTGTGAAACACCTTATTATGATAATGTTGAGTACAATATAAATACTTATAAGATAGTTAAAAACTAAGCTTAAACACTATTTTTAAAAAAAGTATCTTCACGCCCATATCCCCGAAGAGGTAGGCAGAGGCACAACCAGGGCACCCACGACTAGCCGAAGACACTAAGTCCCACAATGTGATAGGTGGCAAGCCTACCGCCTACCGGGCACATTTCCAATCCCGAGCAACATTTTTTTTCTTAGAAAATTGGAAAAACCCAATTTTCTTTTTGTTGCCCGACCCAGGATTCGAACCCGGGACCTCATGCAGTCAAGTCCAACCGGACCGCTAGACCACAGAGGCGATTAATATAGTATACAAAAGCGTCCCACAAGCATAAAAAATTAGAACGGAAGCCAATATTCATACCCTGTGAACAGTATGATTTATTCATTATCTGATCGTATGGATTATCTGGAAAGCTCCGACCTCTGTGACCGGACACCCTGTATATGTTGTGTATTTTTCCCCGTGTTGGTCCGGGCTCCTTTGTAGAATAGACCATCTGCCTTCCGGTGCCAGGCAGCTCGTAAAAGGCGAGCATAGGCTTGCCGTCACCAGCACCGTGACATCTGACTAGGTGGTAGAGTTCCGCAGCGACTCACCCGGATTGGTACCACCGCCTTACCTATTCCTGCCGCCATAACGTCATGACGTGTTCCGGTTCGGAGGGTAAGGTAGCCGGTAATCTTACTTTTGCTCGAGGCCTAACATCCCGGCTTGTGGTTGGCAACGCACCATTACCACCTTTGGTGTCTCTGGGCGGCGGGAATTTCTTACCATCAGGAAATCTGTCTGCTTGTTTGCCTTCCAATGTCATAAAAAAAATATTACTAAACAATATTTACATGAGAGTGTAACACCTAAATAAATACTTATTTACATAAGTACCAATAAGTTTACGATACTATAAATTTGTAATGTGTTATAAATATTTTCTAATATGCAAAGTATTTTTAAGACGAGACCTGTTGAAGAAAAGTACTCAGGGTTCGATTCTAAGACCCAGTGTCTGTAAAATATATTACCTTCATTTTTGACCTAATCATTTAGCGCCTCGTTGTTAGAGTGGCTAACGTACACGCCTAACTACACCTACCAACCGCGAGGCTCGGGTTCGATTCCCGACCGGGGGGCACGCATTTGTATGATGAGCATTCAAATGTCCGCATTTCCCGGTCTGCTTGTTTATTAAATTTATTCTGGTATCTATTTAAGTATTTCTATGTATTATTATCGTTGACTTAAACCCATAACATAAGCATATAATTTGTTTTGAGGTAAGATTGAATTTTATTACTTGTCCAGGGATATTTAAATAATAATAATTTATTATTGTTAATTGACTGATGAAATAGTGTGATTATATCCATCAGGCATGGCCGCGGTGTAAAACCTTACCGATGTCTTAACCTTCAGTGATAGTTCCGAAAAGAACTACCTCCCAGACGCTTCTTACCCCATTGAAGTATGCGTCGGCGCCGGGCGGCAAGTCGTCTCCCGTTCGAGTTCACTTTCCGCAAACGCCTTCTGATTTTCGGACGTTAGGTGCCGTATTTCGGCGTAATGCAGTAGACATTACTCGCGTATTATTGTCTATCGACACTGTGCGTCTCTCTGTCACTCAAACTATGCCTTTTTTTCTGACAAAAACTAGGTCACTGTTTTATTGATACATGAAAAGGCTTGAGTACGCTACAATGTACAGTAATATTATATTAATTATGTGCTTCGGCTATATTTGTCAACCTTTGGAAATCCGAATGCATTTTAAAGATATCTATATAGAGCTGTTATTAAACATAATTTATTATTTCGCATAAATTTAGATTAGGTCAACCAGTTTAAAAATAAAAGTGTAAAGTGTAAAAAGATGAAAAAGTTTAAAGCTCAAGCGCATAATTGAAATAGTAGTGCTGTACTATAGCAGGGAAGAATTAAATGTGGGTATTACGAATGCTTTCAATAGTGTCAGTTGGTGCTTAATCACGTAAAAGTAAAAGTCAATGTAGGTAAACGTACAGAACTCTGTATTCGTCGAAAAGGAGCACATTTTGGTCATTTGTTGCCTGTGCTAAGCCAAGAAAAAAATATGAAGGAAGAATAAAACACAATACTTCATTATAACATTATCTCCCTGCAAGGATGACTGTAAGTTGCAGTACTTTTTACAAAAAAAAAATATTACAATTCTCTATGTGATTATTAACTTTTTTTGTTAATGCTTTAAATAAATATATGTAATCGGGTTCGATTCCGTATCTCGTCTCTAAAATCATGCTGCTTAAACCCAGAACTACAAAAACCGTTCTTAATACTATAATATAGACTATAATATCCAAGATCAAATTCAAGGTTTATTTAACATGTTACGGTAACATATCATGCAGGTTGCACATCTGACTGTAAACAACAAACCTTGAGATACCATTGATATTACTGGCGCATATACTATGACTGAGACCTCAGGCCACGTTTAAAGCTCCCGTCTTCTTTATCCTCCGGACCAAACCAATGCTGTGCGGTGACGCCATGGTGGAAAAATTGGTAAGGTGTTGGTGACAACTTGGATACGATATTATACAGCATTTTACTTCTAGTAAACTATTAAAACTATTCGAACAACAAGATGAACAAAAAACTAACAAAGCTCATTCAAAAATAATATCCTGTTACGAAATTGCAGCCAAAGGTAGTGTTTGCAAAAACGACACCAATTCCATTTGTCCATCTGTTATTTGACCCGTCGCCGAAAAGTTATGAAACTAACATCATTATTTTTCAAACCAGCCTTTTCTTGATCAAACAATGAACCCAATCTGTCAGTCCTCACACTCTCGTTAGCAATGTCCTATCCGTCGATCATAGAGCTTGTTAAAAGTTCGGCGGACGAAAAAAGTTTTAAGGACCGCATAGTTACATCAAACATGATCAAAGGACAATTTTCCTTTACCAAAATGTTATGCGCGAAATCTCTTTTAGTTTTCAAAGTTGTTGAATAACTTCTCAGGGTCGTGTGAGGACGAAAACTGCATGGTCATTTTGGATTTTAACGTTTTTTTATGACTACATAAACGCTTCTTCCCATAACGTGGATTCTGAGGCTTATACATTCATTTAAAAAAAATAGACTTTTTCTCAATAATAAATCTGTCGTCTTTAGATACCAGAGATGTGACTGATCCTTTTCAATTTCTAAAGTATTCCTTTTTTATTTATTTTATGATAGTGGAAGGCAAACAAGCAGACAGATTTCCTGGAGGTAAGAAATTGACGCCGCCTAGAAACAACAAAGGTGGTAATGGTGCGTTGCCAACCTGAGGCCCGAATGTTAGGCCTCGAGCAAAAGTAAGTTTACCGGCTACCTTAATTCATTATATTTATTTTTATTCTGTCATTAATTTAGACTATTACTAATTAACTAATTAGACTTATGTCTAAATAGGAAATATTAAATGTAGTATTTCCTTTCAAGTTCTTAAAATCTGTTTATCAGTTCTGGATATACTTAAGAGGTCAGCAAAAAAAGGTAAGAGATAATCGTGACCTGTAGACACCGTAGATGTTACAGATATGTCGCTCTCCTGAGCCCAAGATGGCAGACCTATTGAGCAAGTCTACCGGCTACCCTTCCATCCAGACTGAAACATGACAGTGTCATTATGTCAACAGGACAGCCTCACTTAAGGCAGTGGATCGTAGAGGGTACTGAGCCTTTAACCTCCGATTGCCTCTTATCATCTGCCTGGCAGAGAGGCAGATGGCCTATTACTCAACGGCCAACACGGGGAAATTGTTATATTTGCTTTAAATACCTAAAATATAAAATACGAGACAGCCAAAAATTTATATACACCAAAAATATAATATAAGACACTCCTAGACATAAAATATAATATTTACCTTAAGTTAGGTAAGCGTCAGATAAACAATGGTGAGCTTAACGCTTCTGAGCGACCTCTGCTCGATAACCTTAGGTCTATCTAATTTGTTTGTTTTTAATATGTACATATTTAAAGCAATATGTACATATTAAAAACAAACGTAGTTTATGGTAGACAGGGTTAAATTCAATTATAGTTCTTAAATGTTTTGGTAATAAATAATTAATCTAGTTATAAATATAAATAATTGGCTTAGATGTTAAAGCATATGTACTTTATTAAATAATATTTTTTATAAATGTTAAAATATTTGCACACCAAAATATGGTAGAATATGTTGATACACTTAAATATTTATGTAACATCTCATACACATATTTCCGGAAATAAATAATTTTCTTTCTTTCTTTCTTTCTTTCAAAAACACTTTCCCGTAGAGTATTTACATATTCGATAAAAAAGTTCATTATGAATAAGACAAAATTGTAGAACCAGAGTGAGAAGAAATAAAGGCATATTTGCGCGTATTATTATAATATGAGGCACATTATATTCAAAGTTGTTTTCGAAGCAGAGAGACAACCGTGAGATCAGCGAGCACTTTCTATAATAAACAAATTATTTTTTTCAAAACTCGATCTTCAATTACTCCCTTTAAAGTTTAACAATTAGGTTTCACCGAACATGAAAGCAAAAGAAGCCTTCAAACCGCGGCCAAGGGGACAAATTTGAAAATAATTCATCGCAATGTTTTTTCGTCTTGCTTCACCTTAATAAGACGCTGTCTAGACGTGAGTGCAGAATTTTCAAGCATATGCTTTGTGGAGAGCGACTTCACTCCACCCAAGTCCTATTGAATTGAGAAACAAATAAAAGATTAGTCTTATTGGATGCAAGTAAGTACAGTAGTTTTTATAAATGTAAGCATTCAAAGCCCATAAAGATTCTAACAATAGTATTGAACTAGCTTCAAAAAAAGCACAATAATGTTTACATGTATGTTCTTTCCGTTTTTATTTTGAAATGGGTGAACTGATTTTAATTAACTTTTCTTACAGTAATAGATTTGTTTTTAGGGAAAAACAGACACTGATAAGATTTTAAAGTAAAAACATGTACCTAAGATTGGAAGTGAGTAAAATAAAATTCAAAGCAAAAAAAATCAGACGAAGTAGCTAGCATTAGCAAGCTATTGTATACTGCAATACCAATGAGAAAAATGGTTAGTGTGAACTCCTAACTCCACCGACCAAAGGCGGGGCTCGGGTTCGATTCCCGAAGGGGAACAGTTAGATGTCTGCATTTCCGAGTCTGGCTGTTTATTTAATTTATTCTGGTATCTATTTAAGTATTTATATGTATTAGAATAGTTAACTGCCAAGAGATACGAAGTTCGCCAGATATAAATCAATTACTGTTTATTAGTCTCGCTAAAACTCGAAAACAGATTGATCGATTTGGCTAATTTTTGTTTTGAATTACTTGTGTAAGTTCAAGAAAGGTTAAAAGGTAAGAAAAAATAAAAACTAGGAATGACATTATTTTAAGTATTCTCATGCAAACAGAACGGGTGGAACGCAGTTTGCCGGGATAGCTAGTATAGAAATAAAATCGTCGTTAATTTAAAACGGAAATTACGACCAAAAACACAAAGATATTTTAAATAAATACAATCAATAAAGTTCACTAATAAATCACAAAAATTCATTAATTTTGGAAAAGAATATATCGTAAAAGATAAAAAATATATCATCATAACTTTGGTGCTACTTCGTAATCGTAAGATGATAGGACATTTTTTTATGATCAGAAGCAAGAAAAAGTCTATAAAATGCTTTACTATGGAAAGACTACCGTCTTTTTATTTATCGCTTCCCAGCGGTAAATGTTTAATACTTTAGTCTATAAATTAGAAAAGACTGCCTTATAGATAGCGCATAATGTGTTTATAAATTTTAATAAAGCCTACGAAAGCACGGGCGGCGTAAAAAGGTAGAGAACGGCAAAAAATGATACTCATTTTTCATAGAGCTCAGAGCTAATACTGAGTCTTTGTGAGAACAGACCGACCACTAATTTGACGGGTCGCTGATTCTTAGGTCCACTAATTTGTCTTAAGGTTTTGTATATTTTGCATCTTTAGTCACTAACGGTCAATATTTCAAAACAGGCATGTCATATTCAATAAAATTATTATTATAGTAAATGGTTAGAGCATGAATCAGTGACAGAAAAAAGGGTGCAGGTTCAAATCCTGTCTAAGGTAACAAAATATTTCTTTAAATTTTGTGGACATCATTTCAGTATAACGGTTTCTTGGCATATTGTCCGTGTGGTGGTGGTGGTGGT
>NJDD01001170.1:29702-41354 GCA_002245505.1 Calephelis nemesis | reverse complement strand
AAATACTGAAAAAAGGAGTTGGTCTTGATAAACGAAGATGGCGGTCTCATAAAAAATAATTTATCATGGTCTAATTTCGACCAATGGGCGAGCACTAGTTAACATATTTACTCTAAAATAAGTCGCCAAGGGCACATCGGACGCGAAAGCAAAAGGTTTCGTAGTAGCAAGCATGGATTGAATGTAGGTACCTAGTAATAATTATAATAATAATTGACTTTATTACCCAAAATAAGAAAAAAAAATGTTTAATAGCAAAAACAAATTATCCCAATCTGTTTTTCTTTTCATGGTATATTGTATAAATAACAAAGTTTTTTTGGATTTTAAAAAACAAACACTTTTTCGCAGAAATATGCTAACTGTAACAATGCCGTATAGAACAACGTTTTTTTTGTAAAAGAAAACCAAATTTTCTTTTTGTTGCCCGACCCGGGAATAGAACCCGGGACCTGATGCAGTCAAGTCCAACACTTGGACCGTTAGACCACAGAGGCGATTTGGGTAAAGGTAATCTATACATATAATAAATCTGTAGAAAGGCCAATTCTGTACATTGAAAATATTGAAAAAATAAATAGCAGGGAGTGTTCCTTGATCGACACCAAACGCAATTATGTGATTAATTTTTTTTGTCTGTCTGTCTGTCTGTATGTTCAGGCATCACGTGAAAACTAACGGTTCGATTTCGATGAAGCTTGGTAAAATTATACCTTATTATCCTGGGCATAAAATGGGATACTTTTTATCTTTGAAAAACACGAGAAAAAAAACTTAATTTTTCATTTTTATCACGCGAAGACCGACATTCGCGCCGACGGAGTCGCGGGCGGAAGCTAGTAATAATATAAAGAGTTAAATACAATAAGGTCACATTTTTATTTGATTTTTGATATTTGTGGGGTGTTTAATCTTGAAACACTAGTCTTTATCGAGAACACACATTTGGAAATTACGACAGTTGCCGCAACTTCATGATGCTATCGTGTTGGAATTTTAAGATTGTTTAAGTTTAAGCTACCTTTTAACTGACACCACAGTATAATTACCTTATTTGGAAGGTTGATTTAAAAAATGAAACTTTAAATGATTGACTCAAATGAACTTAATTTCGTTAATGACGTCTCAGTCGTGTAACTTCACGAAACTGTCAAAAACCGCACAATATTTGTTAATTATTGGCAATTACATATTACTTAACAAACAAATAGGTACATAGGATTGTTTACGTAATTCGATTTTATTAGACACATAGAAATCTGCTACGTTTTTAAAACAGAGAAGTCAGAATTTTATGTTTTGTTCATAAAAATGTGTTTTAAAATTTTGTTAATTTTTAGAAGTGGATCTATAACTAGATGTTATAAATCAGCGAAGTTGACGACCGTACTTCGCTTTTTATTATTCTCGAAAGTAGATTTTATGTGCATTGTGCATATGTCACAAACTACTTACCGAGCTGAATCACCGAGGCCATTCGTAAAGCGTAAAGGTCTACTCCTATATTGAATTTCATGCAAATCCATTCATGCATTTATACTAGTAACATTCATCCACACTTCTTCATAAACTTTAGCATTCATTTTAACTTAGCTGTTGTCCCCGATTTTACTTTCGTTTATCAAAACCCGTGCTGCAGATTTAACGATTATGTAACAAACAAATAATCTAAGGGTTTCCAATGATCAAAATAAGTGGTGAGTACTAAATTCGCTCTTGGACTGTTTTATTCTTATACTAGCTGTTGCCTGCGACGTCGTTCACATATTGAAGTGCCTTTTCAAAGTAAATGATAGGCAAGAAAGATTTCTCCGCAGCAAAGGGTATCCTAAACGTTGACGTAGACTGTAAGCAATTTTGCGAATAAGTATCACAACATTTTGGGAATTCAAGACATCTATAAGCTTTCAATCCGTCAATAGGTTTACATTTCGCATACAAAATTGCGACAATACAACAGGTGATATGTTAACTGACGTCTATGAGCGCACCCACAAGTCTCTACTTTAAAATGTAATACATACTCGTAAATACTCTAAATTAGGTCGTTGACTTAGCCACAACATGAAGCCAGATTTTTTGGCCCATGTTCAACCTGAGGCACTACATGACGAAGAAAATTATTCTCTTCTCTTAGTTTAAATATTCATTTAGTCGAACACGAAAACAAGTCTACTATTTACTAGTATAGCAAGGCAAATATTCATTTTCTAAACATGAAAAATAGTGTTTTTTTTTTAAATATTTAAATAAAATAGTAGTAAAATAAAAGACATACCTAATGTGTTTATTTCAATAAAAAAATTGTAACATGTCAAATGACACAATTTTAATGAAAAAACAAACCGCTAAATATTCAATCCAACATTGTTACGTTTATTTCGCTTGAAGTTACGTATTATCACTATTAAATAATTTAACCAAATTGTCTTACGCAAGCAAGAATTTATTGGTTACTAGCTGCGCCCCGCGGTTTCACCCGCGTAAGTCCCAATCCCGCGGGAACTCCGGGATAAAAAGTAGCCTATATGTTATTCTGGGTCTTCAGCTACCTACATACCAAATTTCATCGTAATCGGCTTTGTAGTTTTTGCGTGAAAGAGTAACAAACATCCATACATCCATACACACAAACTTTCGCATTTATAATATTAATAGGATAAAATAATAAAATAGTTGATGACTCCTTATCTTAAATGCTCAGTGAAGATGTTAAAATGGATTACCAAAATTTAGCCTTGATTTTTAACATATTTATAAACTATCTGCATTTTTTACCGTACTCATAAACGTATCTTTCGC
The DNA here is from genome assembly GCA_002245505.1 of Calephelis nemesis. NCBI lineage: Eukaryota > Metazoa > Arthropoda > Insecta > Lepidoptera > Riodinidae > Calephelis > Calephelis nemesis. Next base: position 38,552 of record NJDD01001170.1, on the reverse strand, counting down.
TGAATGCTAACAAAATTTAGTGGACCTATTAAATCGTCATAATTTTTAATACAAACTTTAAATAGTAGAAACTACCTTATACGTGAACGGGGTATTTATTCTTAAAAAAAATATTTGAATACTCCTAAACAGAAATCAACGGAACTAAAAAAACGAAGATGATTTATTTAAAGTCCGAAGATCCCTTATCTGCCACCTCGTGTTATCTCATTGCGTGTTTCCTAAATAATTAATGCAATATAGGGCATCGATTGTGAGGTGACGGAGAAAGCGGGGCGGTGCTTGAGGTGCGGGGGTGCGCGCGACGCACGCACGCGATTGGCTGTCACGGCTGCGTGAGTGCGTACCCCCTCTCCCGCGTGCGTATGCCTTTGCCAACGGTTCAGTCAACGTCCATCCGTCGCGAAAGCTAAGCGTGTGTCGCTCCGTTCCGTACATAGTACGAACGCGCCCACCTTCTCTCGATACAGATTTTCGTTTCGTTTAAATTGGGAACTAATTTATCTGTCCATATGGTTCATCTCGTAGATATACTGCGTTCAGCAAAAGTTGATTATCCACCGCCTGTTATTGTAAGTAAAGTTTATTTACAAATTCAGCTCTTTTGTTTATTTTTTTAAAAGTATTTTTTGTTTATTTTTATTTTGATTTTTTTATTTTCAGAATGTGGAAAATATTTTGACATTATTTTATACAAGCTGAAAAAACATGCTGGAATAATAAAGCTGAAATGAATTAAGCCAAAAACTGCTGTTTGTTTTGAGTGACGAAGATTGTTTACAATATAAGTTCTAAACAAAATAAGTACGAGTGTATTCAGTATAACGACGACCAAGAAAAGACAGTATTTTTAAAAGAACTTTTGATGTCAAATTACTTTTTACTTTATACTTTTGTTGATTATTTGTTTGATATTTTAATTAGACATTTGTTTAGCTCTAAAATTGTTATTTGAGTAAAAAGAAAAAAAAAACATATTGTATAAATTTGTTATTTTAAAATTTTTACTATACTATAAACATACAAGTTTGCATATCCTAGACTTTTTAAGTTATTTTAAAAGAAGTGTTAATATTTTTTTTATCTTAAAACTACATTGATTCTTACTAATAACTGCTTAGATTTATAGGCAATAAATATTCACATTTTTTTAAAAAACACTCATACTTGTGATTTTTTTTGTCGCCTTAATAGTTTCAAGGTCACGCCTTTGTTAGCTGTTTGTTTTGTTTATAGGCAGCTAAATAAAAAATTAAGATTATAATATTAATAATTAATATTGACCAAAAATCTGCTTTTAATATTTTTCCTCGATTTAATTTAATGTTCGTTTCATTTTGTTAGCTCAAGTTTATTAATTCATGGCTTAGTTAATTTGTTTTATAAAAACAATCTTCTTTAATTTTGATAGATAATGCAATTATTTTATATTAATTAATTGAGTTTTTTTTAAAAAGTTGTGCTAACAATTTCAAAATTTATAATTTTCAAATTAACAAATTCGAGTGACTCAAAATATTGTTTTCTTTTCATGATGCAACTAGGTATACTATATTAAAATATTGATGACGTCATAAAACTCAAAACCAAAACTCTTTGATTTTTTAATAATTTATAAATGTTTTTTTTTGGTTTTACCTTATTAAAACAAAAAAATACCATTCTATTTTTGTTTATTACTGTCCATAGTTTAGAACTTCATAATAATGAATGTCCTTGTTTTTATTTTTAAACTTACATCAAATATTAAATACATTAATTATGAATTATATTTTTGCAGATTATTTATTTTGAATTAGATAATAACGACTATCAAATTATATAATAAAAATGCTTTATCCTACAAATATTGTTTTAATCGTATTATTGTATTGCGTATTACGCAGACTTGTGTTATTCTTTCTTGTGTAATTTTTAATTATTTCATATTTTAATTGAAACTTTCATTCTGAAACATTTTCTTTATTTTTTTAATAAGCACTACAACTTTAGTTTTGCGAGGTACGCATTAAAGCTATCTAAATTATTTAAGATAATACAAAAATCGAATATCTTTATTTTATTTACTTACAAAGGGTACAAAATAAAAAACGCCAATCAGAGATTCGGTACAAGTTTGTTTAAAATTTTTTTTGTTAAAACCAATATAAAAACAAAATCCAGAAAAAAAATAAAATAAAAGTTTTGATCAATGCAAGTAATAAAATATATTGAATGTATAGTTTGGTACTTTAGATATGAAATATCTTTGAAATAATCATCATTATTGCTTTATTATTCACTAAAAAATATACTATAGATAATGCAACTGTGTTATCACAAACAGGTGAACTTATTTCACACACAAAAAAGTTAATACACTGCATACCAATTAACGGTAAGTATTCAAATAATACTGCTTTAATATCAGAATTGTTTCATCGCAAGACTGTAAAACTGCCCAACAAAATACAGGTTAAGTGCTTACGTCAGAAAGTAACATTAATTAATTAACCTACTTAAGAAAGAACATCATTCAACAGTTTTCGTTGGATAACTTTGCAGTTCCAAAGATTTTGTTTCGCTGTATGCACTGAGCAAACAGCACACATAAATTATACAGCTGTAAGCTTTAGGGCGTGGTATTTTACTTCTAATTAAGGGTACATATGTGAACTGTGATAAAGTTCTTTTTTATGAAAATAAATTATACTGAAACGAGAATGCATTTTTTCGTTATTTATTTTACATAAATTTGGAATTACACGAAATTGCAGAAAATGTAAACAAAATAAATGTTAAGAAACTTTAAGTATCTTAAAATCCTTTTTTTAGATCTACGTATAGTATGTACTACAGACATTCTATAGTTGTTCTGTGCATTTTAGAAATATTTTTTTTTAGTTTCAAAAAAAAAATCAAAACTGTCTTCACTTGCAAAATATTTTAAACTAGCTGCGCTCCGCGGTTTCACCCGCGTAAGTCCTAATCCCGCGGGAACTCCGGGATAAAAAGTAGCCTATATGTTATTCTGAAATAGCTGAAGACCAGCTACCTACATACCAAATTTCATCGTAATCGGCTTTGTAGTTTTTGCGTGAAAGAGTAACAAACATCCATACATCCTTAAATACAAACTTTCGCATTTATAAAATTAACAGGATTAAACTAAATATTTTAAATTAAACTACCTATAAAATGTTATGTATTGATTACGTTGTCTATTAACATGATGAAGATGATGATGATGATATCATTACATTATTAAGTCACTGATATAAAACCGATTTAAGAGAAATTTTAAGTATTTTTAATTTGTACATAAATTGTTTTTATTAATACTTCTCAACAAAAAAATGCGCGATGTCACATATGATGACAAATGATCGATGTTTTTTGTGTCATGTATTTTTTTTAATTGTATACTTTCAATTATTTTTAAAAGAAAACTTGTATGATAATCGAATGTTGAGCTACTGGATTGTTGGTAATTTATCATTTCGTTCAATAAAAGAAATAACAGCAAAACATATTTTTTTTATTTCAGTATCAAGTTTTTGTATTTACTTAACGTGGCACATTATTACGTATATCACCCTATATACCTTATCTATTCCTCTCTCCACGACGTCAGTGTTTACCACGTTTGTGTTCCAGTAGTAAGGTTAGACTAATCTATTATTTACTTAACATGTCAGCTTCAGATTGGAAAATTCTATTTGCATATTGAGTGTCTAAACGACTTGTATTTCTCGAAATCAGAAAACTCGTTTTCCTGTTTGCTTTCGCATCTCATAAAATAAAAGAGTTATGCGCTAGTACGTTTCCGTGTTCCACAGTAAAAGGTATAATACTTTGCGGGTTCGAAACTATCTTGGGCCATAAGGAGTGTATAAAAAGTTCTCATAGTTTTACCAGTGTCAGATGTTCGAGGGAAACTTCTAAAAGAATACCCCTTGTACGCACCATTACCTTTACTTGGATATAACTTTCGGCGCTGATGATACCTATGTTTACTTTTTTATGTTTCTTGGGTGTAAAGTCGACCTTTTATATCTTTTGAACCTTGCAACATCAAACGTAGCATTTTTTTTACTTTAAAGAGCAATTTCATTTAAACGAAAAAATCATTTCTTAGATTTCAATGTTTTTTAAACCTGATGTTATACTATTACTTAACCAAACTATTTGTTTATATCTGTTATGGGAACCTATTTTGTATTCGAGGTAAAAAGTAGCACGTCCACCTCCGAGCATTGCATTGAGCATAATTTCCAAGAATCTAAAAGAACAATTACAATCGCTTGATTAAAGGCAATATATACCTGATATTAATAGTCAATCTGACTCCGATGTTCGAAATCAGGCAGGTCGCCGTAATGAACAAGGGCATAGCGTCGTACGTCATGCTCGTCATTATTTTGCGAAAAAAAAAGAAATTTTACAAAAAATTAAACAGGCACTTATTGGGAAGCAGTAAGTTAACCGTACAAGCTTAGGTTATTTTTAAGACAGCAAAACTTTGGCAGACAACCATACACGCGCGACTCTATATAAAGATATGATACATAATAAATCGGCTTAACTATGATGCGGGATATCTCCCATATCGTAATCTGACGTACCTAAGTTACTGCAAAAACCCCGAGTTAGACTCCCTTCCCATTTCTTCCGAAAGAGGCAAATCATTAGCTGAATCACATAAAATATAAAAAAACAAAATAGAAAAACAATAATTACAAAGCCATCCGTAGATACTTAGATCTCACGGAAGTCATATTTTTTACTTTCTGTGAAAATAAAATCATTAAAACACGTGGTGATTGATTATGTTATTTTTGCATTAAAAATGTGACGTTCTTTAAAATGTATACGAAATATATCTACCAAATATATGTACAATTTATACTTACGTTTATTTTTATACTTAGTCATATTTTTTTCTTTTCGTGAAAATCAAATCATTAAAACACGTGGTGATTATGTTCTTTTTGCATTAAAAATGTGACGTTCTTTAAAATGTATACGAAATATATGTACCAAACGAAATATATGTACAAATTATACTTACGTTTGCAAAACAAATTATAGCAGTACCAATCCTAGTCTGACTAATCGCACTTTGTCAAATGTATAATAATTAGATTATGCTATTAACGCAATCATCATATCTAACAGACAATTTTAAAAACCTTTCTTAGAAATTTTATCTCTAAATAAAGCAGCTGCGTTGTTCCTTGGCGGTTTTCTCTTTCAAATTCTACGAACCAGTAGAAATATTTTATGGAATTATTTTTCCATTTGAAATCACTTAAAATATTGTTTATTGATATTTTAATGTCGATTTATTCATGTAAACTAATTAAAAGACAAGAAACCTTAGAGTTGCTACATTCGACAATAATGCTTAATGTTCCATACAATATCTAAGATACTTTATTTAATCTCTAAATAAAGCAACTTTGAGGTTTCTTGCTAGTTATTCTTAACAAAGACAGCTTTTGATATCAAACTGGTGGTAGACATTTAATTAATTAATGCTGACAATGAATAAACCCTTTTAATAATATAATAAATAAATGGGTTCATCTTTTAACAACCCAAATTAATGCGCCGATTTCAAATTCAAATCAATTTTAAATAATCTTTAATTAATTGAAACACCAAAATTGGTGAACAAGGGACTATGTGGTTATTTCATTATATTAATAAATTCGACATAGGCTAGTAGAAGGCCACAGATTGTAATTTATGATCGGTTTTACTTTCGAACAAAAGCTAATAATTTGTTTTGGAAATTCCTCTCTCGGAACCGCAACGGCTTTTGAACTTTATTAATTTAATAATAAGTGTGTTCCAAATTTATATGTTTGACTTTTGAAGTAGATTGTGTTAATAAAGCCTTCAAATTAACCTGAACAAATGGCTAAATTAAATCCTCTACATAAAATTACAATAGGGATTTCTTTACTTTTTGCTAACAAATATTCGAGAAATCTATTTATTATGATTGCATGTTATTACAAATTTTCATTATACCACATTATTCACTTGTTTAAAAGGCAATCATAAATTTATGGCAAAATACAACTTCAATTTCCATTTCAATCAAATAAAATCAAATTATATAAGCTTGCTGTTACCCGCGGTATTGCTCGCGTGGCAGTTAATATGTTTACTGATTAATTTAAAATGTTATTTTAATTAAAGGCTTTTTGTACCACATGATAAGGACTTTCATACAAACTTTGAACCCCTTTTCCACCCCTTAGAGGGAGAATTTCCAAAAACGCTTAAATACGTATCTACTCATTTTTAATAAGTAGCCCAAAAATAAAGTTCTAGGTTTTCAAATTAAAAAATGACAGTCTTTCATACAAACTTTCAACCTCCATTTCACCCTCTTAGGAGCAGAATTTCGAAAATTTCGTCCTTAGTAGGTGCCTACTCAATAAAATATCATAATATTATTATTTTATAAGTATAGATACAGTCTTGTTAGTTTTGTAACTCAATAACGGCTGAAGTAATTTGGCTGAAAATTGATATCTTGATAACTTAGAACCAGAAGATTTTTTATCCTTTGGACTGCAAGAAATCTAGGTAAAACAACATTTAAATTTTTCCCATAACTGATGGGGAAAAACGAAGTTCGCAAGAACAGCTAGGAAGTAGTTTCAATAAAAAGAGATCGCTATCAAAGTCAATTATTATAAAAGTACCCATACTTTATTAAAAATTGTTTTTATTAGAAAATTAAAACAAAAACACGTCATGAATCGCCGGACCCGAGAATCGAACCCGAGACCTCATGTAATCAAACACTGCGTCACTAAACCACAAAGATTTGAGAACTGATTATATCTTAATTTAACTATTCGTTACAATCACGAATTATAGTGATTACTAGCTGCGCCCCGCGGTTTCACCCGCGTAAGTCCCAATCGCGCGGGAACTCCGGGATAAAAAGTAGCCTATATGTTATTCTGGGTCTTCAGCTACCTACATACCAAATTTCATATCGTAATCGGCTTTGTAGTTTTTGCGTGAAAGAGTAACAAACATCCATACATACAAACTTTCGCATTTATAATATTAATAGGATGAATTGAAAATGAAAATGAATTTCTTTATATTTTAACTATCTGATAAAGGAAGGAAAAATCGTCGTTTACATTGCTTATCAATATTAAGTTCATTTACCTGTTGTAAGTAATACTTCATTACTTAACACAAATATCGCTTTACACATAATCAAAATTACAAAAAGCATGTGAATAATGAAGATTTACTAAGCATCCATATTAGTAATTAGAGATAAAAATCCTCAAGTATTAAACGCGTCCCACGAAGCACATGAAAAACTTGGAACACAAAGATCTATCCATATTTTAGGGAAAACTTGAAGTACTTTTGAACAAAAATTATTAATTCAAGACACAAAATGGTCTTGTTTAATTTATGTAACAAAAATTAAAAGTAATATATCCTTGTCTGCATTCTTGGCCCGCGTTGACCTAAGTAACTTCGTAAAGTAATTCCTTCTGGGAATTAAAAAAGGGTAATGGAGCTTCGGAGATTTTTACCGTGATAGTCTGTTTAACATTCTAAAACTTTGGAACACATTTTAAGCTTAAATACTTAATGATAGAAAAGTAATGTTTTCTCTTGAGGTTCGAGGTTTTCATAATAAGTTTTATATTGTTTCTAGAGAATGATATTACATTTCTAAATAATAATAATAGTATTACATTTCTAAAATAGGCAGAGGTCCTACCCACCAACGGCTAGCCAAAGTTAAAACAGCGCATTTTAAAATTTACGGAGTTGGGGACTACGTTAGGTTTAACACTGACATGTCTGCCATAAGTTAGGTACAAAGCCATATTTAGACTGTCAGTTGTAAATAAAGATCTATACTTAGGTACAATCTTAAAGGAGCTGTGTCTATAAATTTAAGATATTCATGCTAAAATAATATTGCCATAGGTTACTAGAAAGCTTCTAGATCAAGACGTTCTTAACTTTTGTTTGTTTGTTGTAACTTCTGTATTTTTCATATTATTTATATTATGTTACGATTTTAATCGAAAATCTCAATGGTTTTGCCTCTGACTACCTCTTCGGCGATACGTGCGCGAAGATAGTTTAGGTATTCAATAGTAAATATACATTCAATTAAAAAGACAACCTCACAACAACGCTTGTTAGATAATAAAAATGGTAAATTGAAATAGCTTAAGGCTACCAAAATCCTTAATTGTCATTTATAAATCACCGTTAACAAATAATTACCATTTTTTACTACCCTGGCAATGTTATCTTTACGTCAATCTTCCCGTAATAGACACAAGGTGTAATATATCACGAATACAAACAATGGAGTCCACCATAAAATTTGTAATAGCACCTTTTAAAGACAATCAGTTATGTCATGTTGGTACCCTTGTTTCCTAGCGACGAGTACAATGACAAACGTCAATGTCACCCTTTCAATATGGCGGCTGATGAACTAGTTTATACAAGTTGACAGTTTGGATAGCTGAACATGTTTAATGTTGTTTATTTCCCATCCGAACATGTTCACTAATGATAAATGTTTTCAAGTGTTTGATCAGACAAATATATTTTTATTAAACAAGTTACTAAAAATACATATGGATATACTCGTAACTAATAATTGCCTTTGAATTTTAGTTTAAGCTTTACTCTTTTTTTGACACTGGAATGATGTGATTTATGTCCGTATCTTCGTCTAAGAATATCTCACACATATCTGTAGTGTTACTCTTGAATCTCGATATCATGTGAATTGGAAATTGGAATCGTCTACGTCATTTTTTATGTACTTTTGAACAAAGTACTAGTGGA
>NJDD01001170.1:12518-29236 GCA_002245505.1 Calephelis nemesis | reverse complement strand
CGTGATAGAGTTCTGCGAAGACTCCTGCGTTTACACCACCTTTTTGAATATTCCTACCGCAACTGCCTGTAATAACCTGCCTGTTTTAGCTTGTCGTGTTCCAGCTCCAGCAGTTTAGCTCGAGTTTTAACAGCCCAGTCTTGGCTACACGAACAATACAATTGACTTGCAATACGGTAAAATAATTCAGAAAATGGTAATAGTAATACACAGTAAATATTTACTTTAAGTGATACTACTCAGTTAGCTCCCGTATCTCGGATATCAATAATTTATGACGATTAAATGTAGCAAATATAACTAGTGTTACACGTCATCGCTGCCGAACTTACGCCGAAGTTTCCAATTACAGTTAGTACATGTCGACATAATCTGTAAGACGCTGTATTAATTTGTAGTTCTGATCGAAATCTCCAAGGATTAGAGTATTTATTAATATGTCCCTATTTTTGCGAAAAACAGATTTTAAAGTTTATATATTTCATTATGGTTACTGTTTATAATTTGTACATAAAAAACTGAAGTCTATGAAATTACAATTAGTCGATCAGTTACATACAACAAAAAAAAACCAAAATCAGTACATTGCAACAAAAAAAATGACTTTTGTACTATTTTAGAACCCTGTTATGGTAAATCAAAATTCCTTTTTAAATGATCCTCAACTCAGCTCAGGAAAGCGTAGAACGGTTTGATAGTAGAAAAATAGTAAACTTGGTGCTCATTCACTCTTTTACAGTCTGAATGAATAATATTTTGTTGCTACTTGGTTTCAGTCAGTTCATATTTTTTGTAACATCTTTGTAACACTCATATTCCGCAAATAAATATTTTTTCTTTTCTTTTCTTTCTTTTTTTCTTTCAGGAAATATTCTATTCTAGTTGTAAGGTTTTAAAATGATTTATTTTTGCGATAAAAATAGAAATATATTTTTCTGGTAAAAACATCATAGTTTTATTTTACTCTATCTACAAACATTACAGAATCTGTAATAAACATTGTTAGACACGTATGTAAGTATAGTATAAGTGCACGTATTTTGACTGTCTTCGACTAGCATAAGCTATCTCATTCGATTATTGAATATGAATAGCCATTTAGAATGCAAATGGAACAAAATCGGTTTAAGGATTCAATAATTATTTAATTTGGTCAGTTTGAACGCTAATTAAACTAATTCTGAAAGTTAAACTTAATTATGAATCAATGCTTTTATAATGATACCACTTTTTAAGGATGTTGCAAGTCCTTTTTTTATTGACCTATTAGAAAATAGATACGAAAATACATTTGTCTCCACAATCAAAAACCTTGTAAAGATTTTATGCTGGTGTGACAATTTCACTATGACAAAGTTATATATATATGAGCAACACGAATTCTCTGGTTTGTGCATGGCAGGCTACATCTAATTAATTCATTACAGTTTGAATTATGTATATGTATATGTATTAGTATGTAATAATATCTTAAATGTGTGAAAGATCAATCAATCGTAAAATGGAGATCACTTGTAACGAAATTGAACGAAAGAGATTCGACATATTACAAATTACAAATTAGTTTATAAGAAACATTTGCCAGACATTTGGTCAAAATCTAGTACTACACCCATAAAAAACTAATAAGTCATTACAAGCATAATATTTTAGAATGACAATATCTGCTATTTCTGTTATTTTTTAAAATAATATAAAACACAATAATAAATAACAAAATTTTATAAAAAATAGGCTACGAAGATTATAAGCACCGTTCTTTACTAAAATAACTAATTAAGACATTTCCGTTAAACATAAGATTAATAAAAATCAAGATTAATTTATAACAACGGTGTAGAAAATAACTATTTGTGTACTTTATTACGCAAGGCAAACTCTAATTAGAAAAATAACATGGAGCATACAAGTCTTTAACTCTACGTCTATAAAGGTATGAATTGCGTAAACACTTGCAGCACAAACATTCATAGTTGGTTGGTAGAATGTAAACATTGCGGTGTAAAAGCAGGGGATAGCATCTTTATTGACTTTGTATATTGGTTTTAGTCATGAATAATTTTCTTTAGTAACTAACGGAAATGAAAATTAATTTACACTCATTCAGATCACAGATTTTTTTTATTTATATAAAATACTTTTTATTTCCAAATATACATTCTTTTGCCGAAAAAAAGTTTCAAGCAAACATGGCCAAGCTTCATTTTTTTTAATTAGATCACGTTTTACTTGACTTACTATAAATAAGTAGAGAATATTTGTGAATTTATTTCAATGGTAGAAGATGTTGAGCTTCGAAACTGATATTTTTTTAATGTGTATATCATAGCTTGCTTGGTGTGTAAAATGCTTTGCAGATTTTCCTGTTCCTTTTATTCTTATACTGTTGTTATTTTAGCCAGTATTGGTGCCCAGGCACCATCAAAGTGTAAAGGTCAAACAAACAGCAGCCTTATCTAGCAGCTTGTAGGAAGCGAGCGTCAAATTTCATATATGGCACAGTCACAATAACTCAAAAAGCTATACGCGATTTACATAATTCTGTGCTTTTCTCAACGTTGTTGTGTGGAAGCGAGACTTGGGTATGTCAGTAAAAGCATAAACGTAGGATAAATGCGGTCGAAATGAGAGCGCTACGGAAAGTCTGTGGTGTAACGCTCGCTGACAGCATTCGTAAAAGTGGGATCCGAGAAAGAGTGGGGTTGAAAAAATTGTTGGTGTTAAATTGCAAAAGGGCATGCTCCGCTGGTTCGGTCATATGAAAAGCATGACAGATGAAATATTGACAAAGCAGATATACCTACAAAGCGTATGTGGATGGATGTAGGTACCCGGGAGACCAAGGTTGATATTTCACGATCAAAGTACTCGGATATTATCCGAGGGTGTCAGACAGGTTTGTCAGGATCGTGAGGTTTGATGGTCGATACAGAGAGTACCGGGTGCCTTCCCCGTAACTTAGAGTGAAGATATGTCTACCGTCATCATATTGGCAATTCTACGTGTGCCGGTTGACTGAGTTACATACCCTTTAAATTGGGACACGAATAGGAAAGGTGGTTAATGCTTGCCCAGAAAGTTTCTGTACAGCACTCTAAATTCAATAGTCTTATTATTAACTAGCCGCTTGTCTCGGCTACGCACAGGTGGACAAATTTCTAGCGATTCAGTTGTTGGACTTGACTCCATGAGGTCCCGGGTTCGAATCCCGTGTCAGGCAACTAAAAGAAAATTGGGTTTTTCCAATTTTCTAATAAAGAAATGTTGCTCGGGATAGGATATGTGCCCTGTTAGCGATAGGCTTGCCACCTATCACATTGTGGGACTTAGTATCTTCGGCTAGTCGTGTGTGCCCTGGTTATGCCTCTGCCTACCTCTTCTGGGATATGGGCGTGAAGATACTTTTTATGTTCATCATGAATACTTTCGGCTTCTAACGGTAAAAAATAAAATAAAATCAGGTAAGTAGTTTCAAAGTCTATGTGACACAAAGGACCAACAAATGGAAAACATTTAAGTTATACTTGCTTCAATTCAAAACGCAAACGAGAATTCAAGAGTTTCATTTTATAATAGGTGATTACTCTTATCAAACGACAGCTGCAATATAAAAAAAACTCACTGTTGTGTAAATGAATACGATCATTTGTGAAACGTCTCCAAGTCGTATTGTTTTATACCTACATAGAAAGAGATTTTACGAGTAGACATTAAAATAGGGACAGTGGAATTCCAACTGGGTGATTAGCAAATGTTGTGGACATTCCGGTTATTTCCCTGGCAGCATTCTTCAGTGTCATATATCTGGTTGAATTCACTTGTTGCTCTACTTCTACCCTATTCTGTGATTTGGGTTTGTTTCTTCCCAAATGAATAGTAGTTTGACTATGTACTTTGAGTGATAGGAGTCTGGTATACTCTGATTTTTACATACATACATGTCTTTACGCAAAGTCCCTTACGGAGTAGGCAAGAGAGAAACATTGGTATTCAGTAATGCCAATGTCACGATCTACCTTAGCCTGCCACATTAATTGTCCTTTTTATGTAAACACGCGCGTTTCCATGACACTTGACTCAACCCTTAGAAAAAAGCAGAAACAGGTTTGGCCGTGCAATTTCAACCTCGGTCTTCCCTGGTACCTGCATCCATCCACACAGGCGTTGCATGTTTTTTTGTTAATATTTCATCTGTCATTCTTTCAACTTGACTGAACCAATGGAGCATCATCTTGATGAAGGGTTTGCCTAATAACTAAAGTTCGGTTGTTATTGTTAAAAGATTTTATTTCACTTCCAATACTTGTTCAAATCTTGCAACATCATTTTTAACCACTTACAGCTTACAGACTTGTTAATCAGATGACAATGCAAATATATTATGAGACGAACCTAATGTGATGTTGAAACCGGAAGATGGCCACAGTTACTTCTAAAATTTCCAACATTATCCTACTGTGATAGGGTTTTATTTGATTCCTCTTGAATGGTGATTAATAGATAAAATAAAACCTGTTGACAACTGTTTTGTTGACACTGTTTGAAATTACATTAAATATGTTTACAAATACTAGGTAATAAAATAAGGAAAGATTAAAAAATAAAAATACTCGCACAGATTATAAAAATGTATGTATGGTTTTTTTTTAAAAAAAATTCTATAGTTTAAAAAAAAACTAAAATAACTTCATTAAGCATTGTTGAACGACCTAAAACGAATAATAATTCATTAATCCCTTGTATTATTACGTAAGTTGCCTAAGTTCATATTGTTTTATACGTGATTATCATGTCAAAAGTGCGAAATCTGTTTAGATGACGTGACAAAAGGACATTTTGTTTCAATATTTGATGTGTTCCCATGAAATAGGTTATTAACTATATACGTAAGTGAAACTCAATTACAACGAATGGTAAAAACATAAAAGAAGTAGTAAAATAAATTATACGCAATGATAATAAAACATTCGGCTGGTTCCGCCATCTCGTGCGCAAGCCGCTAAGAGCTTGACGTACTTGGTATAACACTGCATGACAAGAAGTAAAGTATTTTTACGCGCTATTTAATTGATATTTATTTAAGTAAACATTAAAATTTAATAATAATATTCAAAACGAATTTATTTTTTAACTTACTAAACATGAAAGTATACGAAATACCAATGTCGACAATAAAATCTTATTTTCGTGAACTATATAAGACTTTAAATGAAGAACAGACTATTAATCAAACAAAAGTATAAGTATAAGGGTCACGAAAGTAGTTATTATATAAAAATCAGAAGTAATAGAACTTCACACATTTAAAATCACTCTTAATTTTTTTATTTAAACTTCAGACAGAACTAATACTGATAAACTTTGAATTGTTGTTTTTTTATTTAATGGAATTCTTAAACGAGTCAATTGCGTGTATTTTAAGTAATACCAAAGACAATATTATATTTACTAATCTCTGGTAATACTTAGATATAATGACATAATATTTATAATTTTTGCATTACCTGCCACACAAATGCTTAATTGGGTTAAAACGGATAATCGACGGATTTAGGCGTAGAAGCTAACCCTTCCAATGAGTTGGTCAAATATGTGATTTTCACATTATAAACTTTTAATTACAAAAACAAAACACAAGTAATAAATTTAACTCATATCCGTGTTTAATTTTTTGACAGAGTTCGGCAACAATTTAATTAAGACACACTCATTAGGACGGAGTGTGTCTCTGCATATATTAACTCCCTTCAAATTAACCAATATAGAAATTCCAAGGTCGGTTCCTGGAAACTGTGTTATAAAGTTTGTAATTAAATTCAAATTATTAGCATAGCTATAAGTAGTTCTTGTGTCTTGTATAAAGTAACAATTTCCATTAAAAAAAAATTTGCAATTTTATTGTAACAAAAGGCAAGATATATTGTCAATTCGATTTAAAACATTTATTGCCAATAATAATTCAGTTTTCTTTTTGTTTTCAGATGAACCGGGCAATACAAGTCAAACCAGCGGACAGCGAGAACAGAGGAGGTAATATTAAAATTTACTGTTACATTTTTATATAGAATAAAACATTTTATTTAAAATATTCAATCAATGAAAGCAATAAAAAGTATAACATAGAAATTGTGCTTTTTTTATAATAGAGGAAGAAAACGGGTAAGTTAGGTCAATTCACCTAATGGTAGGTAATCACCGCAGCCCATGGATATCCGTAACATTAAGATATCTCTGATACTTTGCCTAAAGAAAGTATCACGCTAAATTTTGAAAGTTTCTAAGAATCTTTGGAATAATTGTAAAATATTTCAGGTGTATGAAGTCACGCTCAAAATCTATTATTCAATGGAATTAGAAACTACATCATTGAAATTTTATTAATTAACAATTATATATTACTACAAATATTATTCCAGATTAAGTAGTTTCTAACGTAAAGATACAACACCATAAACTAAATTCTGTTTTTGTGAGTAGTCTCAATATTTTATTATACATTAGCTGTTACCTACGGCTAGAGGGTAGCAAAAATTTTCACCCTAGACAAGATTTGAACCTGTAACCTTTCGTCTCAAGCCGACAAATGTTCTAACTATTTGAGCTACTGAGGATTCAAGTTCCGTGACGAAATTTTTAATTCCTTTCTTAGCCGTTAGCGCGGGTAGTTATGTCCTGTAGATACACAGTTCTGAGTAGGTACCTGCTACATGAGTTCATCGTTTCAGATGAAATTCACATTTATAATGACCCTAACTTTCGTTTACCTCAAGGTATTTTTATTTTAACACTTGCCCTGTGTTTTGGTTAAATTTTTATAAATTTTAAAGACAGAAAAAAATAAAGTTGTTTATTTAATTACAATGTGTATATCTAACAGAGAAATAACGAGCCTAAAGCTTACACTTACTTTTATTATATTAAAAAATACTACCATAACCTATCATACCTCTATATCTATAGAAGATGGATAAGCAAGAACATAATTACTTTCTTAATAAAGAAATTGTTTTTTTTTACTTATATCTGTTTTGGTTTCAATAAAAACAAGTAATAATAAAATAAATTATTACACGTGACAGCTCACAATAATATATTGACCCAGTTTTTATTTTATTTCATAAAGATCCCTTCCGTGATGGGTCACGTCAACTCTCGAAATAAAGAGGCAGAAAAATCCACTTGACCTTACCGAAAAATCTTGCGTTGCTAAGTAAAAATTTATAGCAATTTACCCCGGGACGAAAATACCCAATATGATGCTTGCCGCTTAAATATTGATATTTCTTCCTTAAAATTAAATTATATTCGAGTATCGTCTCGTGTTTTTCCATCTACATCCCCTTTTTATTTAATATATTATATTCTGAATAAATGTTTATTATATAAGGCAATGATAATATATTTTTTCCATCTGATTGATTTGGTTATTTATTTCTGTAACAGATTAAATTGTTTTGCATCTAGTTTGCTAAAGAAAGGAATGTATTCTTTAAAATAAGACATATGTTTACTTATCTTCTGTAGACTGTCACTTTGATAAAACTTATTTTGTAGTGTTTAAAGAAATCGATAAATCTTTTAGAAAACATACGATTTTCTAGTATCACTAAATCTTATGATTATTTAACCAGATAAAACTTTATTAAGAAAATATATAATTTAACCTACCATACACTCATAACGCGATAAATGTATTGTCAATATAAGGCAGCAATTGTCATTGCTGCGTTCCATTTTGTCTTGTAATCAATTAACATATCTACACAAAGTCTTAAATCTCTGCCTTAGTTTAAAACCGTACCTGCAACATGTATGTTGACATTTACGAACTATACAGTAAATTAGGATTAATAATTCTACTTTTAAGAAACCTTAATTTTTTAAAGTTGCAAGTTATTATTTAACATTAATATATACCTTTCTAATAAATAATAGAAATGACGAGTGGATCAAGTAAATTGTATTGGTTAGTGAATAATAGGTCAACAAAACTATGTCAAATGTAACAATTGATCGGGCTGGAGTAGTATTCGGTAACGAACACATTAATAATAGAAAATGGTAGCCATCGTCAAATAGATCCGAGTTGCCCCCAAGGAAATTATACAAACTTAAACGGGGAATAAGTTAGCGACGCGATGATTAAACTTTAGCTACTATTGATTTGCTTATGAATTATATATTACACTCCTAAATTTTGTGTAGCTCACAGTGAACAGTATTATTTATAAAATAATTGTTACCTTCTATTCGGAATTTAAGTACCTGAAGAAATTCGTTGAATTTGGGGAACTTTTTTTATTTCAAAGTTTAGAAAAATTGTCAGCTGTTTTGTAAAAACGTAGCAGCAATAACGTGTCTATTTTCTTAAGTTTCAAAGTCACAACGTTCTTAAACAGACTTAATGCTACGTAAAAAATGGCATTTTTTTTAAATGTTTTATTAATAAACAAAGACTGAAGTAAGAGTAAAGTTATTAATGCGACGGTTTGTGTTTATAAATTAAGTAGGTATTTCAATTTTAATATATTAATGTATTGATATCTTATTTGTTAAAACAATTTTGATGTAACTTGCGCATTTACATTAAGTTAATGTAAATAAAAAAGGCCCAATCCAAATTAAATATTAACGGTACAAAAAGTAGTAAATAAAAGTAGATAAATAAATAAAAATTAATTTACTTTCACAGCTACGTACGTACTGCTACAGCGTATTTCCTAAACACGTAGCCAAACAGCTACATAACGTAGCAGTGCTACAACTACCGCTACGCAGTGCTAATATCTCGTAGCGTGGTTACGTCCTATCTTGTAGAGCTGTGAAGTATTTTAAACTTGCTTTTGTTGGCGGACTTAGATTAATGGTCTTTTCTTTAGAAGAAGTACATTTTCCATTACAAAAAGTACATGTACTTCTATATAGAAATTTATTTAAACATTATATAGTCACGAATGACTGTATACAGAGAGAATAGTAATTTTAATTTGTACAAAAAGTGTATGGTTTTGTGGAAAGAAAATGTATGCAAATGTTTTGATTTTGTTTTAGTACTATTTTGTGTTCGAATCCGTCCTCACTTTGTTTGAGTTTAGGCTAGGCTAGGCTTAGGTGGTCGTTTTAAGCTTTAAGTCAAAATAAAGGCAATAAAATTGTAAAATGTACAATCCTTATTACAATTAAAGTTAAATACATCTATAGTTATCCAAGAATAAATCCAGACTTAACCTACAATTTGACAAAAAACTATCTGTTTTTTTGTCAGATTTTCTCTAAGATAGTTGTGTCTCAGCTAGTTGAACATTTTGTTTTTTTAAAACTTTACATGCAAGTATATTTAGCTTTAAAAACTTGATTGCAATACGAGTGTAAATTTCACAAAATCATTTTATTTTTAAGTTCTGTTTTAGGGGCTATACGCCTTTCATGCAAATTATTTGTGTCATTTCTATTTTACGAAGTTTAATTTCATGTTGGCTTTGCGTGACTTAAGTAATTATTTCAACACCTCATTCGACCAAATTACTACTAACGTTTAAGCACTTATTAGGTTGTAAGTTTGGTCACTGGCGATAAGCCTACTTATGGCGGTTATTATAAGTATTTTATTGTTTATGATTAAATTTAGTAATATAAGTAATTTGTTAACGAGTTTTACTACTTGGTTCATTAAAGAAATGAACCTATTCATCTAAGTAAACTAATTAATGAAGTGCCATTTGTTTCAATCAGATAATGTGTTTTAAACAAATAATTAACTTTGTATTAAAATTTCATTATAAGAAAGTTGCTTCCTGACAAATTTACTTTTGTTTTTATCGTTAGCTTTTAGTAAATCACACAGCTATGAATAAAAACACATTTTAAAAATAATTGTGAGTTCAAAATTACATTGTTTATAATTAGAAAGTTGTTTATCTGCAGATGTTATAACTAAATATAATGAATATAACTATAAAACTTTTAAAACAATGTGTGCAGTTCAATATTATTACATACTATATTTTAATAAAATTCCACTTTAAATTGATTGCTTTTATTCACACAACTATTTACAGTAAATTTAATATTGAAGCCACATTTTTACACAATTCGCACGAGTACAGTTTATACTATGTTTTATACTCATACTATATTTTATTTTACTAAATCAACAGAGCCCATAGTAAGCAAATTTAATGCTTTGGTTATGGGTGCTAGTCAAAGCTAACAATTCATAAAGTCTATTCACGCCCATATCTCCAAAGAGGTAGGCAGAGCCACAAACAGGGCACCCGCAACTAGCTTACGATATTAAATTCCACAAAATGAAGTGACTAGCCCATCGTCACTCGGTCACATATATCCAACCCACGGCAACGTTATTTTTATTAAAAAAAATGAAAATATATTTTTTGTTGCCCAACCCTGGAATCGAACCCAGGACCTCATCCAGTCAAGTCCAACATCTGGACTGCTAGACTATAGAGGCATACAAACGTAAAATAAAATAAACGTTAACCATAAAATCAAATAAACTATTATGTGATCATCTTTACGTAAAACTTCAAAATTAAATCAAGTCCTTAACAACTCTTGACATGAAAAATTACCCTCTCTAATTTGGTATAGCCCAATTAAGTTATCGATTTCATAACGAACGTAATTGCTTCCGTAACATATAATTCATAACTTGAAGACAACTAGTAATACAACATCGATTATAATAATATACCCAAGGAGGCAGTTACAAAAAACATGATATACTCTTTTTTGTTTGAATTAGCTACGTAATATTGTACTATTAGTAAATAAGTATTACTAGAATCAGCCAATAACTACTAGACTACTGACAGCCTTTTGAACGGATAAAAGAATAATTTTATTAGTTAATATGTCAATATATAATATTCTTTTTTCCGTTTTATTCTTTTATCCGTAGTTTCGTCAGACACCAGACATGGATAAAGTTTTTTTTAGTATTTTAGCATATACCTACCGCCAATCGGGCAACGATGTTTTTAATAGAAAACTACTAAAACACATTTTCTTCTGTTACTTGACCGGGTGATAGAACCTGTGACCTCAGTTAGTTAAAAGCAACACCCGACCGATAGATTCCGAAGGCCATCTGTACTTCAGCTTGCATCGTAGGTATGTAATTGATACATTCATTGTTTGTGCGCTATTTATACAATCTGCTAGTCTCAGCTTTTCAGAATGTCAAACTAATTTAGCAACTAAAAGCGGTTGAGATTTAAAAATAAGTGTAGGCTGAAATATATTAAGTAATGGTTATAACCTAAAATATCTTAAGGTTTATTTTAATGTTAAAATTAATTATAATTGATTTAGCCCTTTCGGTGTAAATTGGAACACATATACTTACAAACACACTTGCAATTACAATATTATTTAGTCCCTTGTGAGGTAATCAAAGAAAAAAGACATTAAGCACTAGAATTATTATTAATATATGAAATTTTTATTAAGATGGATTTCATGTCATAACTATTTAAATTGTTTTAATGTATTTTTTTAACTTTTTCTTTGTCGTTTATTTTTTAATGTATAAAACTTTTGCCATCCATCAAAAACCTCAACGTAATATCATTATTCAAGTTTAAAGTAAAAGTTAATTTTTTTTAAGTTAAAATTATTTTATTTAAATCGCCAAAAAGTATAGCCAATATTCTTACTTCCTAACGCTACTTAGTTAATTTTACATTTTAAACACGTAATATTATTTTATGATTAACAAAATAAAACAAAGTATTTATTACAAAATATCCGCACCGATTGTGCATCTCACAAGCCGTTCACTTGTCAATTATTACTAGCGGCCCGCCCCGGCTTCGAACAGTTACGAAATATACATATAAACCTTCCTCTTCAATCACTTTATCTATTAGAAAAACCCCATCTAAATCCGTTGCGTTTTTTTAAAGATTTAAGCATACAAGCATAGGAACGTAGGGACAGAGGAAGCTACTTTGTTTTCTACTATGTAGTGATAAGCATTTCTTAATATATTTAGTATTTGATTAAAATAAAATATTTTTTTATTTAAATTATTATATAGTTGTCTTTGTTTACTTTGAAATAAATTAAATCTGTTACTTACACAACTCAGTATTATTTACTCGAAAATAATGTCATTTTGCTAAAAAGCGAACAATTTTCATAATCATAAATATGACTTACCATATAATTCGTATTTAAATTAAGAGATTTAATTACTTGTATCATAGTTAATTAATATTAACATTTAAAAAAAGTGTTAATCTAATGAACAGAACAAAATGTACCTTCTTCCCGGACTGTTACGAATCGAATTTAATTATTGGATAGCCTTTTGAGGCTTCGTGGATAGATAGATGATTTCGGTCGGTATTACGTACTTTTGTGTTTCTTTGTGAAAAAATGAGTGCGCATGTACTAGGCTTTTTCCGGATAAATTCATTCTCCCCATTTCAGTCGAATTTTATTCTGTCCTTTTTACTACGCCTATTCTTTTGACGAACATACGGGGATATTACTTTGCTTCATCTGGCGAAATTTACAATTTCATTTTTTTGGCTTTATTTACCTTTTGATGTCATACATTTGTGATACATTTTTGCTGTACCTTTATTTGTTACTCTATATTAAAGTTTCTTTATTGTTTGTATCTTTAGAGGAGTATATAAGTTGTTGTGACAAGATGTTGCGATGGTCTTAGACGTGGCAATTTTAACCTGCCATTAAGTGATATACCAGTTTTTTCTTAACTTTTATATAACAAATCGTAATCCTTACTTTTAGGACATAACTTAAACCAGATTCTAGGTTCATATTGAGATTTTTTCATCATACGTATCTTAGAATTGTAACTATTTTGTGGAAGCTGTTTCAGCTACTGTTAAGTTATAATTTACTAGTGGCTCGCCCCGGCTTTGCACGGTTAAATAAAATATATTATACATGTACACTCTCTCAACTCTATAAACTCTCTTCAATTACTTTATCGATTAAAAAACCGCATCAAAATCCGTTGCGTAGTTTTAAAGTTTTAAGCATACAAAGAGACATAGGGCAGAGAAGACGACTTTGTTTTACGTGTTGAGACACTGCACTGTCTCAACATTATTTTTTTAGCATTGCACCCCGATCACATTATATGTCATGTTCATGTCTATAGTCTATGGTGGTTTTAAATACAATAAATATGAAGCAAAGCGAGCATGATTGAATGTAATTTGTAGGAGAGCTTGTAGTATCTAAGTATGCAAGTAAGTGAGTATCTTCATGCTATATCCCCGAAGATGTAAGCAGAGGCACGACCAGGGCACCCACGACTAGTCGAAGCAAGCCTATCGCCAACCGGGCACGTATTCAATCCTGAGCAACTTTTTTTTATAAAAAAATTGGAAAATCCAAAACGTTTTTCTTGCCCGACCCGGGAATCGAACCCGGGACCGCATGCAGTCAAGTCCAACACCTGGACCGCTTTACCACAGAGGCGACAGAGGTATGTAGTATCAATTTACAAAGTGAAGTTCACAAATACTAGTATTTCATCCTTTACAGGCGATATATTGACACCAAGGCCATATATTTCGTGGGCCGTTTAGTAAAAACGGTGTTGTAGCGGCCGCTTTCGAATATAATTTAATTTCCATACACCTCAACAGCGCTTTCACACGACAAACATGACTAATTGATGTTAGCACTTACAACAATGGTTTTGGCACGCGATAGCTGAATTCTTGTTTATGTTTTGGTAAAATGTGGTAGCACTTCTCACAAATTACAATTTCATTCTTTGATATGTTCATTTTGGTTTCATTACTACTGTTAGATGCTCATGATAAGAGCTTTATGAAATACGAATTACCCGCAGATTTTATCTTCATACAAAATTTTACTTCGAACGACTTTGAAAAAGAAAGTATTTTCACGCCCATATCCCCGAAGAGGTAGGCAGAGGCAGAACCATAGCACCCACGTCTAGCCGAAGACACTAAGTCCCATAATGTGATAGGTGGCAAGCATATCGCCAACCGGGCACACATTCAATCCTGGGCAACATTTTTTTTATCACGAAATTGGAAAAAAATACAATTTCTTTTTTGTTGCCCGATCTCGGAATCGAACCCGGGACCTCATGAAGTCACTTCCAACACCTAGACCGCTAGACCATAGAGACTATAATGATATATCTGTTTACACTTACGCGAAGTTGAAAAAGTAGGTATGACTAATTTTAATAAGAAATGATTTTTCTATCACGTTTGTTGGTCGGTACCACTCAGTTACAGAAAATTTTCAGTCAATTATGTTTAAGTTCACCAATGCATAAACTTTGCAGCTTACTTTAAAAGTAATTAAATTTAATAATCCGTTATTTACACATGTATGCACTTAAATTATCTTCCTAATAAACGAAAACTAAAAAGAGTAAAGTCAGGTTGATGTTATAGTCTGAATCCCAGTTTGACCTTTTAAACCCGTTAAATCCTGGAGTACAGTTTTGTACAGTATGTAATCTTAAAATTATTTATTTTTAACAATATGTAAAACTTTTAATAATACACGAAAAGGTTTAAAAATCTATAAATTTTAAAGAAAGAAAAAAAATCGCCCCAGACAGGATTTGAACCTGTAACCTTTCGTCTCAAGCCAACGAATGCTCTAACCAATTGAGCTACTGAGGATTCAGTCCCGTGGCGAAATTTTTAATTCCTTTCTAACCCGTTAACGCGTTATAGAAGTTTATCCCACGCACAGGGCAAGTGCTAAAAAATATAAAAAAATAAAAATACGAGGTTTAAAAATGTTTTACTAGCGTACTGAAAAAACAATACCCACATTGTTTGTCCTAACTCTTACTTGTATGGTACGGCGCCGCGTATACAGCACCGCATAACACTAATTTCAGGAGCATATCTTACCGCAGAGCACCGTGTGCTTCGTTTAGCGCGGAGCAGGAATGTGTGCATCGTTCCGAATGGTTACATTTCTAGTCAAATGGAACTTTTCACCTCTTTGGAATGTTTGGAGAAACTAATTAGGATATGTTTGCGTTGTTGTCAATTAATTAAAAGATTTGTTGTTCGGATTACAAAAGCTAGTATTCACGTTTATATAATATTGTACTTACTTGTTTAATTTATTTAATTTATTAACAAAATGAGTTAACCCCCCGTGTTGGTCCGGGCTCCTTTGTAGAATAGACCATCTGCCTTCCTGTGCCAGGCAGCTCGTAAAAGGCGAGCATAGGCTTGCAGTCACTAACACCGTGACATCTGACTAGGTGGTAGAGTTTCGCAGCGACTCACCCGGATTGGTACCACCGCCTTACCTATTCCTGCCGCCATAACGTCATGACGTGTTCCGGTTCGGAGGGTAAGGTAGTCGGTAAACTTACTTTTGCTCGAGGCCTAACATCCCGGCTTGTGGTTGGCAACGCACCATTACCACCTTTGGTGTCTCTAGGCGGCGGGAATTTCTTACCATCAGGAAATCCGTCTGCTTGTTTGCCTTCCAATGTCATAAAAAAAAAGAACAAACTGTGAAAGTCTGGATACTATATTTAATTATATTATGTCAAATGTTATTTCTATCAATCCAAATGTAGGTATGGTAACCTAAAGTTTGAATGGGGGAGAATCCGTGTCACATTATATCCACTTATAGTATACATTTTATTTTATCCAATAAAAATTTAATAAATAAATGAGGATACGTGTAGCTGTCCTGTAGTGTAGTGGTACGGTCCGGTGTTGTACTTGACCGCTATAGGTCTTGAGTTTGATACCTGGGTCATACAGTGCCCGGTTGGTGATAGGTTTGCCATCTATCACTTTTTGTGACTTATTGTCTACGTCTAGTCGTAACTGCCCTGGTTGTCTCTCTACTTCTGTCTTCCTCTTCGGGAATATATTTTAATTTTTTAGAATACGGTCTCGTCATACATCACATAGTTTTTTACTTTTTGCGAAAAAGTTATAAAACTTAGCTATAAGTGTATTTAATCACTACAGAAAAGAATGTAAATCTAACGAAAAAGGGAAGAGGCGTTCGCAAAATTGCTAGAATTATTCGCCTAACCAATGGACGCCCCCTTAACAGTAGAACCGATTACATTCTGTTTTAATGGCAATGACAGACGAATAAGTAGACTATATTTGTGATACATGTAACCTAACCAACTAAACCAAAGGATACCAATCTAGTTATTATGGGTTACTAGCTGCGCCCCGCGGTTTCACCCGCGTAAGTCCTAATGCCGCGGGAACTCCGGGATAAAAAGTAGCCTTTATGTTATTCTGGGTCTTCAGCTACCTACATACCAAATTTCATTGAAATCGGCTTTGTAGTTTTTGCGTGAAAGAGTAACAAACATCCATACATCCATACATACAAACTTTCGCATTTATAATATTATAATAGGATCTACCTAAGCCTGGGATGTTTAACTTCTTGCTTCAGAAATTTTGTAATTTGCCAAACTAGGAAAGTTTAGTGATCACTACTTACGCTATGTCTGCAGTAATAGTCCAAGTAGTAGTAATAATGCGTTCGGCATTATTACTACTACTTAAAATTCTACGACCGGTAACACTGCCACGTTATCGATAAATCTCCCCGATCCCCCGTGTTGGTCCGGGCTTCTTTGCAGAATAGACCATCTGCCTTTCTGGCCAGGCAGCTCGTAAAAGGCGAGCATAGGCTTATCATCACTAACACCGTGACAT
>NJDD01001168.1:150670-182613 GCA_002245505.1 Calephelis nemesis | reverse complement strand
CCATTACGTAAACGCTCATTACTGTCGTGTTGCTTAAGGGTAAATGGTAGATAACATATTTCCACAAGTAATCTAATTTCTCAGCCTTTAAATAGCAACGCACCAGCAACATCAATTGTATCTATAGGAATTCGGGTAAGATAAAAAGTTATAAAAAGGCTTATTTCAAGTTTATAATAAGTGACACTCGTTTATATTAAAAAGTGTCACTTTTGATACAAACATCGCTAGCGAATAAAAATGAACTATTCTGATTAATTGAGTTCAGGTTCTCAATTAAAACTCCACTGGAAAATGAATGGATTGCAAACACTGGTTAACACGTTTAAGTAGTTTGAAAAAGGAACAGAAGTAAGGCGTGTTTAGATGACGACAGAAATTACAACACAAATATCAGACATTTATACATACTGCTTACATCGATACAGTTTCTGTTAAGAAATGGAATTAAAATGATTAATGAGATGTAATACCCTCAGCCAATCGTAGATGTCTCTCTGCCTACATTTTCGGGTATACGGGTGTCAACACATCTTTTTTTTTAATCAAAGTCATTTGTTGCGGAAACATGTGGAAACAAATAAAATAAAATATAGCGTGAGTATCAAGTATACATAGATAAAAGGATGGAACAAAGTTATTACAGCGTACTTAATTATATTGTTCCATATAAAAAAAGATATGTACATATACAATATTTATAAGTGCAAATATTTAACTACTATATTACTCTGTATATTTTGGATATTGTAATAAAATTCGGTAGGTATTTTGAAGATACTATTCTAGACGTGCCAAATCAATGATTAATTGGAGATCTATAAGTGATTTTTCTTAATCATATCATTTGTAATCATAACATTTCTTATTCAATCTTTACAAAAAATTAAAGCAGACCGCAGAGTGTGAAATCATAACTTATGGACTACTTATTAAAACTTAAATGAAAATTTACAGGCGAGATTAAACTTTTACTCTTTAATTTTTTCGATTTGTTGCCCTTAAAAAAATCGATGCTGTTCCTGCTTAAAACTATTGGGGTTATTTTAGAACAAAAATTATAAAAAAATTTTTTGTTATTGAATATGTTTTTAATTAAAAAAATATACACACCCCTGTATAAATTAAAATGTAAATTAGTTAAAATCCTTATGTATCAAATGTACATCAGTGTAAAAGTTAAAAATCGGCCAATTTAAATAATTAACTAATCAAACTAACGAAAGCTCGTTGATAGTTGAAAAACACTTCGAGAAACTCAATACTGCTTTGATTGCCCGATAGCCAGCGAATACAAAGTGACATTTTATTAAAATGTCACAGAATCCGAACTCATGTTAAAAAACTGTTATTAAGAGATAAATCGTAAATTTAAATTGGGATTCCGGAAACTGATGTAGCAGAATTATCACGATTAAAACGATTACACTCACACACAGACTCTTTGCTGACTGACAGAGGCTGAATGTACGATGTAAAATGTCCCAATGTAAACTAGGCTTAACAGTGTTTAATTGAATAACTAGAAAAACGGGCAACGCTGTTGATTCGCAAAAGTGATCTAAATTTACACTAACATAGTCTATAGCTATAGATATAGACAATGTTAGTGTAATAATCTAAAATTCACTTTATTTTATTTATTCATCATCGTGTGTCTATAGATTTGGCGTCGTCGCTTCAAACCCGGGTATAAACATCAAAAAAAGGTGTATTTATGCTAATAAAAATTGTTGCCCCTGATTGTATGTCTGCCCGGTTGGCGTTGGGCTTGCCACCTAACCCATTGTAAGACTTAGTGACTTCGGCTAGTCGCGTTTGCCCAGGTAGTGTCTCTGCCAACCTCTCCAGGAATGGGCGTGAAGATACTTTTTTGTCATTTACATATATAAAACAGAGTCGGATTTCTAACAACACTTATAACCCGAGATCTGCTGGACCAAATTTCATGGTTTTTGATTCATTAGATTTGTCTCCACCCCAAATAGCAGAATGCACTTTAAAAACAAAAAAAATGAATCGTCCATATGATGGAGACGTAGCTTAGAACCGGGAGAAGGACATAGAGTACATTTATCCCTTACAACAGCGGGGAAACTAGGAAAAACAACATTTAAATTTTTCCCATACAAACTAAACGGGTGGAACGAATTTTGCCGGAATAGCTAGTTATTTATAAATACGAATAATAACAACTTATGTTAAAGTTTACCTTCAGGGCAGAACAGTGCTAAGATAACGCACATGAGTTTCCTGATGGTATGATATAACAGTTGCATATAGGGTGCCTATAATTAATGTTATATATGTCTGTGCATTATTGTGCTAGCTAATGTGCAAGTATACCGTTTACCCTACCTTGTGGACCGGAACACGACAGTGTCACAGCGGCGACAAGAATATGAAAAGCGGTAGATCATTGGGTCTACATTTAACTTAAAGTAGTTTTATTTGAATCCTTATCGATAATTGCATGTACACTAATCGTTAAATAAGTGAGGCGTTCCTCTAAGCATATGTATGATAAGCATTTAGCAATTCATAAATATCTGTATTACGTAAATCACTATATAGTATTAAACAAAGTCGCTTTCTCTGTTGCTATGCCCCTTTATATGCTTAAATCTTTAAAACTACTCAATGCATTTTAATGCGGCTTTTTCCAATAGATAAAATAGTTGAAGAGGAAGGTTTAGATGTATATTTTATGTGCAAAGCAGGGGCAGGCCGTTAGTAAAATATAAATTTAAAATATCATTAACATAGAATATAATAAAGTAGATCGGATAATGGCTTGACATCAATCAGCAGATATGATTATGAATCAAATGTGATTTGGTGTCACAATATTGACGGACATCGAAATGGACACGAAATTCAAATCAATTTTAACCACATTTGGATACGCATTATGATGGCATTATGCAATATGTATGTCATTTTAAACTTGGAAATCTGTAGTCCGTACGTGTATTGTATGCGAAATGGATGGATAGAATGGCTTTGTGACTTCTATACTTCATCATGTAGGTACTGGAGAATGTTTACAAATAATAATTATAACCCTACATAAAAGTAAGCGAATTATTGGAGTTTACTCCTTAAAAAACGATTTGAGTTATAAGGCCCGGTACGGAAATTTTACGAGGAGTAAAATCAAGTGTAACACGAAAAGTTGAGGCGTTACGTAGAAAGAGACAAACATATATATATGTAGGATTGAACGTGTAAAAGAATGAGATGGAATACATTACACAGCGTTTCTCATACTCGGGATCTCCTCCTGCGCGCTACTTCGAAGTCTCCGTGCAGGAGGAGTCGCTATCTATCAAAATACTGACTATTTGGATCACACTTCTAATGTCTGCGATAATACTAATTTAAGAAGAATTAACATGACTAAATCTGCTGTAGGAGACATGTGTGCTGCAAGATACATTTCGTAAGGAGTAAACTCCAATCGTGCGTCGTAGCTGACACACACCCACACTTTTTTTTATAAAAATGTAAATGAGGCAGTCTGTCTGACGCCACGCTTTCAAGGCTAAGCCACTGTGGCAACTTTGACAATTTGACATGCATAAAGCTGAAAAACCAAGCTCAAACCTAGGTTACTTTTAAAAAAAATCCCCAAAAGGGGATGCAAGTTTCTGTACAAGTTGTCGCTGACGAAGTAGCAAATGAAAGGCTAACATCTAACATTAAATGCGAAAGTCCGCCTGTTTGTCGGTTACGCTTTTTTTATTTCGATGAAATTTTATAGGAATATAGCCAAATAACCAAGTTTAAGTATAGGCTACTTTTTGTCGAAAATCAAACTTGTAAGAGCTGTAATGGATGAAGAAATTGTGTTTGAAAATCATTTTATTTTTACGATATTGGAACCTCCCAAGCAGGCGAATTTCCTGATAGTAAGAAATTCACGCTGTCTAAAGAAACCAAAGGTAATAATGGTGCGTTGCCAACCTGAGGCCGGGGTTTTAGGCCTCGAGTAAAATTAAGGTTACCGGCTACCTTATCCTCTGGAACACGTCAACAGCAAGCACTGGCGTTATATATGACGTACCAATCCGGGTCAGTCACTGCCCCCTATCACCTAGTCAGATGTCACGGTTTTAGTGCCTGTAAGTCTATGCTCGCCTTTTACAACCTGCCCGACAGGAAGGCAGATTCTTTATTCTGCAAAACAACCCGGACCAATACGGGATAAAATCATGTTGAAGGTAATCAAAGCTAATGTCCGAAGTAACTTTTATATACTGACACATTAGGCGTTAAATACAAACCAGTTTATTTTTTACAAGCTTAGAAGTAAAAATAATGAGTATCCTTATAACTTTTGTCTGTGTTATAGTTTCTTTTATAGTAGTGTGCGTTAGAAAGATAACTCCGTTTATGGCCAAGGAAAAGAGCAATTATTCGCCCCAATGACTTCTTATTACTAAAGCTTGTGATGCCTTTTTGCAGCAATCTTTCTTCTTTTCTTTCTTTAAGTTTTGGCCTTCACGTCAGTATTTTGCCATTCGTCATATAGAAATTTGCATCTAATTTTATATCAGCTATAATTAGTCATCAGTCGTAAGTCGTCAGTAAGTCATGTCAGGCTCTTGGGTAATGCGGCGTCCTCATTACGCAAGCTCATGTAATGAGATTTGGCGGCAACATGAAAATACACGATACGCTAATTTCTTCACGATTATTTCATTTGTGCACTTTCACTGAACAAAATTCTACAAAATGCCCACAAAATTGACTAATTTCACTCAATATCAACACGAAATTCAATAATTATAAAAAAAAATCGACCATCTTTTCTCTCGATGGCGCCAAAACTCTTTCGCAGCAATAAGAGCACAGTTTTATTCTAAGTAAAGGTTTTAATTTTCATCAGCTAATGTAACTAATAAAAAAGTCGTTAGGTTAAGGCGTGGGCTCTGTGTTTTTACAGCAAATGCGCTATAAACAGCTGCAGCAAGATTAGCAAGTAATTTTAAATGCAAGACTATGTGTTTTTTAAAAACAATTTTAAAAGAATTGGCTTGTTCTTTTAAATCCCCGATAGAAAAGAAGAGGTGCTATAAGTTTGACATATGTGTGGTATGCGTGTGTGTGTGTGTGTGTGTGTGTGTGTGTGTGTGTGTGTGTGTGTGCGTCTGTCTGTGGCATCGTAACTTTTGAAGGGATGGACTTCGATGCGGATTTTTTGTTTAAAAGCTGACCTGATCGTTTTTTAGCTACATTGGACACAAGGGCGTTATATAAAAAAAGGTAATTTAGTAGTAAACAATTGTAAATTTTTGACTGAATTTGACTCTGTAAAGGACAAAAATTGTACCCCTTAAGTTAAGTTAGGTATCTTCACGCTCATATCCCTGAAGAGGTTGGCAGAGGTAAACCAGGGCACCCACGACTAGACGAATGCACTAAGTCTCACAGTGTGATAGGTAGCTCGTTATTTTTGTCGCCATTACTTTGAAATGAAATCAAATGAAACTTATACCTAATCATATAATGTTTTATTTGCATGCAGAAAATAATATCAACCAAGGCTGTTGACTTTCACACGAACAACGTTTCGTAGCGATTATGTAGGCGTAGGTTGCTACATGTGCTACGAATATAATACTATATTCGTTTTTATATTTTGCTACAAGACCGTTTAAAAAATAAAATGAATTATATCGAAATTTGGAGAAACAGTTGGATGTTCTAAGATTAATATGATAACTACAAAATTAATCGCCTCTGTGGTCTAGCATTCCGGCGCCGGACTTGACTTCTTGAGGTCCCGGGTTTGATCCTCGGTTGTTTAACTATTTTTAGTCTGGGTTCCTTTTCAGAACAGATCCTCTGCTTTCTTGCTAGGCAGCTCGTAAAAGGCGAGCATAGGCTTACCGTCACTACGGCATACCGACAAGGTGGTAGAGTTTCGCAGCGACTTGCCCTTATGGGTACTACCGCTGTTTTAACATAATGTGCATGCATGCATGCACCTGAAGGGTATTTCATATTCTGATTTGTAAGAGATATACTATCTTAAAATATAATAAAGACGAACATAATTCTTATTGAAGTAACAAAACTTACCAAGCTACTACTTACAAAAAAAAACTAATGGCACTAATGAGGTATTCTAATTTAAATTGATAAAAAACTTAATAAATCTATTCCTTAACACTAGTACAAATAACACGTTCCTAGCTTCGTGTTTAATAACCTTATTAACTTTTCGTTGACGCTAAAGGATAGGATAGAATAACTTTTTATCGTGTACCAAATATATGATAAACAATTACACTAAACGAAACTTAAAACCTAAGTGACGTTATCGCCAAAATAGCGATCTTACAGGCAACAAACACATCAAACCTATTTTTTATTACTACTAAATTGTAATACTACGTAATTACTTTTTATTACTACTTTTATTCAAATAAGTACTCTACTTATACAAGAATATACACACGCATAGACACACACACACACACACACACACACAACATTACAAAAATTGCACTATTCAATTCTCGTGTCGCTAATATTCTAAACAATATTTTCAGTTTCTTGAGTTTTTTAAATAATTTTCTCAATAAAAATTCGATCTAAAAAGTCATTCAAATTTTCTTTATGTTCACTTCTCTAGTCTGACAAAATAAAATAAAAGCTGCCACTTTGCATTCATCTAAAAGAAAAATGCGCCAAATTATTTCAAAGCAGCGCATGTAACTTTGACAGAGCACTCCAAACCCGTTGTACATGAAAGCACGTAGCAATCTTCTCACATAATTTCGTTTTAGAAACTAGAGTAATATTTTTACCAACCTCTATAATTTAGAACGGACGAACACTGTTGGCAAACTTTTTTAATCGAGAACCTATGAGACAGTTACCGATGCAAAAATTAGATACCATTTTGATAAAAATAATATTTTTGTGTATCTGTAATCGCCTCTGTGGTCTAGCAGTTCAGTTGTTGGACTTGACTGTCATGAGGTCCCGGGTTCGAATCCCGGGTCGGACAACATTAAGAAAATTCGGTTTTTCCGATTTTCTAATAAAGAAAAATTTTGGTCGGGATTGGAAATGAGCCCGGTTGGCGATAGGCTTGCCACCTATCACATTGTGGGACTTAGTGTCTTCGGCTAGTCGTGGGTGCCTTGGTTGTGCCTCTGCCTACCTCTTCGGGGATATGGGCGTAAAGATACTTATTTATTTTACTTATTTAGTTATTCTACATAGCTAAAACCATATCCGCCATGAGTTTTAGGAAATACTCGGAATAAATATACCAAAAAGAAAAACTGATATATGCTAGGTACTTGTCAGAAATTACGGAACAAGTTTTTTATTCAAATAAAGTAGATGGTAAGAGTAATAGAATAGAAGAGAGTAATAGAAGTATATGGTAAAAAGTGACTGTCATCTGTTATAAATATTTTTAAATCATTCAGGGATACTTTTGTTAGGGCCACTTACTCAATCCCGGATTATATTTGGTATTGACTTAAACTGTCGAATGTATGGTGACTTAACCCTAGTTAAAGGATAACTCAGTGTTAAATACTAAACCCAGGAACGTGCAAGTAGCCGTTAATGTTTTTCCTTTAAAAACCTACCAGGTTCTGCCTAAACCAAAAAAAACTTTGGACATTTTACTTCGTAGTACACGTTTCGACTTTATTTTGTCAGACAAGAATCCTAATTCAGTTGTTTTTAGATTTGTATGGACGTGACTTATGTACCTCGTGTATGGTCTAAGTGAATTATTATTTTTATTATTCTTATAGTAATTATGCCAAAACTCGATGAAGTAGAGTTATCAACGATGCCCGTCTGCTGTAACTTTATACATTCGCTTTATGCAACCCAATGGGCATTTCCAACGATACCTTCGAGATTAAACTTAGGTTTTTCATATATTATGTATTGTGGGTCTTCTGACGAAATTACTGCTTAATTAACTGGATATTCAGACTTCTAACTTTAGGGTATGCGAAAACCCTCCAGGGTGCTTATTCATCTTGATGTTATAATCCTGATTAAGCATATTTTGAACTTTAAAGCTGTAAAAGTTATAAATGCTTAAAAAGCTTTTCGAAAATGTTCGAGGTTTTTAAAAATAGTATAGACAATAGAAACGCTTACCTATTTTAAATAATTATCTGTGTACCTAGTTGATTAAAATAAAAAAAATGGCATGTCAATAGTTTTGCTCATCTTGATAAAC
Organism: Calephelis nemesis; assembly: GCA_002245505.1. Classification (NCBI taxonomy): domain Eukaryota; kingdom Metazoa; phylum Arthropoda; class Insecta; order Lepidoptera; family Riodinidae; genus Calephelis; species Calephelis nemesis. The sequence continues at coordinate 174,386 of NJDD01001168.1, read as the reverse complement.
CATACATACACACAAATTTCAAAGTTGATTTTTTATGACATTGGAAGGCACACAAGCAGAGAGATTTCCTGATGGTACGAAATTCACGCCGCCTAGAGACACCAAAGGTGGTAATGGTGCGTTGCCAACCTGAAGCCAGAATCTTAGGCCTCGAGCAAAAGTAAGTTTACCGGCTTCCTTACCCACCGAACCGGAATACTTCATAACGTTATGGCGGCAGGAATAGGTAGGATGGTGGTACCAATCCGGGCGAGTCACTGCTAAACTCTACCATCTAGTCAGATGTCACGGTATTAGTGACGGTGAGCCTCTGCTCGCCTTTTACGAGCTACCTGGCAAGGAAGGATCTATTCCACAAAGGAGCTCAGACCAACACGGGGAAATCGAAATTGTTTTTTTATGACATTGGAAGGCAAACAAGCAGACGGATTTCCTGATGGTAAGAAATTCCCGCCGCCTAAAGACACCAAAGTGTTTGAAATATTTTCGCAAGATAGCGGATAAGCAGATGGTTCTCACTTCGCCTAAGAAACAACCGTCACCTATGGGTACCAAAAATGTTATTGGACCGACCGTATTTTTGCTATGTGTACAAATTGTCCTCATACGTACCATATTCGCCAGCACGGAACATAAAAACGTGGTCTCTTACTGTGGGCCTGATAAACAAGCTCAAGGTTGCACAGCGAGCTATGGAGCGGGCTATGCTCGGGGTTTCCCTGCGAGATCGATTCAGAAATGAGGAGATCCGCAGGCGAACGAAAGTCACCGACATAGCCAGCCGGGTTAGCAAGCTGAATTGGCAGTGGGCGGAGCACATAGCGCGGAGAACTGATGGCCGTTGGGGCAGAAAAGTTCTCTGGTGGAGACCACGTGCCGGCAAACGAAGCATAGGACGGCCATCCACGAGATGGACAGACGACCTTATGAGGGTCGCGGGGTCTCGCTGGATGCAGGCCGCTTCCATCCGGTCGACGTGGAAGTCAACGGGGGAGGCCTATGTTCAGCAGTGGACGTCCTATGGCTGATGATGATGATGATGATGAACATAAAAATACACGAGTACAGACGCCATTTCGTTAAAAGTAGGTTAGACAGCCGTTTAAATTTTTATGGAGAATTGAAGAAGCCGTCCAGGAAAAGAAAAGGGAAAAGATTCTTACTATTGTAATGTGTACTTCATTCAGAGCAAAATGGCAAACCAACACCAGTCCAAATATTTAAGACCAACTGAAAAGCATTCGAAGCTGTATTTATGCCGCAGAACTTAAAAACATATAATACTAGCGGCCCGGTACGTGCTTAGCTACGTATATGACCGCATGAGTGACATAATACAACAAAACAAAAAAAGAAAAAACAACTGAAAAAAGGTTCAATTTGACACAAAAATATTCATTAACAAAAGGAGCCGCCATTAATTGAATTCATTTGTTACAAAAAATGTAATAAATGAAGAACCGCTCAACCGTTTTTTTGCAAACTTCACAAAAACTATTTACTAAATAGTCAGAATAAAGCTTAAACATTTGTTTTGAATAGGTTAGCCCGTTCTTGAGTTATAAAATTACAATTAAAAGTGGCATTGATTTATATATATATTACTAGCTGACCCGGCAGACGTTGTTCTGCTATATTTTTAATATGATTTTAGTGAAAAAAATTGGGTTGAGTCACTCTTGATTCTCAGACCTACTCAATATGCACATAAAATTTCAAGATAATCGGTCAAGCCATTTCGGAGGAGTATGGGAACGAATATTACTAGCTGAGCCAGCAAACTTTGTATCGCTTGACATTAATACGTCGATTTCAATGTGAAACATTTCAAAATCAACAACTACTTATTATTTGAAAATTAATTAAAAAAAACATTTTCCGGCAGACCAAATTGTGAATCCAAACCATTCTCGAATTCCCTTGAACACACACAAAAAAAAATATTAAAATCGGTACATTCGTCTAGAAGGGGTTCAGTGACTAACACACGAATACAATAATTATATATATTAAAATATAGCTATCTATATTATTATCTATATTTTAAAGATTAGTAGAAATTCATCGAACGTGTCATTTCCACCGGTCACTGTAGAAACAAAGCACTAAAACAACAATATATTCTACTACATATACACAGAGATTACTTTGTGTGCATAACTATATAGTAGAATAACGTGTAAACCATATACACATATATCAAATTGGGAACAAATCCATAAACAATTCCCTGAGAACATAATGTTAAAATATTCTATTTTATTACTGCACGTTTACATACTGGCACGTGTATGACGAGGATTATTTCGTTTATGACCATGGAAAGGGACAATTACTCGCTCGAATGGCTTCATGTTACTGAAGCTTGTGCCTTTAACTTGATATGAATAACAAAATATGGAGCGAATTTCTTAGCACAGAGGTTTTAATTTCCATTAGTTAATGAATATTAGTTTAATTTAAAAACCAAATGCAAAAGATCCAATGGTAAACTATATACATCCAAGACCATATTGATGTTTTGCTATTCTTAGACTTTAATGTCAAGCTTTAGGCGTAGGTTTATAGGCTATTCCATCAACAAAACTAAAACATATTTATGACAACACTAGCTTCCGCCCGTCCATTTTTTTTTACCTATAGTTCCAGGATAAAAAGTATTGCATTTTATGACCAGGATCATAAGGTATAGTTGTACCAAGTTTCACCGAAATCGAACCGTTAGTTTTCAGGTGATGCCTAAACATACAGACAGGCAGACAGGCAGAAAAAAAATTTTTAATCACATATCTGGGTTTGGTATCGATCCAGTAACCCCCTGCTATTTATTTTTTCAATATTTTTAATGTACAGAATTGACTCTTCTACAGATTTATTATATGTATAGATTACATACTAGTCTTTGTATAACTTTACTCCGTATATTACATTCAAACTAATTATACACATGGATGAATACAGTTATTCAAATAACTAGATTATTCCACTATCGCGCAATGGATGTTTCTTTAAAATTACAAAACAAACTTAAACCTTGATCCAACTGGTTTATTTATAAGAGCGTTAGACAAAATATCGACCTGACCGGGTGACCTTGGTTCGTTGTACTAGCAACGTTTCGTAGACGCTACTATAAGTGCTACGTTTTATTCGTAACAGAAAGGTTACTTGCTACGAAAAATTAAGTACTCTTAAGTACTCTTTACGTCCCATAATTCACTCGCACTTATTCTTCAATTTAAGGCCGCAACATTTTTAGCCTCATGTTAACTTTTCAAAGTATTCAGCTATATTTTTTTCTTTTCAAATTGGTAGTTCAGGGATTACTGGTTTTAAAGTAATAAAAAAACGACGGTTGCACTCCGGGAGTGAAGGTAGAAGTGAAAACTTGAATGTTAACTTTGTGAATTTTTGATATTTTGGAATGATTGGAGAATAATTTTGCACGAATTCGTTTAATTATCAGTATGAAAGTATTTTCATTTATATGGTAGAATGCAATATTCATTTATTGCGCTATCGTACACACACATTTGCACAAGCGCCCTGCACCGTCTAAACGAAACAGCAACCTTGTAAATAAACCTTTACCGATTCATCTAGTAAAATGGGCTGATACAAACACAAAAATACATTCGAATTTCTTGAAATCCCTAAATTGGGACATATTTCATAAAGTGTGTAATTAATTCATGATTAATGATGTGTAAATAACAATCCTGAAATTACTGACTTTTTTTAACCTATTTCTAGAATGATGCAAATAAATGGTGATGGTATTTTCTGTATTTATGTAAATATTTTGCAGAAAATATATCGCAGTAAATAGGTATCTTTGTACCCGTATTCCTAAACCAGGACGCATCCGAGTAGCCAAAGATACATAGTCTCATAGTGTGACAACCTATATGTGTGGTATCACCAACCGGGCATAAGTGACATCCCTGGCAACGATTTATTAAAAAATTGGCATAACACGTTAAGGTGAGATTGTGAGCACATGATAGCCTATCCTAATCCTATCTTAATCTTTTATACTAAATAATATTATAAATGCGAACGTTTTTGTTTGTTACTCCTTCCCGCAAAAACTGCTAAACCGATTTTCATGAAATTTGGCACACACATAGAGAGTAACTTCGATTAACACAGCATAGTTGTTAGCAGGAAAAAATGTTCCTGTGCGACCATTAACCGCAACGCCGCGGGCAACAGCTAGTATTGTATTGTAGTTCTTCCAAGTGCTTGTTGTACAAGTAACTCTAACAGTACAACTAACTCTAATAGTAAGTACAACCAACGTAACTCTTAAGTTTTATCAAAACCGATTTTTTGGGAAGAAAATTCTCTAGCTGAAAAATGTGAACCATCAAAGTCGAGGAAATGGGCCAATCTAAAGTATAAATAAGCGAAACCATTTTAAAAATCGTTCTCAACTTCGACAGCGAGCGCTCCGAAACGTGTAATACATAAGAATATCTTACATAACATCTGATCCAAATACAGGTATATATTTTACTTTTAAATAATATCTTTATATTATTTAAAATAAACCGTTGTATGTTTGTCCAGATGAAATCTTGTTGATTTTTTACATTAATTTTACATTAGAGGACATTGCAAAATGATTAGACATGAAACAGATCTGATTATGGAATTAGAGAGTGACAATGGAAACTCTTCAAATTCCCAATTGTATTGTATTTGGACTAATTTGATACGTCTTTGATAATTCTCAAATCAACTGCTGGGAATAACCCTTACAAATAAAAGCTTGCCACGAAATTGTGTTTTTTTCAAAACTTATTTGACATTAGCTGTTGCCTGCGGCGTTGCCTGCGTGGTTAATGGTCGAACAGAAACGTTTTTTCGGGATGAAAACTATCTTATGTGTTTATCCAAGTTTCCCTCAATGTATGTGCTAAATTTCATGAAAATCTGTTTTTGCGTGAAAGAGGATTTATATTTATAACATTAGTAGGATAAAATGTATCTTTACCTACATCATCAATTATAATTTTTAACATTTTTAACATTGCCTTTGTAGTCTAGTGTTGAGTGTGTTGGTGGTCCACATGAGGCCACGGGTTCGATTCTCGAGTTAAGCAACTTAAAATGTGAATTTTTTAAATTTTCTAATAAAAACAATTTTGCTCAGCTTAGGTATGTTTTCAGTAGACGATAGGTTTTCCACCTATCGTTTTGTAGCACTAACGCATGGTCGGCTTCTTGGTCATCATTGGTTCTTGGCCATCATGGTCGACTTCGGCTGGTCGTTGATGGCCTGGTTGTCCTGCTTATAGACATTTTACACATCATTTTATTTGAAATATATCTGGTTTTTGCCTGCCAGTTTTGGCCTGGTTGTCCGTCTTATATACATTTTACACATCATTTTATTTGAAATACATCTGGTTTTTGCTTTCCTAGTTTTGCCCTGGTTTTCCGTCTTATATACATTTTACACATCATTTTATTTGAGGTATATCTGGTTTTTGCCTTTCTGATTTTGGCCTGGTTTTCCGTCTTATATACATTTTACACACCATTTTATTTGAGGTATATCTGGTTTTTGCCTTCCTGGTTTTGGCCTGGTTGTCCTTCTTATATACATTTTACACATAATTTTATTTGAAGTATATCTGGTTTTTGCCTTCCTGGTTTTGGCCTTGTTGTCCTTCTTATATACATTTTACACTTCATTTTATTTGAAGTAGGTATATCTGGTTTTTGCCTTTCTTTATCATAGTATATGCGCAGTTTTTGTGTTAAGGTTATTTCTTGGCCATAAAAGAAATAAATTATTCATGTTTGTCGCAGGAAAGGAAGATTGCGTTTAAGTGTGTCGTAAAATGAGTCGGATTATGCAAATCAATGTTTATTTAAGTGTTTGGTTCCAAGAAAATATAAAAGGTTAATTACTGGAAAACTTTGTGGAATGGCTAACCAACTGTCAAACTATTACGAAATATGTTAGTGTTTTTTTTTATTTGATAGAGCGAGATCCCAAAAGACCATAAATGGGTAGACACTAGCCTTTGATAAAGTCTGAAATTTTAATGGCTTTGAATTGAGCTTTTAAGCTCAGCTTAGTATGTGTAGTGTATGTGTAAAGTAGTCGCCTCTGTAGTCTGCCGGTCCGGTGTAGATTTGTCCGGTTTACTCGACTCCATAATCACGCAAAAGCCTGCCCCTTTCGGGAGTCAACCCCAGACCTCACAGTTTGTCGGTGAAGCTAGACGCAAATACCGTGTACGCTAACCACTAAATTGTCTCAGAAGAAGTTAAATGTATATTAAATATACTACTTTACTTACTTTTCCTTATCCCTGGCGAAAGCTTACGCTGAATCCTACTAACATAGTAATGCAAAAGTTTGTATGCTGCTTTGTTTGTATGTTACTCCTTCACGCAAAAACCGCTTAACCATTTTTCATGAAATTTAGCACAAACTTAACTTAGAAGGTAACTTGTATTAAAACATAGAATAGTTTTCATCCCGAAAAAATGTTCCTGTGTGTACCATTAACCACGCAAGTAACGCCGCAGGCATCAGCTAGACTTTTATGTAATGACGAAGTTTCTCATGGATCTTTAGCTATTTATTTATACATATAAATAAATACTCATTTCCCTTAGTCATCGTATAACGCGTCAAAGGACTAGTTTCGGTAACTCTTTTTTCTGTTAGTTTTTGTCAGGAGAGTATTGTTATGAATAAAATTCAATACTCATAGTTAGAACAGGACAACGTCTGTTGGCGTAGCTAGTTTGTAATAAAAGTTTCAACTAGCAATCGTGTCGTCGTACCAACTGTATTGCTCGTGTTGGAAGCTTAAGCTAAAGCTTTTACACAATGTTAAAAGTTTAGGTTTTTATGGATGTCAGACTATTTACAGTAAATATTATTTTTAGTGTTGGAATTTCCCAGAGTGTGATTAAATGGCTCATAAAAGTAAGTAGTTAGTAATAAAAGTTGGGTAACGTAATGATTGTTAAAATGGCGGAGTGCTAGTAAAACTATTAGAAATGAAATTTATTATTTACAGGCCCCCTGCGATTTTGTATGTTTGGAATGTATGAATCAAAGGTCTATCGAGGTAGGCAGAGAGTATCGTGAGTTAAAGGTTATAAACACTGCAGACCTACCTGCCTAGCTTCCTTTACCTTCATTACTCTTATCATACAAACACTTTTCCCCGTGTTGGTCTGGACTCCTTTACAGAATAGACCATCTGCCTTCCTGCCAGGTAACTCGTAAAGTCGAGCATCGACTTATCGTCACTAGCACCGTGTCATCCTACGAGGTGGTAGAGTTTCGCAGCGACTCGCTCGAATTGGTACTGCCTTACCTATTCCTGCTTGTCCAAAGTCCAAAGCTTGCCGTTGACGTGGCCTAACATCTAGGCCTCAAGTTGGCAACGCACCATTACCACCTTTGGTGTCTCTAAGCAGCGTGACTTTCCTATCACTCGGAAATCCGTTAGCTTGTTTGCTTTATATTTTTTGATGCTAAATTCACGCCGCCTAGACAATTATCACAAAAAAAAACACGCCGATTGCGGGGACTTAATAACATCTTCGCATAATATTCCAACAATTTGGTGGTAAATCCAAACGTATCAAAACCTAGATTTCCCCGGGTATTTCCAAAAGGCGTAACCGCGGGCAACATCACTGTTTTATGTTATATCCCTTACAATTTCCACATTTTGTGAGACATATCAAACTTTTACAATTTTATGTTCGTCTCGTTTATCACATATCAGATTAAAATGTTACATAAGACTCAAAAACCATCAAACTTTTGCATGAGGGATCTTCAGAACACATGAAACTGAAGTATTATAATTTAAACTTCAGAAGTTAGATTAGAATTCTCATTCGGCTGATTTGTTATATACTTTGTTTTGTAACAGACTCAAAGAAGAAGGAATTGATTAATTGTATTATTTTTTTGTATGTTTGTTAATCCGTCAATAGTTAACTAATTTTTATGTTTGCTTTTAAGTATTCTAGGTTATGATTCAGAGTTACTTCTGTGTAAATTTAATCAAATTTTGAAAAGAATTTCGTAAGTAATATACAATAATGCTTATTATTAACTAACTCCTTTAGAGGGTTTTGGTCGATCTCTCCCTCAATGACCAGCCGTACTGAGAGATGGAGGACGGGTGGAGGGCCAGATTGTCGTTGTTATGCTATGCTGTATTGTGCTGTCGTTTTTTAAATAAGAAGGGTATCTGGCAAAGTGTAAATAAGTTTTGGTTTCTGTATTATAAAGTCTTTTAAGTTAAGAGCTTTATTTTTCTTCAATCGTCCAATGATGACCAGATTTTAATTCTTTTTTTTTGGAAAGGTTATGGTTTTGAGGTGGTCCCATACATATTTGTTCACGATTCGAGTAAAATCTTTAAGTTAATCTTTTGACTTAAACTTAACAATGCATATTATTGTCGTTTATCTTGATGATAGATATAGTATTGAAACAGGAGTTAAAAAATTAACAGGTTTTATTGTAATTTTGTTATCAACTTGTTATATTTTGTATATTTCATTACTTTTATCTCTTTCGTCATCACCTCAAGTTAGTATTCATATTTTAAACAACGAAACACTTGTACCTTTTTACGTATCACTTACTTAACTTAAACTTTTGGACTACTTTAGTCTGCGATTAAAAAGACGATTAGAGATTACGGCGTTTACATATCATTACCCTATAGTCTCTCATCTTCCAGAGAGAAGCGTATCTATTTGCGAGTTTGAGAGATTTAAAAAATCTGTCTTTATTTATCATTCTCTTTTCGAAAAATAGGTAATGAATCCGACATGCTTCTGCATAAGTTTTGTGCACATCTTGCTACTTTTTGAGATACTCTTAATGCTGTATAAATCTTGACGTAGAAAACTATATGATCTAAAAAAATGGACCTGGACTCCTGGACCTCTAGACCACAGAGGCTGTGGTCTAGAGGTCCAGGAGTTGGACTTAACTTCATAAGGTCCCGGGTTCGATTCCCGGGTCGGGCAACATAAAGAAAATATGGTTATTCCAATTTTCTAATAACAAAATGTTGCTGGGGATTGGATGTGCGCCCGGTTGGCGATAGGCTTGCCACCTACCACGTTGTGAGACTTAGTGTCTTTTTGTGCACCTGCCTACCTCCTCGGGATATGGGCGTGAAGATACTTTTTTCTTAGTGAAACTTATCATCCACTGGTTCAATTAATTTATAGCCACCTCGAAATCGTTATGTCTAAAAAAGAATAATTGAAGAACAAGAAACTATCGGTCCATTATTGGCCGACTAACAAACATAAGTCAATATAAAGTCGAATCGACAACCTCCTATTTTTAATCCTTTAAAAAACAATCCAAAAACGAATCCTTGAAATAAACGTTTCAACCGTATCACCGTGAGGATTAAATGGTAATAGCTAGCTTTCTCACTCTTGCTTTAAATATATTCTATTCTTAAAGATCCTCAAGACATAACCGTTTGGATATATAGTCATAATCCAATAAAGTTTAATGCGTAAGATATTTTAAACTTATCTTTGATCCAGACAATGAATACAATACTGTCGTAATCTACCCCAGCCCCCGTCACTTTCTAAATGATCTCAGTTATTCACGATATGAAATGGCGTCCAAATAAAGCGAGATGAATTAATGAATTAATTAGCTCTGTCATAACAATATTAAAATGACGCAAACTGGAATAAATGAATCTGAAATTTGTTATTTTTTCATGAATTCATAAATGTCTTTGACATAAGAGATATCATTTAATACTATGGAAGTCATTACTGCCTTATTGTGTGTTTAATTGTTTATTTATGTTTTTTTTATCTCTTTATTCAATGAGCTGTTTCTTTTAAAAGTTATTTGGAATAATATCCACCAATAAGTAAAAATAGGTTTCTAATCGCTTGAGCCTCCAAAACTAATTTTGTTTGCGATTTAAAACTGTTGTATGTCATTGTCTTTGCCCTTGGTATTGCTACGATATGTTTAATCAAAATCTGAAGGTCCACTATACTATGTGTTAAAGACATTGCTTTACTTAAGTATAATTCTTAATTTGCTCAAATTCAGCTCATACACCTTTATTTTTTTAAATGTCTGAAGTTTTATTAAGTTTTTGTTTCTATATTCGTCCATTTTAAATTTTAGATAATATGAGGTTTTTTTTCTTAAAACGTGTATCTTAAATTACTAAAAAATAAGTACCTAATTTTATTGTTAAAAATATTCACCACCTTTAATTTAGCATTTCTGGGCCGACTATAAATTGTTATTAGTTTAAGTTTAACTATTACAATTTTTGTTTATTATTACAAGATAATTAAGTTAATTAAATGGAAGTGATAATATCTCCACCATAAAGGTAAAGAAAAAAAAGTATCTTCACGCCCATATCCCCGAAGAGGTAGGCAGAGGCACAACCATGGCACCTACGACTAGTCGAAGACACTATGTCCCACAATGTGATAGGTGGCTAGCCTATCGCCAACCGGGCACATACACAATCCCGAGAAACTTTTTTTTTATTAGAAAATTGGAAAAACCCAATTATTTTTTTGTTGCCCGACCCGGGACCCGAACCCTGGACCTCATGAAGTCAAGTCCATCAACTGAATCGCTAGAACACACAGGCGATAAATAAGAGTAAATGAAATTATTTAATGTCGCAGGCTGTCGTGGACATGAAGCACAAGATTCACAAGATTGTCTTATTGTAAGAATGAATTGCGACATTCTTGCAACTCTAGATGCGGATAAAAGGCAAAAGTTTCAAATGGGCTTACGTTCGCAGTCAGAAAATCTAGTATAATATTCATAAGCCACTTCATGTTTAGCTTTGACTCTCTGAAATGAAATAACTCTAAAAATACATAGTTTTTCGTAGGATAAGTAATATTCTGCTTTTAAATTTTAAAACTTTGCTTTGCTCGAGTATTAAAACAATCTAGCTTACACCGCGCAAACGCATTCAGATATGTATCTTATCATCAATCGATTCGGTCTTGATTGCAATGAGACCATCTCGGAATTACGTTACTTCAAACAAAATCTTGTTAAATCAGTTGAAAAATGACGGAGAAATTGAGTAATATACAAAAAAAACCGGCAAAGTGCTAGTCGGATTCACGCACGAAGGGTTCCGCACTATAATCTTTGGCCAAGTGCGAGTCGGACTCCGGTTTCGCACTATCATCTATAATTTTTGAGTTTTTATGTTTTAAATTAGGTATTTATTTTTATAGTTAATATATTTCTAAATATCTACTTACAAATAATCCAGTTTTTTCCTGTTTATTAAGATCGAGTAAAAAATGCTGAAAAATTATGTTTGTTGGAAGGTTAATTTTTTACACTAAAACAACCTTTAACATTTACTTTATTGTTATTTAATTATTTATTTTGAAAGGTAATATTCAAGTAAATAGGTGCTCTGTGAAAATTTGAAGCTTCTACCTGTAACCGTTTTTAGTATTAAGAAAAAAATATGAAAAAACACGTTTATTGCATGCATAATCCCTTAAAATATTTTTTCAATTTTTAGTATTTGTTGTTATAGCGGCAACGAAAAAACATCATTTGTGAAAATTTCAGCTTTCTAACTATCACGGTTTATGAGATACAGCCTCTCGAGACAGACAGACAAGACAGCGGAGGCTTAAGAATAGACCGTATTACTACTCACGTTGTTACCCTTTGGATACGGAACCCTAAAAGTCTCAAACAATTCGATGTGAGAACTTTCAAACATTTTTATGATTGCAAACATTATCCTCTTGCTCTTACTCTTACAGAATAAATTACCTAAAATCGTCCCAAATGCATATTAATCTCAAAGGATTACCCGTAAACTTTGTATATTCAAAAATGTGGACTATTTGAGCCACCCTGACCTGTTTTAACAAGTTCAAATAAGGGACTAATATCAAGGGAGAATTCGCATTTTGTATCAAATTTTAACTTTTCGGGCTTTAGAAGCCACGGTCGCAGCTTTAAAACTTCTACATATTAGATTACGTAATTTATTCAATGTTATGGGTATGTTAATAAAAAGTTTGTTTATAAATTTTCGTTGTCGAAGCTTTACCAGTTTACTCCCGCGGCTTTTCTTTCGTGTTGATTCTTTTTTATGATATTAGAAGGCAAAGAAGCAGATGGATTTCCTGATGGTAAGAAGTACACGCCGCCTAGAGACACCAAGGGTGATAATGGCGCGTTGCCAACCTGAAGCCGGGATGTTGGGATTCGAGCAAAAGTAAGTTTACCGGCTACCTTACCCTCCAAACCGGAACACGTCATGACGTTATGATGGCATATTTCTGCCATTTAAGGCGGTAATACCAATCCGGGTGAGTCGCTGCGAAACTCTGCCACCTAGTCAGATGTCACGGTGATAGTGACGGTAAGCCTATGCTCGCCTTTTACGAGCTGCCTGGCAGGAAGGAAGATGGCCTATTCTGCAAAGGGGCCCGGACCAACAAGGGGGATCCGCACCAGTAATTGTATTTGAATGTATTAGGGATTCGCTTCTTTCTTTTTCCCCGTGTTGGTTCGGTTCCGCTGAGTAGTATAGACAATTTGCCTCTCTGCCAGACAGGCGCGCACTAGTTAAATAAATATATACGACATCACTTACAAGACCAATGGAAAAGCAGACACATAAATGTTCATCACACAAATGTCTGCCCCCGTCGGGAATCGAACCCGAGTCTCGCGGTTGATCGGTGTAGTTAGGCGTGTACGCTAGCCACTCGACCAACGAGGCGGTCTAATTCAAACTCAGTTCGGTGCCAATCCAATTTAATACTTACTTATAATATAATTATTAGTTTAAGCCATGGCACCGACTTCACACCTTTTAATAAATAGCACACGTAAGTCATAGGTAGTATTTAATTAATATTAAATGTTTTATTTTTTATTTTTACTTCTTAGTTTTGAAGTCGGTTATAAGTAACGTAGTCATTTTTTTCTATTTTTTAATTAAAAATCTTAATTTGGTTTATAGAACTCATCTACTTACCAAGTTTCAACAGCGTAGCTTTATAGCTTCGAAAAAGGGCTATAACATACAGACGGCCAGTCAGACACCACGAATCCCTTTTTTGGCCTTTCGCTGCGGAACCCTAAAAACGGAGCTATACTTAAAAATATTTAAGTTCAGTAAAACTGCAACAAATCATTTACGCCCAATAAAATTGCAATAAATAATTGTTTTCTGCAATTTTATTACCAAGTCGCGACTTGATCGTTATTTTTTGAAAGTATATTTCGAGGCGTTCCCATAGGAATATTATCTTACCATATAGTGGCTTTTAGGTTAATTTTATTAATATTATAATTGCGAATGTTTCTATGTTTGTTACTCCTTCACGTAAAAACTCCTGATCAGATTTTCATGAAATTTGACACACACATAGAGGTTAAATTGGATTAACATATAGAATAGTTTTTATTCTGAAAAAATGTTCCTGTGGGACCACTAATCACGCGGGAAACGCCGCGGGCAGCAGCTAGTAATGCATAAATTTGCAAGTACCTTGTCGTAGGGGTATCATGATCTACTTCATTTGATAATCACGTAACAAACATACAAAAAGCAACCAATCGAATTAATTACTATCTCCACTTTTAGCGTCGGTCAAAAAGAAATAGAACCACATTCTCCAAAGTACACCGGTCCTACAGAAGCAAGTCAACTTGCAGAGTGCAGTTCCACTCAAACGAATAGTTAACCAAACCATTTTGGTGATTAGTGTATTTCTCTTACGTCACAGCCAAAACCCAAGGGTCTTAAATCAAATCTAGCAAAATTCACAAAATAACTGACAAGCAGACAACCAAACAACTACTCAAAAATAATGGAAGTTTATCAATCATTTAATCTGGGTTTGGAATTTGAAGCCAAGAAAAAATTTCGAGCTTAAAACCAGTCCTAAAGTTAATCCCAAACATATTTTGGAATATTAAGAATGAGTTTGAGTTAGTTAGTTATTAAGTATATTCAGATTCGTATCCCCATGGTATAGCAGAGGAACAACCATGGCACCAACGATTAGCTGAAACGTCTTAGTCCCATAATGTGATATGTACCAAACCGATCGCCAACCAGGCATCCAATTTCTGTAAACGCTTTTTTTGAAAATTGAGAAAAATACATTTTAAGTTACCCAACCCGGAACCATATGTAGTCAAAACCAACGACGGACCACTAGACCACAGAAGACATGAGTTTAAGGATTTTAAATATACACGTAAAATATCTTACAAAACTCGTAATTCCAACATGAACATTTCAATGGTTAACCCTAATTTCAAAAGGCTTATTTTGTAAGGTCGTCTTCCGCAAAAAAGGGACTTAATTGAGTAAATTAGTCCTAATTGCGGAGGGCCTAAGCTTAGCGGAACGCCACGATGGATCATAAATAAACAATTCTTTTGTACGTGTGTTTTTCACCTAACTCCCCATTTCAAACTAAATTCAAACTTTATATTCATATTTTTTATTAAAGAAACACTTGTACTGTTTTTCGTATTACTTATAATTTATTATTTTGTAAATAGCCTACCGGTTTCGCTTAAACGACATCGTCAAGGCTAAAACTTAAACTACTCTAAGAGTAGTACAGAGTAAAACCGGTTTTACCAAGCGCCGACGATGGAAAATATCTTATGACTTAATAATTTAGTGTATGTAGTGAAACTGCCAAAACCGACTCCAACTGTTTTATTGGATACCACGTCGCGTTTTGATAATTATTTTTTCGAAAGATGGAAAAAAAAATAAAAATTTCTATTTTAAATTTTCTATTAAAAATAAAGTTGCCCGGAATTGGATACATGCCCGGTTGCCACCTTTCTCTTGTGGGACTTGTCTTGGCTAGTCGTGAGTGCCCTGGTTGTACCTCTGCCTACGTCTTCGGGGATATAGGCGTGAAGATACCACTTTAAGAAATGTAATGTTTCTCAATTGATTGTTACGAAAACTTAGGAAAAGTTCTATACTTCTTATCGGCGGTACTTGGTGGAATTCCATTCTTGGAACAATTTATTCACAACACTTGTACTTTCCACAATTTTGACGTGACAACGTCTTAAATTAGGTTGGGGCTCGGAGTCACTCTTGAAAAAGTGCAACGCTCGCTCACGTCTGTTACGATCACCGAACGAGTGAGAGGCCCGCCGCCTTGCGTCTCTCTCCCACATATTCTAACGAGAAAAAGACGTTGTCACGTAAAATCTTCGCCCGTAAAAATGACTTTACAGGCAACCATTTTTTATTTTTATAGTTTAGCCAACCGGTTTCGCTATACAAGCATTATCAGGGCTATATAGCCCTGAACCCTGAACCATAAAAATTAAAAATAAAAATATAATGTGGAAAGTACAAGTGTTTATAAATAAATTGTATCAAGTAGGAAAAGATCTCAAAAACCGGTATGTAAATTAAATTGCTAAAAACTCAGCAATCCCTTCTAATAAAAAATTCTGTTTCTATTTCTTATAAGATTGGATGCCGTTAACCTACCACAGAGAAAGTTATCTGATTTTATTTTGTCCATAAAATTTCATTGTGTTCCCAATGTTTCCATTTCAGGTTGCAAGAATCTAACAATGAACTTAAGATATCTTGACGGTATTATTATTTTTATTACACTAGCATTAGATATTTTAAACGATTTAAAAAAGGATGTTTTACTTCTATTTTATATGCCTGTTGTCATATTTCTGAACCGATTTTAAAAATTATTTTTGTATATGAAAAAGCGCTCTTGTTAAGTGGTCCGCTTGTAACAGTACGCTCGTAGCAATTCGTACGGATAGTACGTTACCATAACAAAGGGTAAGTTTTAAAGACTCACCTAAATTAGTATCACCGCCTTTATAGGGAATCACCATAGAATCTCACATCAGGTCATGACAGTGGTGACTCGACTGCCATGATCAGTAGAGTTACTCTAAAAGCTCGATTCATGCAAAATTGGAAATTGAAATCGATTATGTCACTCTTGAACACAGTACTGGCGAATTATTGACGTTTAATTTATGGTCAACAATACATTTTTTCATCGGATTCGTTGAATTCATTTGTAAGTAAATGTTAATAATCCGCTAGCACTGTGACCAAAAGTACCTAAAATGAAATATACGATTTTAATTTCCAATTCGAATGACATCGAGATTCAAGAGTAACCCTACTGATCTGTAGGTTAAGGCAGTTGGTGAACTTAATTATAGAGTCACCTCTCAATCCTCACGTGATTGATGGGGAAAGGGGAGGGAGGGGCAAAAATCACGAAGCAACTTTGTGGTGAGATATCATATTATGTTTTAATATTTTCATTCAAGGTCAAAGTAAATACGACCCGACTCATTAATGTTTAAAGAAACCCTTTTTTAGTCCATTGTCTGAATTTTATTTTAATATATTGATTATTCCCGAAGAGGTAGTTAGTACATCCACGACAAGCCGAAGACACTTAACCTCACAATTTGATAGATGGCAAGCCTATCGCTAATCGGGCACATATCTTATCCCGGGCAATCTTATTTTTATAAGAAATTTAAAAATATTAATTTTCTCATGTTTGTGTTGCTCGACCCGTGGATTGAACCTGGGACTTCAGAAAGTCAAGTCAGACGCTGGACCGCTAGACAACAGAGGCGATAAATTTTCTAGTATAATTATTATACTTTTCACAAGACTACATTTGTTATTTTTAGCCAATCAAAATGAAACTAAAAACAATACATGATTGATGGATGACCCTTATTCGAAAGGACTAACATTCCAACATTCGATTGATAACCTACCATTATCATTTTAATTATTTACAGACTACGTACTATTTTATATATTAGATATTCATTTGCTTATTAACATTTTGAAACGGTAACAAAACATATAAAACTTCTTCTCTACTCTAGACCGACAAGAAACATCCCAGTTTTTATAAAAGTAACCGAAATGCACACTTTAAAGACTATGAGTTAATCTGCAAATAGTGTCATAGTATGTACATACATATTATCTTGACTGAACGATTAGACCGATTTTGCTGATTCTGTTTTTGTTGTATTAGTAAGTCTCAGGAGGTTTTTATGATCAGACAAAATGGGAAAATTACAGGAAGAATAGGAAAAATGTTTTACTTAATTTTTACTCAAACTGTTAGTAGCAGTTAATGTGAAGCGTTACAAAGTTCGTCAGACCGGCTAGTGAGTAAATAAATATGTATGCCTCAATAAATTACCAAATCCTTCTAGACTTTAAGTACAAATGCAAACATAATAGAAGTTATAACTTCTAACAATACTAATATATAGAAATAAATAGATACCAAAACGAATTAAATAAATGCAGACAAACGTTCGTCATAAAATGCCAGCCCTGTCGGGACCTAAACAAGAACCTCGTAAATGTTCGTAAGCGTCATAGTACACCAGCAAGGTACTAAATAAGACAATCGATAAACAGTTTAATGTAGTACCTACTTTCTAACCAATTATGTTCAGCTATTAATAGATAAGATGGTAAGTACTTCCACAGACAGTTCGTTTTCAAACAAGCTCGTCTATTTTGGTTGAATTTTGTATCTTTGTTTGTCTTTTGTATGACCTACTTTCAGCTTGAAATCGACCCACGGTAATGAAAAATGGTCTGTTTCTGTTTGCATTCTAAATGAGCTGTTTTAAAATCATTTCATTCGTATTACTCTCTTACATTAAATAAATAAACGCCACCTGGCAAATTAAGTGGATTTGTCTAACTCTAGCTCCAAAGTAAGTTTGAGTCAACGATACTATATAGGTTGACATTTAAAGTACCAGCCAAATTTTGAGAAACGATTTCGAATTGATAACACTTTCTATCTGTAAAACAATTATTATTTTTTTTAAAAAAACGACGGGTTGCACTTCGAGAGTGCCGGCAGAAGTGAAAACTTGAATACTAACGTTGTGCATTTTTGATATTTTGGAATGGTTAGGGAATTATTTTGCACGAATTGCTTTATCAGTATAAAAGTACTATCATTTATGTGTTAGAATACAATATTCATTTATTGCGCTATCGTACACAAACATGACAACACGAACATTCGCGCAAGCAGCCTGCGCCGTCTAAACGAAACAGAAGGCGCTGTTTGCTCTCCATCCATCTTACGAATTTTCGATCAGGTCACGTGTTCTGACGCGAGTTAAGAAGTTTTTACCCATTCGAAATAAAGTGCGCAACGCCACTAAAGATGTTTTCAATTCAAAAATCAATTTATAATTCTTATCTGACGCACACTATGAGATGTATAGCTATAATGTATACAAAGCAATAAAACTGGTTCCCACAAACCGTCCTAGGTACGACATAGCGTGACAACAAGTGTAGCATTTTTTGTGAACTGTTGTATATTAATGTTCATAATAGTAAATATTACATACAGTTTGGCAAAAATATATAAAATGCATTATCACTTAAGTCTTTACCCCCTAAAGTATCTTCACGCCTATATCCCCGAAGAGGTAGGCAGAGGCACAACCAGGGCACCCACGACTAGCCGAAGACACTAAGTCCCATAATGTGATAGGTGGCAAGCCTATCGCCAACCGGGCACATTTCCAATCCCGACCAACACTTTACTCTTTACCCCCTAATATTAAAATTTGACCGGTCCTTTCAAAGCAACCCTGTATACTAGATACCTTAACCATAAACAATTAGACCCAGAACTATGAATATCTATATTCATTACACTCAGTCTATCAAATGTGAAGTATATACCGAAATGCCAAGTCATTTGTGCCTTCAACAGCTATCCGATACACTAAAATGGAACGCGACAATGGCAAGCATTAACGTTTTAGCGTCATAAAAAATAAAGTATACTTATCAAATCGTATCGCTGCAGGAAATTCTAAAATTTTATTCTGCGCAGCTAAAATAGTGAGTACTGCTAGTTTTTCGTTGTACATATAAGCCAATTTGCGACCTCTACCTATTGCTGAAAAAATTATGGCCGTGATGCTATAACTAATAACTTTAAAAGTTAATTATCTCTGTAACGATTAAACGAGATATTGCACATGTCTGTTGTAGTTATTGGAAAGTGTTATTTCCAAATAAAAAAAATAAATAAATCAATAACAGCCACAAAACATACGTGTAACATAGCTAGAAACTATTTCAATCACATTAGCTTTCAAAAAATCATATCGAAATCGATCCATCCGTTCAAAAGTTATGATGATACAGTCAGATAAACATACACACACGTCAAACTTATAACACCCCTTTTTCCGTCAGGGCTTACTAAAAAATTAAACATCGATTCAAATAAACTGTAAGATTATATAACGGGCATTTTTCCCCGTGTTGGTCCGGGCTCCTTTGCAGAATAGACCATCTGCCTTCCTGTGCCAGGCAGCTCGTAAAAGGCGAGCATAGGTTTACCGCCACTAACACCATGACATCTGACTAGGTGTCAGAGTTTCGTAGTGACTCACCCAGATTGGTACCACCGCCTTACCTATTCCTGCTACCATAACATCATGACGTGTTCCGGTTTGGAGGGTAAGGTAGCCATTAAACTTACTTTTGCTCGAGGTCTGAAATCCCCCTCTCAGGTTGGCAACGCACCATTACCACCTTTGGTGTCTCTAGGCGGCGTGAATTTCTTTCCATCAGGAAATCAGTCTGTTTGTTAGCCTTCCAATATCATAAAAATAAAATAAAAAATAATAAGCGATATTAATACACTACCCAAACCTACAAATACAGCGTCCATGTTTATCTAACAAATTGTCTCGAGCAAGAATCGAATCCATACTCTGTAAATATTCAACGTTGTTGAATAGGTACATTTAAGCTAGCCAGCCAACGTGGCAATTAAATCAATACAGAAAATGAGTTTATTATATTTAGGAGTTAGGTTATTTTATTTCTTATATAAAATCCATAATTATATAAATACAAAAAGTGTTTAACTGAATTTATGTATGCTCTGTTTCCATATCATGACGGCTGTATCGATTTAAGTGATTTTTAGAAAAAAAAGAGCTAAAATTAAGATATGACTGAATTTTATTTCGATTTATAACCACATTCCCGGGAAAGAACTAATTAATTTAACGAAACATGCTTAGTCGGGCGTACCGATCAGTCATTCAATGATATGGACAAAATGAAGGTAGTTGAAATTAGTAATATATAAATTAAAATGTAAAGGTACAATAATATTTCTTGATTTTTCATTGACCATAAAACAGACAACTAACAGTTCAAAAGACAAATATAGAGTCACTTGTTAAGTAATTTTTTAATTGTTTTGAATAATGAATAAAGAAATTTATTTAAAACTATAGGAAAAGTCGTCAAATATTTACGATAAACAATTGTTCCCACAACAAGGCATAATATAGAAAGAAACCTACGTATCGTTAGTAACAAAGAACTCCGTTAAGTTTAGTACGCGTCTTGTTATAATTTTTTTGTTGTTAAAACTTTATTGTAATACATCTTCATACGTCTTTATTCAAACAAAAAAAATCGTAAATATCCATAAAATACTTGAGATTTTCATCCGTTATCCCACAAACATCGTATGTCCCAAATTATTAAGTTTTGCTTTAAAAGCTCTGATATTGCATTAATTTTGCTTTAAACAGCTTTTATACCTACCTACAATATAATATGTTAACACTTCCATAGACCATATTATGTACACAAAATATTGCTTTGTTATCTTAGTTTACATCATCAACATAAAACAATTTATGGTAATTCCTTAGTCGTATCAAGCAATCAAAACAACAAATCGAAAGACATTCTAAATTCAAAACAACCAATAAAAAAAAACAATGTCAATTCACTTTATTAGCAAATGGTGGTCTTAAACTTTAATAAACAAAAAAGTACTCACCTAAAACAATATCGATGGAATATCAGAAGGCGCGGCTTTGAATTTCGAATTATAAGATGGCGGGAAATGGTTCGGGGTAGCGCAACAGGCGCAGAAACCACGCGAGCTTCACTCAGTTAATTCTAGAGCATTTTTACACACAAGATCTTTGCACTTTTTGTATATGCTTTAAAAACCGACGGGGCCGAGAGCTTGGCGTTCGCCCGCCGCAATATCACGAACCAGTCTGAGCTGCGCACCCCCGCCCATGATCTCTTACCCCGCTTACCCCTGGCTTTAAAGCTTCATTCGTTTAGTCTTCTCGCCCTTTGTGACACTTCAACCCATTGTTAGTAAAAAGACCTTTTTCGGGAGCATTATTATGTAACGAATACCCTTTATTGAATGTTGAGTTAACGAATACCAACATTGTTCCTGGGTTATTACTGCTTGAATAATGGAGGGAAAATAGATTTCCACATTAGAATAAAGTCTAATTAATCGATTAAATAATACATTAACAAAAATGTATATAAGTTAAGATATGTAACATAACGAAATCGGTTGGCTCAAACAATAATAAAATATATTATAAAAAGTAAGTGAATCAAAATCATAAAGAGAAATAAAATATTCACTTTGACCATACGAAAGGTACGCTTCATACGCTTCGAGGCTTGTAATTAAACATCACATCGAATTTCGATATTTACTTACATAAAGTAACTACAAATCTCACTAAAAATTTCAGGTACATTTGATTGAAACTCTAAATATGCTGAGACTTCATAATAGCCTTTATTAAATAGATTTGATATTTTCCATCGTCGGCGCTTGGTAAAATTTCTAAATATACATATTTTAAATGAAGAAACACATGTATAGTTTTACGTATCACTTATAATTTATTATTTTATAAATAGCCAACCGGTTTCGCTTATAACAGCATCATCAGGGCTAGAACTTAAGCAACCATAAGTTGTATTCTGTTTACAAAATAATAAGTCGTAAGTGATACGTAAAACAGTACAAGTGTTTCTTCATTCAAAAATTTTTTTATGAAATAGGTTTGTTTCAACACAATTTTTTTAAACATTTACTAATTAGAATTATAGAACCCCACTTAGCGTTGATGATAAAAAATGTAGAAACTATATTATTTGGATAAGTTAGAAACATATGTATCGTTTCCCATCTTACTTTCATAACATTACGTAAGTAGTTTAATTTTCAAGGATTAAAAAAATAAGACACAGATTTTTTACGGTTGTTGTTTACTTTATCTTGAATTATCTTCTCAAATTCCATTCTCGTTATCATAACATGCATTCTCGTAGTCTCGTTAGTATACGTAGACTAGCTACGCCGTAGCACTAAGCAACATAAGAAACATAACTTAGATGTTGAGTTACCTACTTAATCATTCTAATACTGAAAATGTTCAATAATTCCCGACAAAAACTTTGTCTATTGAAGTTAAGAACCATCTCGATTACTTCAGCATCGAAATAAGTCCAATCCGTTGAGAACTGAAAATGCTACACACAAACACATCAAACACAAAACTCACGTATTTTTCTGTCGAGGACTAAAAATATTATTATAACAGTATAAACAAATGTCAGAATGTGTTTCGTTTTCACATCGAAGTAGCTTAACGAATTTTAATTGATTCTATCGTGCGAATAGATTATCCCCCGTGTTGGTCCGGGCTCCTTTGCAGAATAGACCATCTGCCCTCCTGTGCCAGGAAGCTCGTAAAAGACGAGCATAGGCTTACCGTCATTAACACCGTGAGATCTGACTAGGTGGTAGAGTTTTGCAGCGACTCACCCGGATTGGTACCACCGCCTTACCTATTCCTGCCGCTATAACGTCATGACGTGTTCCTGTTTGGAGTGTAAGGTAGACGGTAAACTTACTTTTGCTCAAGGCCTAACATCCCGGCCTCAGGTTGGCAACGCACCATTACTACCTTTGGTGTCTCTAGGCGGCGTGAATTTCTTACCATCAGGAAATTCGTCTGCTTGTTTGCCTTCCAATGTCATAAAATATCATGTGATTTGATGTTTTTTTAACTGCCCGAGGTGTACTTTGTTTTGCTAACCAATGGAATCGGAAATCTTCATTCATCGTACTAAGTGTGAAAAAAGCGCTGAAAAGCTATAAAGTGTTGTTTTTAATTTGAAAAATGTATTTCATTTTTAACTACGCATTTTTCGAAATCGACAACGTGTATTCCGATCCATTTCCGGAGCTTAAATATTCCACGATTGGATTTTGTTCTGTATTTCCATACACCTGGGAAAATAATAACGGGAAACCAATACAAAGGTAAAATGTACTTGACATGTCACAGCTTTTTATATATTTTTTTACGTATCTGTACATGAGAATTTTTTACGTATCTGTACATGAGAATAAGTGAGACAGAGTTTCGCTTTCGCACACACCCGCTGCCCCGGCGGCGCTGGAACTGCCAATCCCTATCGGGCTGCCCCTCTCAACAGGGAGCCGCATATCATCAGAAGTGGTGCACGGAGACACAGNCCACTTCGGGGGTTCCATTGGCGACAGGCACCCCCGTACCTGCCGCAACCCCATCTCGACCGGGCGGGCTAGATGGAAGGCCCGCTCCCCTTCTCCGCAGGCCTGCAAGCTGCCAACCCAAACCCAACGCCAAATGGCCCACCACCCTGGGTGCGCTCCTCGTGTCCCCACTTGGACAGAGAGGGGTACTGAGGAGCGCCCTACCTGGAACGTACTGGTTTCACCAGGGCCCGGGCTCGACCAC